>CAOKZL010002182.1:0-231417 GCA_948472985.1 Iguana delicatissima
GTGGGGTTTTGTTGTTGATAAGCCAACCTATGGCTGAGATCCTACACCACAGAGGCAATCATGAATGAATAACTATGTATCATTCCCTGGCCAGACCCCACAAGCCTACCTTAACATCCAGCAACCTTATCAAGTGACGGAGGTCTGTTCTGCTCGGTATCAGCATGCTGCAGGATGATGTTTCCAGATGCTCCTGCCAGCAATTTCCAGTGCAACGAGGCCAGACTGGGCATGGGATCACTGATGGGAGAGGGCTGGAAATGTCATCTTGCAGTGCCCCCATCACCAGCAGAACAGAGCTCTGTTGCCTGATGCAGCTGCTGGCTATTAAAGTAGGTTTGGGGGGCATTTGCTATTGTGAAAATAGTGTCAGAACTGTAAGCATGAATACTAAATAGTTACCAATGATTAGTCCACATTATACATAAAATCATACATTTGTAACTGCTCAACAAGATGTAGTCTATTTTGTAAGAAACATTTCTCTGTTATTTTTTTTTAAAAAAGCATTCTTAAATTGGCCACTTTAATTTTGAACAAGATTTAAAAAAAAATAAAGAAAGAACCATTCTATTCTTCGTCTTAAACAGGCCCAGATCAGGAGCTCACACCAGTTTCTTGCCAAGCCTCCTCCCTCTGTCTGCTACTTTTTCCTCTCAAAGATGCTGCTTGCAATAAATCCCCCAGGAAACCTGTATGCTCCAGCACAAGCAAGTCACTGGAGACTTGAAAGCACGGCACCTACCTTCCAAATAGCTGTTTTCTTCCCTTCTTGGTGCATCTGCTTCTGAGACTCTTCTAGATGTTGCTTGAGCAAATCTACAGCATGCTGGAGTTTCCCCTGGCAGAAAAAGAAAATGCATTTTTATTTATTTAAGTGAAAACCATCCTTTCTCTCCCCAGAATGTTGTTGCTCAATCTAATTTACAGTTCTGGCGTGAATTTTGGTAGTTAATGTCCTAACTCTGGAGAAATTTTGTTGAGCTGATAACCACCCAACAGGCCCATTTCAAAGTAACCTTTACTGTGAGATTCTTGACGAATAGGGATACAACTAGCAAGGCCAACTCCATCATTGCCTAAGGCAACTGTGAGGCAACTGGATCAGGTGGCAAATACTGAAGGAAATCAGTGGAAGCTCTCTTCTCTCCTGGATATCAGGGCTGGGTATGTTGCACAGTCCATCTTATACCACTTATGGGAGCTGACTATCTCAAATAATAGTACAGAAACATATCACATTGCTAGAGTTGAAGGAAGATTCAGGATGAAAGAACTGTGTTGTGTGTGGAGAGATCCCATCTCGTATCTCAGGGAGCAAACTGTCTTGAGATGGCTCTGGGACACGCAATGGGCAATCTTTCAAGCTGAGCAACTGATTGGCCCTGGAAATATTTTACATCTATTTTTACATCTACTGAATACCCAATGCACCTTGCAACAGCAAAGGAGACAGGAGGCTCTATCACTGTTATAGTGCTACATTCCGCTCTAACTGCCATGGCAACATCCTGTGGAATTCTGGGGTTTGTAGGTGTAGTGAGGCCCAAGAACTTCCTGGCTGAGAAGTCTAGATCAATCTCCCTAAATGGCAAATCCCAGGATTCCATAAGATGTTGCCAGTTAAAGTGAAATATACAGCTATAATGTCATGTCCTGGATAATCTGCACTCACAAACTTTACTCAGATTTAAAATAGAAGTTTTTTGTTTGTGTTTTTTAGGCAAAGCAAGCAACACAGCAACTTTCCTGAAAAGTTGCTGAGACTAATACATATTGGATGGATACAGAGTTTATACCTTGTCATACAAATTTAGGCATGCATAGCAATGAGTGGTGAGAGCCATAAATATCACATCACGCTACCAGCATAGGCATTTTCCCAGACCCTTCATTATTTATATATCTTTCATCCTGGGAGTCAGAACAAGTTCTTCTATTCTTATCTTTGCATTGCCTGTTCCCACAACACCTTCCTGCTACTTTCACATCCCCAATTCTGATCGTCTTCCCTTTGCCTGGATGCAAAGTGACATAGAATAATACAGCAATTAATCTTGTGGTGTCCTGAAATACTTTAGATGTCCCAACAAGATATAAACTTCTAAGCAGCAATTAGCAATTGATACATGATAGCACTTTAGCAAACTCTGGCCCCATTTGATCTAGCAAAGCTATTCCATTACATATACTAATACAATCCCAGCATCCTTATGACAGGAGCCACACATCCTGACGTATAACAATGTTGTGTGACAGGGCCCAAGGAGGCAAACTTCTGTGGCTCATCAGAATAGAATTTGCAGTTTCACTGTTCAGTAAACATCAGCTTTTATAGTGGAAATAACTGATTAAAACCGAGAAGCTGACAACTGCTGGGCAAAGTTCACTCTGGCAGTACAAAGTATTTATGATTTACATATGTTAGTGGAATATACAGTGATAATAAAAGAAGGTTAAACAGCACAAAGTGAGTCACATCTTGGGGCTTGCAGAGCCTGGAAAATTTACTTTTGGGACTATAATTCCCAAGATTCCACATCAACATGGCCACTGGCCATGGTGGCTAAGGGCTTCTGGGGTTTGTCGTCACAAGATACTTGGATCTGAGAGTGAAAGCTGAGAAGCTTAAGCAGCAGTGCCTTGACTTAGGGATTGGACTTGTTCCCAATCCATGTCCAAGCCAACACTTACCCTAGTGATATGAGCAGTCATTTACCCAGATCCACCCCATCATCTCCTTGTACCATATTCACAGAAACAGCAGAAAAGTATTCACTGATCTATTTATTCATGTTTTAAGCTGGTCTTTTTCCAACATGCTCAACGGCTGCTCTGTTTCTATTTTCTCCTCTTAACAATCCTGTGGAGCGTGTTAGCAAGGCCAAGATATTTGCTGCCAAAGGCAAAGATCATTGCCCATCACGGGTATAAAAGTTGATTGGAGTGAGTTGAAACATAAAATCATAGAGTTGGAAGGGGGCTCCAGGGGCATCTAATCCAAGACTCTTCCATGCAGCAATAGATAGCTAAAGCGCTTCTGAGAGATGGCCATCCAACTTCTCTTTAAAGACCTCAACTGAAAGAGAGTCACAAGATTCAGTCCTAAGGCAACAAACTAGTTTAGAATATCCAAGAAAGGTTGTCTGGCATACAGAGCTGAGAGTTCAGAGGAGAGCACCCAAGAAGTTTGGGAGAAACAGCCTCCTTCCAGCATCTGCACGTACCTGACTACTCTGCCCAATGGAAGATGGACCAGCCCCTTGTGTTTGGCAGAAAGACCATGACTGTCCCAAGGTTACTGAATCAGCTTTATTTTTTTAATATTTATTTGTTTGTTTGTTTTATAAATTGTTTTTATTAAAATGAAGTGGAGAGGAAAAGAGGGGCAAGAAATAAATAAGGGAAAGCACAAAGTTGCACAAAATGAATAATACTTCTCCACATCATACACATATTCTAATAACATAACACTTACATAAGAACAGTTACTGTAACTAACATACCCTAAACAACATATAAACCTACCTATAAGGACAAATGGACTTTAATGGGAACAAACAAAACAAAACAAAACAAAACAAAAAAAACCAACAACTAGGAATTAATTTTTTAATCAACTTTTCAACCACGTAGGGATTTGAAACTGAGTCTGAGTCTGTCTGGTCCAGAACAAACCTGCATGTTTGCAGCCTCCATTTTACAACTAGAAGTGATGTTGTGTCACTCCTAGTTGTCTTTTGGGGCATTCAGTAGACTTCTGGCCACTTCTGCAAAGTATATTTTTGGCAGCCTATGTGGTTCCTAGAGGGACCAGAGGGACCCAGACTCAACACAGTGCCACGCTATTGAAGTTTGAGGATCATTTAAGTCATTCATTGTACTGGTTGCTTTGAATATTTTTACCACGGATGGGTGAGATAAAAAAAAAATGAAGGAAGGAAGGAAGGAAGGAAGGAAGGAAGGAAGGAAGGAAGGAAGGAAGGAAGGGGATGCATGAGTGGATAGACAGAAAATAGATAGATAGATAGATAGATAGATAGATAGATAGATAGATAGATAGATAGATAGATAGATAGATAGGGTACACAGATGAAATTTGGAACACATGTGGCCATGCAACATCAGAGTTTGATCAAGAGGGTGGCCAGGTAATAAGAAAGCAATAGTTATTAATGAGGAAGAACTCACATAACTACTATTTTAAACCACTGCTTTAGCAGTGACTTTCCTAAAGGGAAGGGAAGGGAAGGGAAGGGAAGGGAAGAAAGAAAAGGAAATTACAGTGTGCCCTTTTATGGTGCAACCTTGGCACATACAAATTTGAGGCTGCACAAAGTGTTGCATCCATTATCATCAATGGACGCAATGGGCATGTTTCTACACTGCCATGTGAATGTGTACGTTGTATCCATTGAATTTAATGGGATGAGAGCATTCACATTTTTTTGTTTTACATGCATATATGGAGGGCACACTGTATTGAGAAAGGCAAGACTCCACCCCCTCCTCTCCTCTTCCTCCTGTTCGGTTAATTGAGTGCAAACTATTTTTGCACTTGGAACTCAGTTTGCAGCAACTGAAGTAAAGTATGGTGGAACGGGGACATTTTAAACACCTAAACATTAGGAAGAACTTCCTGACAGTAACAGGAATTCGACAGTGGAATGCACTGCCTTGGAGTGTGGAGGAGTCTCCTTCTTTCGAGGTTTTTAAACAGAGGTTGGATGGCCATTTGCTGGGGGTGTTTTGAGTGTGTGTTCCTGCGTGGCAGGAGGCTGGACTCAATGGCCCTTGTAGTCTCCTCCAACTTGATGATTCTCTGATTAACAGCAGTTTGGAAAGTGAGACAGAAAAGGATTAAATGAAGCTATCCCTACCAAACCTGGCAATTGGAGGATATGATATAGATAGATTGTTGATAAATGCTCCCACCTTGTACTCCTGGGCAGCGTCTTCAACAGACAGCACAGTGTGAGACTCATGATCTCCAGATGCCTTGCAGACCTTACAGAGGAGAGCTGTTTCCTGGACGCAGAGCCAAATCAAGTTCTCACCATGTTCCCAGCATTGTCCCAATACATCTTTTTCTTCCTCAGGGTCCCTCTCTTCCCTTTTTACTTCTTCTCTCTTCACTTTGCTATCATCCTTAAGGGAAAGCTGGTTTTTAATTCCTTCCTTCTTCAAGCGATCAAAACAGAAACGGCAGAATTTCTGTCCCTTGAGGACCATGGGAATTCTGAAGGGCCCCTGGCAAAGGACACAGACTGCTGGCTGGGCACGGGCTTTTTGTTTGAAGGCTGGATTTGATGCAGAACTGGAAGCCATCGCTCCTTGGGAAGCAAACACACACTTAAGTTTCACTTCTCCACATCTCCTTTTATTGCTACAGGAGGAGCTGCTGATTTTAAGTCATTTGCCTGGAATTGTGCCAGGATGACAAAGTGGATCGAATGGGTGGATCTAACACAAATTCACTGGTATTTAACTCACTGGTATTTAACTACTGTTGTACTCAGTTAAATAAAATCAGCTCAGAAGCCTTGTTTGGAGTACCATTAACACCCTCAGTGGGACAGAGGAAGCTTTCTGGGAGCAGTAAGCACAAAAATAAGAGACCGGCATGAAAGAATTAGTGTGGAGGATGGCTGGGTAAACCTATGACATTCTCTTGATAAACAGTCCATAATCTGCACTTTGCAAGACTGGAGTCGCTGGCTGAAGAAGGAATTTTGCCAGACTCTGGACAAGAGAGCCCCCACCTCCATCTTCAGTCGCTCAGGAGTTTTAGTAAGAGATGAACTGAGAGTGACATCTGGTAGAACCTGAACAAAATGTGTACTAGTGTTTTACTGAGCTTTATAGCCTTCACAGGCTATGCTTCTCACAGAACACACTCACCTACACCACCAGGTAGACTGGTCTATTTAATGTTTCTACAGTTAAAAGGGTTTGGGTGAGTCAGGGCAAGGCTGGGCCTTTTAAGTAGTGGCCTCAGAACTATATCCAGTAAATACGGGATTGAGGTTTGGCAGTCTACTCTTGGATCTTTATTATACTACACTGGCATGGTGCGATACTGCACTTTAATTGCCATGTCAGCATCCTGTGGAGTTCTGGGTTTGTAGTTTAGTGAACCCCAAGAGCTCTCTGACTGAGAATTCTGAATGCCTCTCCATGAACGGCAAATCCCAAGATTCCATACGATATTGCCATGGGAGTTAAAGTGGAATACAGCCCCATAACAGTGTGGTGTGATAGGCAGTAATGTATTTAAATCTTTTATTCCAAGTCTCAAGTGAAGTCTCAAATCTGGGAGCCAACTTTATACCCCAACCTACATTCCAGAATTTCCGGACAGATTAGAATAGTCAGATTTAATGATTTTAGCACAGCTGGCCCTCCACATTTGCAATTTTGCCATCTTGGATCCTTCTTACTTCCTATTTCCGAAGCTGGAGGATTTTTCAGAAGTGAGGAATAGGATCCTTCTTACTCTCCGTTACTGAAGCACCAAAAGCTTTAGAAGGAAGGATCCTTCCTCCTCAAGCCTGTTGCCTAACACATTTGCTGTTCCCTCTGAGAAATGCACCCTGCCCTCTGGGGGTAAGCCTTCTCTTTTGCTCTTAGGAAACATTTTAGAAGGCTCTTCCAATATGCAGCAGGGGTAGGCTTCTGAGCAGACCTCAAGCCCATTGCCGAACCTGCAGGCAAAAAGAGACGGAAATGTTGTTCAAAGTTGTAAAGTTTGCAGATGAACGCGTTATGTTAATGAACAAGGACAGCAAGTCAGTCACTAAAAATATACAAGTCTCCAGCTGAGTCGAGTTAGTGCACCATTTATTGACAAGTCTAGTCCAAGTTGAGTCACTGAAGTGACTTAAGTTCAACTTGAGTCCAAGTTGGTTGACTCAAGTCTACATTACTGGTGATAGCACCCCCAGAATCAAACAAGAGCCTTCCCCAGACAAATTTTCGTCCATCTTTCGTTTTGTTTTTGTTCCACGTGATACCAGTAATAGTCAATGACGTATCTTTTCAACAAGGGCAGAAAGATATCTTGAAGTTTCTTTGGCAAGGAAAAAAAAACCTAGAGTGAAAATGAAAGTCCTCCAAGATGTAAAACAAAGCAGGGGGGTCTTGCACTCGCAGATTTAAAGTACATTTTTATGCAGCTTGTATGGTATGGTTTAAAGATTGGATGACTTTAAAAAAGAGAAAGACTTTTAATGCTAGAAGATGCTGATTTGAGATTTGGCTGGAACGCTTTTTTATGGTATGATAAATTGTATGCAAATATAAACTTCGAAAACACATTTCATTAGGCATACCATATTGTGAGTCTGATTAAAATATAAAAACTGATTGTGCCCTACGGTACCTTTGTGGCTCTAAGCTTCTGAAGCTCTTTTTTCAAGAGAGATAACATTCAAAGGTCAATGGTTAACATACAGTGATTTAATCAAGGTAAATGGTGAGCAAGCACAATTGATAACAAATGAAGAGCTGACTGCAAAGGTCCTGAACCCAAGTTGGTTTGCTTATAGACAAATGACAGAAAGATTAAAAATGGATAAAAGTTTGTTTGGTCTAGATATTGGGAAAATAGACTTTGAAAACCAATTGAGTAAAGATGATGACCATCTGATAGCAAAAATGTATAAATTATTGCCAGAATTTGAACTGGAAGAGGAACAAGTTAAAGAGAGTATAGTTAAATGGATCCCAAATGTGGTCATTCGATTGGCTTAGAATATTGGGAGAGGATGGGGACAAAAGATTTGTTTACACTATGTGATGATTTGAAAGAAAATGTTTATAAGATGATGCATAGATGGTATTTAACACTTGAGAAACTGTCTAAAATGTATAAAGTTTCCTCTAACGTATGTTGGAGGTGTAAACATATTTAAAGGACTTTCTTTCATATGTGGTGGACTTGTCATAAAGCCAAAAAATATTGGGTGATGATATACTGCATAATGGAAAAGATATTGAAGATTAAAATTCAATTGACTCTAGAACTATTTCTGCTGAAACTAAGAAATGATCAACCAAATAAGGATTGTATTAAAATTATAGATTACATGACGGTTGAAGTGAGACTATTGCATGCACAGAAATGGAAGGAGCTCACAATACCGACACAAGAAGAAGGGGAATTGAGACTTTTAGACATGGCTGAAATGGACAAGCTGGCAACTTTGATAAGAGAGCATTCATTTATCAAATATAAAGAACAATGGGAAAGCGTTATACTGCATTTTAGATCCGAAGGTGGAAGATTAATAGTCAAGTTAGCCGGATGTATCTGGAACTGTTTTAACTTACATTAGTGTATTGATGCTTTTGTAGTGCCATATTTTCAGAATATTGCTAGGTGTGAGAATGATAACACTAAAAATTAACAGGGATTATAATTAAGGATTAAGATACAATCTAGATGCTGTGGGGTGGGGAATCAATTGTATATGAGTTTAATATTTTCTTTTTTCTTTTGTTTTCTTCTTTTTGTTTTTCTTTCTTTTTTCTTTTTTTGCTGTTTTAATCTTTTTGTAGTTTTAATTATTTAATTTTGTGGGATTTTTGTTTTCTCTCTTTGTCTTTTTGGAGTGTTAATAAAAATATTTTTAAAAAGAAAGGTAAACAATTTTCTTTGCAGGAAGAAAAAAAATCTTTGGGAGGGAAGAGGAAAAAGAAGAGTGGCAGACTAGCAATTAAGAAATACTTATATAAAGAGGCAGTGGGGGAGGTGACTATAACTCAGTGAGTCAATCACATTCGTTAGGTACAGAAGTTCCTAAGTGCATTTTCTGGTCCATGGTTGATACTGACTTCCAAGTCACTGGGGTGCCGAATCCAGCCCAGGTTTTAGACCAAACTTCAAAGGAGTTATCCAAGGTGCTGAACTTTACCTCCCCCAAACAAGTCCAGCACCACAGATAGTTCCTTTAAAGTTCAGGCTAAAACCCTGAGCTGAATCACTGTCCCACTGAGCGGGTATTATCTGCAAGTGTGACAAACATCCTCCCCTTCCACATGCAGTGAGGCCCTCAGAGATATTTCATCGAGTCCTCTCCCTCCCTTCACTCAAGTGTGCTATGTCTGTGCTGATTGTGCTCTAACACGCCTGCCTGTTTCTCAGATGGTGGAGCCTCCTGAGCCTCACTTAAGCACAGCTAGGCCCCTGCTGCTCCTCTCAAATGCATATGATATTCCCTGGGTTACTCTGAATAATTTTCCAGACTGAGGCAAAGAGAAAGGTGGCATTCCCTCCTTTGTTGGTGTGTGTCTTCAAGTCATTTCCAACTTATGGTGACCCTAAGGTGAAACTCTCTTAGCAAGGTTTTGTTCAGAGGGGACTCAGCTTTGCCTTCCTGTTCCAAGCAAAAAAGTAAATTGGATGGTGATAGGATTGCGTTCTTGTGATGTTCTGAATTTGTATAAAAGTTGTTATGTGGCTATTATAGATAATAAGGTACTTTATTGGCATGTGTGGTATACAGTCAGCCCTCCACCTTTGCAGGTGTGAAATGAATTTGATTATTAGCAAGTGTCTCCAACCTCTGCTCCTTCACCATCTCTGATCAGGCCAGGCAGCCCTTTAAAAACCCACCTCTGGTCCTTTTCATCCTCTACTAGCTTCTGTCTGACCAGCTAAGAACAGCTCTCAGCTAAATTTCTCAGCACCACAAACCATTTTCTGATGCCCCTCCCAACACACCCATGGAAAGAGATGAGTGAGAGAAAGGAAGCATAGGGCCACTGTACTGACCTCCCTCCCTTTCCCTCTCCTTTCCCTGACTGGTTAGGACCCTAGGTGCCCACTCTCCCCGCCATACCTTGGGTCCCTTCCCACAGACTCAAGAGACACATTTTGATATTTGCAGTTTTTCCACTTTTGCAAGGGTTCTGTGCCCCTAACCCTAGCAAATGTGGAGGCTGACTGTATATAGTAGATATATTAAGGTTAGTGGCCTGTTAGGAGGGGTGAGAGTGTGACATGTTGGAGAGGACTGGTGATTGATTGAGAGTTTGAATGTGCTTTTGAAAATGCAGTCAGTTAAGAGTTAGATGAGGAAAGTTAAGGTTTAGGTAAGTAACAGCTAGGCTCAGTTAGAGAGTAAGGGAACGGCTTATTCAGTGTAGTCAGGAGTTAGGAGTTACTTTGGGTTTTAGTTAGAATAATTCTAGTCAGGGTAGAGACTACAATGACACAATATACGAGTGATATAGGTAAAAATAGATTTAAATAAATATCTTTAGCAATTAAGCCTGAAAACCCTTTACCTTAAGCTTCTGCAAACAAAGTAATCTTGACTTGTATGTTTATCTTCTGTTTAATAAATCATTTGTATTATACACACATGAGAGCCAATGTGGTGTAGTGGTCTAAGCTATGGAGGTTCAAATCCCTGTTCAATCATGGAAACCTACTGGATGACCTTGGGGGAGTCACATTCTTCCAGCACACAGATGAAGGGTATGGCAAACCCCCTCTGAACAAATCTTGCCAAGAAAGAAAAGTTCACCTTAGGGTCACCAAAAGTGGGAAATAGCTTGAAGGCACACCACAAATAATACATCCTGGAATGGTATAATAGTGTTATAAGAGGTTACGAGTTCATACAAACACTTGTGTGACGGCAGCGGATGCAGTAATGACGGTTAACTTTGGGTATATGTTGGTGGATTTGGGTGAAGAAATCTAGGCACAGAGTCACAAAGTTATATGTCACAGAGTGTGGCAGCGGTAACATATGTAAGTGTGCTTTACAGGTGGTGTCCAGTGGTAACAATGAAGGAGTAAAGTCTCCCACACATGATCCACAAGGTCATTTACAAGAACCCCATATTTGGTGGAAGGCAGTGGGGTCAAGCAAAGGGTCACCACAGTTGGTGAAAGAGCATAACTTCCAACATTTCACAAATGAAAACCAGGACAGTTGTGGCCAACCAATATCAGAGTGTGATCAAGACGGCAGAAGTTATTAATGAAAAAAACAGACAAGCCAGGAGAGGCTGCAGCAGTTTGATTTTGCCTGAGCCTACTGGCAAGGGCAAGATTCCACTTTGACTCTCCTTTCCCTCTGCTAAGCTAATTGAGTAAAAACTACTTTTGCACTTTGAACTCAGCTGAGGACAAAGAGAGAAATTAGGAAGAGGAGAGACAAAGTGGGACATTTTGGAAGCAGCTGAAAAAGTGGGATGACAGAGCATTAATCAGCAATCAGCACAGCAGGGGGGTATGAAATAGTGCGGGGAATGAGTTAAGGTCCCCATGATCCTCCACTGTACCTGAAGACATCGGTGTAGCTTAGGAGGTCAAGGCTGCAAACAGTTCTCTCTTCCAACACTGGGTACTAGCACTCAGCATCTGCTGCCTGCAGCAACTGCTTCGTTATAATATTGGTCTTCTGTAGTTGCATGGTATTTTCTTTCCCACCCAAAATTCAAGTCACACATTGCTTATGTGTCTGTCTTTTAGTCATCTGAGAAGTCAGGAGGAGGAGAAACCAGCTAGAGTCAAGCAGGCATAATCGTCGTCATTATCATCAGCCCTCTATATCCGTGGATTCTGTATCCAAAGATTCCATCAATCACGGCTGGAAAATATTTTTTTTAAAAAATCCAAAAAGCAACTTTGATTCTTCCATTTTATATAAGGGGCACCATTTCACTACCTCATTGTACATAATGAACATCCACGAATTTTGATATCCATGGGAGGGAGGCCCTGGAACCAAACCCTAGCAGATACTTATGTGTCAGAAGCAGAAAAGATTTGGGTTACAGAGCTGGCCATTGAATTAACTCCTCCTCAGCTCATTGAGGAGAGAGGCAGAAGCAGCAGCGACCACAGGACCAGACCTGGAGCAGTGATTGATTGAGAAAGGAGAAAAGGAAATGAAGTCAAGTAGAAGCTGACAATCTGTTGTGAGCTGAGGGGGAGAGGGAGAAGGAAGGAAGGAAGGAAGGAAGGAAGGAAGGAAGGAAGGAAGGAAGGAAGGAAGGAAGGAAGGAAGGAGCCATCCATCTCCTCCTTCGGGGACACAACCTATACTTCTTCTAGTTGTGGAGAATCCATCTCGAAAGGAGACAATAGGTAGAACTTTGTTGCTTAGGAGCAGTACACAGACACAGGAAGTGAGCAGGGGCAGTTTCAGGGCACAGCTTTAACAGTGAACAGATATATCATGGCAGCAGCTTTTTCTGTGCCAAATGCTGGTTCATCAGAGGCATGACGTTTTATGCTGAGTCAGCAGCCTGTCTATTGAGGGGAGAGGACCACTCATGAGGTTGGAAGCCTGAGGAGGGGTTGGCCTGGGAATTCATGGTTGCCGCAGAAACCATGGCAATCTCCCAAAATTTCATCAGCTTAACATATGCAGCGGGCATACTCTTCACCTGTTTTCAACTGAGCATGAGACTGTAAGTCTGAACTTGGAATGGGAGTGGTTCCAAGATCCCAGCGTCATGGTCAGATCATTTCTTGTAAAATTTAGTTCGACAGTAGCAATTCCTCTCCATGGTGGGCCTCTTAAAAGCAGAGCTTGAGTAATTTTTATATAGATGATTATTATCTTTTGAAGATTAATCATTAGTATGAACTAATCTAGAATAATGATGAGTTATGAATTTGAGAAATTTAATAAGTAAATAACTGAAATGGTAAGTGATTAGCAACAATTAATAACTATTGGATAAAATGAATGATTCAAAGTTAGGTGTAAGTGCTTAAACAATATGATCTTTTTGCAACAAGGACAGGAACCAATTTTTAGTTATGTTTGGTTTGTTTTTGTTTTAGTTATGTGTAGGTTAGGTTGTTTGCTGATGTCTGTATGAATGTAATTTTTGTTTTTTGTAGGTTTGCTTTCTGGTAATTGTGGTAATTTTTACTTAATAAAAAAAATTATAGACAAAAAATGCAGAACTTGGGATGCTACTTTTTGAAAGCTATATATGTGTGTTACTCATTACAAGCCTACGTCAGCCATTAAGACTTCCCAGAATTTTAAACTGCATTGTAGTATTCAGTGCTTCACTTATCTGAGGATGGTGGAGAATGTTGCTGCTTTCCTTAACTACATAAAGTAACCAGAAGGTTTTTTTCTCTACTATTTTGAATCACAGGGTGATAAAATCATAGAGATCGAAGGGGCCTCATAAACCATCAAGTCCAACCACCTGCTTAATGCAGGTTCGCCAGATAAAGCATCCCCGACAGGTAGCCGCCCAGCCTCTTCTCAAAGATGTCCAGAGAAGGAAAACCCACCACAACTTTGGGCAACTGGTTCCATTGCCAACTCATTCTGTCAAGAAGTTTCTCCAAATGTTCAGTCACAATCTACCCTCCTGTAACTTAAAACCATTAGACTGGGTTGTACCCTCTGAGGCAGCAGAAGACAGGCCTGCACCCTCCTCTCTGTGACAGCCTTTGAGGTATTAAAAGAGTGTGATTGTGTCACCCTTCAGTGGTCTCTTACCAAAGGGAACATTCCCAGATCCTTCAACCTTTCCTTATATGTTTTGTTCTCCACATGTCATATCAACCTTGTTGTTCTTGTCTGAACTTGTTCCAATTGGTCTATATCCTTCTTAAAATGAGGTTGCCAGAACTGAGTGCAGTATACGAAACAAAGCCTGACCAGCACAGAATATAGTGGGGCTATTACTTCCTTTAGCTTGGAAACTATGCTTCTATGAATACAGGGTAAAATAGCATTCACTTTTGTTGCTGCAGCATCACACTGCTGGAACATTTTCAGTTTACGATCAACAATAACCTCAAGGTTCTCTTCACATGCAGAACTGCTGAGCCATGTATCCCCCATGCTATACCTGTGCATTTTTGTGCCCTGAATGTAGAATTTTGCATTCGTCTCTACTGAATTTCATTTTATTCATTGCCTGCCCAATTTTCTAGTTCATCTAAGTCCTTTAGAATTCTGTTCCTATCTTACAATGTGTTAGTTATCCTTACTTTTGTGTCATCTGGAAACCTGATAAGGATTCCGTCCACCCATCATCTAAGTCAACTGATGAAAATGTTGAAGAGTAATGGCACCAGAGTAGATCCCTGAGGCACTCCACTCAAGACCTCTTTCCAGTCTGAAGCACAGCCACTGATGATGACTCTTTGAGCTTGGTTTTCCAACCAATTATGGATCCATCTGACAGTGTTCCCATTTATTCTAAATTCAATCAGTTTGCTAATCAAAGTATTATTGGGAACCTTACAAAATGTTTTGAAATCCAGACAAATGACATCCACAGCATTCCCACCATCTACTAAGTGAGCAATACTTGCAGACAGACTCCTGCATAATCCATTCTAATATTTGTCCTGCTATTCAGGCTGACTGTGCTGTATTTTCCCAGATCTTCTTTTCTGCCTTTTAGAAGAAAAGGACAATATTTATCTTTCTCCAGTCCTTTGGCACCTCATCTGTTCTCTAAGATCTCTCAAACATGATGACAAGGGGTCCAGGGAGTACCTCAGCAAATTCCTTCAGTACTTTGGGATGCAGTTCACTTGGCCCTGCAGATCTGAATTCCTTTAGGTTAGCTAGCTGATTCCTGACTAACTCCTTATTAATCTTGATTTGCAATCCAGATCCCTTGCCAAGGTGTCTGCTGCTGCATGGAAGTACACAGTTCTCTTCTTGAGAAAAAAAAACTGAAGCAAAATAGACACTAAGCAGTTCTGTCTTTCTACTGTGTTCTGCTGGCACTTCACCAGCCTTATTTAACAGCAGTCCCATGGTCTCCTTGGTCACTCTCTTGCCCCAAATGTATCTAATAAACCCCCTTTGGTTGCTCTTTCTGTGCCTAGCCAGTTTCAGTCTCAGCTCCTAAAATTAGGATCCCAAACCGCTCCGAACAGCACAAGACCCTGTCTGCTGCTAGTCACATAATGCAGTTGTTCAGAATAACCTACAACAATGTGATACTCTAGCCAAGCATGTAGCTCCGTAGATACTGTTACAACTCTCAGCATTCTCCACCATTGACTGCGTGGCCAATGTTGCTAGTAGTCCAACATACTAATACCATCTGGAGGTTAAAGAATTTCTGCCCCCACTCTAATTACTTCAAGAAAACCTCTCCAATCACATTAAACCAATTTGTTGAAATGAGACCTAGGTGGGGATGTTTTGTGGGCTGCTGTGACATGTTTTCAGGGTATTTGGTGGGCAAAAGTCACTCATATCCATGCTGAATTTAACGCTGTCATTAAGGCAGTGCCAGTGGAAGCATCCAGACCTCCATCTACTCTGGTTTTATTGGAACAATTCTGAATAATGCCTCAAGAATGTGGACAAAGCATTTTGGGAGTGCATCTGATCACTTGCATTCTTGATCCTTGCCTTTCTTGGCTATTAACAACTAGCTGGCCAAAACTGGCTGACAAGACCCAAGAGATAATCAGTAATCAATAAGAGTGTGGTATGCCAGCAGGCTTGAAAGAAGGGGTTGTCTGTTTGCTATGAAACTGTCTTTGGACCCTGGAGCTTTCAGTAACTCTTAGGAGCTAAAGTCTCCTTTGGGGCCAAAATATTGAAGAGGACACTGGCACATCAACTTCAGATACTTTTGAAAGAATCAAAATATTTAGCCCTGTTTCAGTATACCTTCAGGTCTTTGTTTAATACTGAAATGACTGGGCATTCTAACAAATGTATCTTTTGTCAGGAAGGAGACAGGGTTTGGGGACCCTGTGGCTACTCCTTGAGCTTAATGAACTAACCCTCTGGGTTAGATATCAGATACACAGGGATATGGCAGATCTTCTCTTATCTGCTGTGTTTTCAGAAAATTTGTTTGATCCCAAGGCATTTCAGTTCTGTGTTTCTGCAAAGATCCATACATGAAACCATTGGGAGAAATAGGGTGTGGTGCCATCAATATGTGAATGACATCCAGCTTTACCACTATTTTCCACCGAAATCCAAGGAGACAATCTTGGTTCTAAACCAGTGCTTGTCATCAGTAATGGATTGAATGAGGGCAAAAAACCTAAAATATAATCCAGACCCTCCAGGGGACTGCACTATGTTACTGCTGTCAATTTTCCCACTACATGTGGCAGCAAAATTCAAAGATTACTTTGAGGGTGCTGTTCATTCTGTGTTTATAAGCAGATACAGTAGGCCATCAGTATCTGCTGTGGTTTGGTTTCAGGAATCCAGGCAGATATCAAAATCCATGGATTCTCAAATCCCATTATATGCAATGTGTAGTAAAATGGTGTCCCTTATATAAAATGGTGAACAACTCAAAGAAATGCTGGAGAGATCTTGAAGATCTGTGAAATGGTGGGAGGCTACAACAGAACAGGGTACTGCTTGGCACGCAGCAAAATCAAGTGGGTTTTTTTGGATTTTTTAAAAAACATTTTGGAGTTGCGGTTGGCTAAATCCATGGATGCAGAATCCATGCATGCAGAGGGCTGACTGTATTGTGCTTATTCTCCAAGTTTGGATTTATATATAACTAAAATGGCATCCTTCACACAGAAAAGAACAAGCAATGGAAGATTTGAGAGAAGGGAAGCCCAAACATCTGCAGAAGAAGAAAAAATACTCTATAGAAAAAAACTCTAAGCAGGAGGACAAACTTTGAGAAGAGAAGTGAGCATGATGAGTGGGCACTGAAAACTAGTGTGTATCTGCACTGTGAAGTAACAGCAGTTTGACACCACTTTAATTGCCATAGTTCCATCCCATGGGCTCCCAGGACCTGTGGTTTGGTGGCAGAATTCTCTGCAAGGGAATTGTACTCTAGTGGTCTTGCCTTAACTGTAATACAGAACTCTGAAGTATGTCACCAAACCAGAAATCCCAGGATTTCATTGAAAGAAATCATGACAGTTAATGTGGTATCAAACTGTTATAACAATATAGTGCAGATGCATCTTTAATCAACTGCTACAAGAAGAAAAACAGGATGGGAGTGGGTGAGAGATTGGATATGGTATTCCAGAAAGAGGGATAGCTGACTGGCAGGCATATTGAACTAGAGCATTACCACATTTTACTGCCACAGGGCCCACTTGTACTTCTGAGTACTAGTTTCTGGGTGACAGTGAAAGGGTTAGAGAAGGGATATTGCTTTCACACTCTGTTAATGTGCTTCCCAAAAGCATCCAGCTGACATCTCAAAGGCATCTATTAGGGATGGGCAACTTGTGGTTGTCCAGATGTTGCTGGACTGCAGGGCTCATCAGCTCTAGCCAATAATGCCAACAGTGAGGAATTCTGGGAATTACAATCCAGCAACAACCGAAGGGCCACAGTTCTCTACCCTTGGATCAGATGGATATCTGAGTTTAGCCAGCAAGGATCTTATCTTATCTCATCAGGGTAGATTGTAAAATGTTGCATGTAGAAGGTCTCTGGTCATCTTTTTTTTAAAAAAAAATCTGCTGTTTTTTTAAAAAAATCAGGCTGCATGAAGTAGGGAACCTTTGGCCCTGCAGGTGTTTTGGTCTGCAAATGCCATTGGCTCCATTCAGCACAGCCAATGGTAAAGGACAATGTGAGTCGCAATACAAAATATCTGCAAGGCCAATAATTCCCTTCCCCAGAGATAGCACATAATGAGAAAGACTCTCCTGCCTGAGACCATGCAGACCCTATGACAAAGTAGAAATACTTGCAGTATTTGGAACAAGATAACCTACCTACCTACACCTGGGAGAAGACAATATTCTATGCAGACCTGAAATATACTGTTGAAAAGGAGTTTCCTTAATATGCCTAAACCACACTGGAAATCTATCTGGTAAAAGACAGCATTCTACATAGATCTGAAATGTACTGGAGAAAAGGCAGTTTCTTAAATATACCTAAAATTACTTGAAATATACCTGGGAAAATGTGGTTCTCTAAATATACCTGAAATTCACTGAAAAGACAGCTTCCTCCTCATATTCTTAGCCATTTCCCCACTAACAAAAAAATCTTGTCCCTGAATTTTTCATTTTCACTTCTCATTCATGAAATGTTTCTCATCAAAGATTCGTAATTTGTGCATTGAATAACACTTCACAAAAGCCTCTGGATACTTTTTCTCCATTTCCACATTTTACTAGGGATTTTCCCCAAGAGTTCATCCATCACTAATAACATAAAGTGATAAAAGGCATAGTTTTGCTTTAAGGAAAAAACAATTCCCTTTACTACCAACCCGCCCCCTTCTCACATCTCCAGAGGAACTCCCAGGTTTCTTCACCTCTCCCCACTCTAGACATTTTGCTATAGACCAGCCTACTCTCTCCCCCGTGCATTCATGAGCACGTAGACATCTGCTCCTCTGTTACAAGTCATACATTGCTTCTGTCCCATGAAGCAGCTTGAGAAATTGGTCTCACAAACCAGTTCATTCTAAAGGTGAGGCTGATCTTCTACTGCAGCATGCAGCTGTTTGCTCTTGACAACCTGCAGCAGTAGGCCCTTTAGCCCTTTTGACACCAGTGACATCTTCAGCGCACCACAAGGCAGGGCAGGCATAGCCCAACAGCAGAGCTGTCTCTGTAGATCTGGAAGTGGCATTTTGGCTTACATTACTGATGTAGTAAGAGTTAGCAAGGCAAGGAAGGAAGCTTGGCACAAAAATCGTCCACAACAAAACCACCCCTGGGCTTTGATTTGTTTTTTGCCATAAAACGTGCCACATGAAAGTCCGATCTCCAAATATCGAAGCAGCCTGGCACTTAGGAGACTTAAGACAGAGCATAAAAGGCTGAAGACCAAGGTGCTTCTCTCCAGGAGGGGAGGGAGTGGCAAATGTAGTTCCAGGGTAAGGTTAGCCACCCCCATAATTTCAGTAGTCTGCTCCTGAGTAGATCAACTGAGTGGGAACGGGCTCAGAGATAGTGTCCATCTCCTCATCCCCCCAGAAATAGGTGACTAAGTTGTCTGAATCCAGGATGGTGGCAGGCATACTGTTCGCTTTGACAGGGTTGAAAGGCACCCCAGGGTGGGCTTTGTGGTGGTGCCTGGCCAAGTGGCTCCTTTGAACGTAGCCCTTCTCGCAGTGCGAACACATATAAGGGCGCTCTGCCTGGTGGAGCATCTGGTGACGGGTCAGCGTTGACTTGACGGCAAAGCTTTTCCCACAGATTTCGCAGTGGTAGGGCTTGTCCACCATATGGATTCGCTCGTGCCTGTAGAGCTTTGACATGGAGCAGAAGCCCTCCCCACACACAACACACTTGTAAGGCCTCTCTCCCCGGTGCATCCGCAGGTGCCTGTTAAGACTCCCACTATGAGGAAAGGCCTCTCCACAATCAGGGCATGTGTAGGATTTCTCCTCCACTGGTCGGATGGGGTAAGGAAAGGGGACCGGGCACAGGTAAGGAAAGCTCTCCTCCCATGGGTCATTTTTATAAGGGCTCCCCTCTTGGTGGCTTCTCTGATGCCTTGTGACACTTGTGCTACGGGTGAAGCTCTGCCCACAGTCAGGGCACTTGTAGGGCTTCTCCCCCGTATGGGTCATCTGGTGGGTGAGGAGGTTGAGGTTGAGGCTGAAGCTCCGCCCACAGTCCAGACATGAGTAGGGCTTCTCCCCAGTGTGGGTCCGCCAGTGTCGCGTCAGGGTCGACTTCCTGTTGAAAACACGGCCGCACTCTGTACAGGGGTACATCCGTCCCCCTGAGTAGAACGGCTGCTGGAAAGATGTTTCAAAGACATCCCCTAGACTGTCAATGGAAGCATCGCAATCCTCTTTCGGATAGTCTCCCTGATACTCAGCTGGTTTGAAGGGGCTTTCCCAGATGGGGAAGTCATCAGGCCCTTGAGAAAAGCTCACTTCATCAGGATCATCGAAAACTGTAAAATGGAGTTCCACCTGCTGATCAGAACTTGCTTGCTGGAGGGCTTCCCCTTTCGATGGTCCATGAAGCCCCTCCTCCACTGGGGGAGAATCTTTCTCCACCTCTGATGGCTGGCTGAGTTTCTCACCCCAGTGAACAGGCTCACCCCACTGGCGTGCTTGGTAGCCTATCTCCAGGGGCTCATCCAATCTGCTGTCACTTGCACAGAGTTTGCCCTCAGAAATTCCCCCTTCTGATTCTTCCAGTATGGTGAAGTGCAGCTCAACTTGTTGCCCTGAACTTGGCGGAGGGTACGGTTCCACTCTTCTCCCTCCATCTCTCTCCTCACTGTCAGGTTCTGGGATGCCCTCTTCTGGTTCAAGGGAAGGAGACCGCGAGAGCTCTGAGTAAATGGATTCATCGTCAAGCTCTGGCTGAGATGAGCTCTCAGGCTGTAGCTCTGCATTGATCTCACAGTGCCAAAGCTTCCCCTGAGAAATGCCGCCTTCCGATTCTTCCAAGATGGTGAAGTGCAATTCAACTTGGGGCTCAAAATCCTCCTCCTCCTCCTGTAACGTCTTCCCTTTGGGGTCCTTCATTGTTCCATGCCCTGCTTGGAGAGACAAGACGGACATTCAGAAATCACACAGGACTAATGAAATCACATACACCATGACATGCAAACCTTCACTACAGAGGTGGGGAATCTCAGACTCTACCCTTCAGCCTCTTCCAGATAACCACTCCTATTTTCCCATGGCACCATCATTTGGTGGTTTCCCAGTGGTTTTTTTGTGGAGGGGGAGGGGGTCTCATTCTGAAAAGTTGAAATGCCCCTGGAAGATTATGTTAGTATTTTTCACCCCATCTTTTAGCTTTTGGTATTGTCCACCACTGGAACATGGCCCCTGAAAACCTTTAGTGAATAGAATTCTGCCCTTGGGCTGAAAGGAGTTCCTCATCTTTGCATTACTAACATCACGTGCTATCTGAATCCAAAGGCTATAGGCATGAAGGTAGGGCACTGAAGGTTATTTGAACTTCCTAGAGTCCACAGTCACATCAGATATGTACATCATCTGGTACGTTCTAAATTCATTATTGCTCACAAATCAGGGTGGACAAAATCTTCTGTGCTATGACATGCAAATTTATGCAGAATTTGGCACAAGATTAAGAAGATTGCAAAACATACCAAACAAGTTGCTAGCCTTATGGTTATGCAGAAGGTTTCCCAGGTAGCAAATCTGTATCTCAAAAAAATGCTGGAGTCATGCCACAGCATTATCAAGACTGGCTCCCACACAGAAAAATGTTAGAACTCTTGATGGTATCGCATTAAAGCGACTGTGTGAATCAGCTGCTGATGGACGTTCTAAACACAGCCATTGACACTGCGTGTGATGCTTAGCCACAGCATCCCCTTGCTCTAGCACACATGGGAGCTGAACTCCTGAGCCTGTAGAGACTTGATCAGCAAGTGCTTTTATCAATGGAATCTTAAAACAGCCCAATTCATGCGGATGTTCATATGGCCCTATGTAGGGGAGACTCAAGATAAATTTGCTGCCTTAGGCAGAGTAGCAAATAATACCCTTTCCTACAAAGTCACGGTGTATATAATCCCAGAGCAAAGCAGTTTATTTTGGCACTTGAGGCAAAACAAAACAAAAACACCAGTAACAAAAAACAAGCGCCCCTCTCTACCTCCCCCAGTGTTAAAAATACAACAATAACAAACTAACAGCAAGCCACTCGCTCACTTTTGGGGATACCCAAAATCTATGGTCTGAGGTCACTACCATGCTTTGCCTAGCTGTGAGGTCAGCAATTGTCCTGTAAGAAAGTATATGATGGGTTCAAAAAGAAAAGGAAAGAGGACTATGGGAAGGCAGCTCAAATGCAAGATCAGCATGGATGTCCCAGTAGAGGGGAAAGTGGTGGGAAATGCAGCAAAGGTTGAGGATTCCTTTTCATTCGGTGAGCATTATTCCTGTGCAGTCTTCCATGTACAGCATGGCAGTAATGGGTATGTCCAAAGCAACCCCCTTCTCTTTCCGTGACTTTCTTCTGAGCGAATGTACATGAGATCTCACTGCACAATGACTCCAATACTGGAGCTCCTTCCTTGCCTATGATTCTTCAAAAGAATGAAGAAAAGCCTATCTAGGCCAGCACTGGAAACCTGGAACACCCAAAGAGAGGCCTTCAGGAAGCCCACAGCAGGGAACAAGCATGAAATGATCTCCAGTGACTAATACAGAAAAGTCCTAACTGGTTGCTTTTGACCAATCCTATACTCACCTCTATTGGCCACTGTTAGAAAGGTCAGTTAGAAAGTGCAGATTGTCAAATACATAATGATGACAGTCCCTACAGCAATATACAAAGGAGAGTCCAAAACTGCAGGGAGTGTGTGGCTCTGTTCCAAATCTATTGACCTATCCATCCCATTTCATTTCTATCAACAGCAGGCTCTTGAGGCTTGTCTACTCAAAACCAACCACCCCAAATACTCTGGATTACTACAAGGATAGCTCACAACAATACTCTGTCACTGTGACAGTCTATTCCCCTCTGCAGCCATTGTGAATTCAAGGTAAACTCAAAGGCAACAGAGGAACAATAGAACCACGGAGTTGGAAGACACAACAAACGTGATCCAGTCCAACCGCCTGTCACACAGGAATATACACAATCAATGCACTCCCAACAGAAGGCCATCCAGCCTCTATTTAAAAACTTCCAAAGAAGGAGATTCCACCACACTCCACGGCAACACATTCCACTGTCAAAGTGTTCTTACTATCAGAAAGTCCTTTCTAATGTTTAGTTGGAATCCCCCTTCCTATAGTTTGAATCCATTGCTCCATGTACTAGTCTCTGGAGTGGCAGAAAACAAGTTATCCCATCTTCCACTTGACATCCTATCAATTATTTTAAACATAGCTACCATGTCATCTCTTAAGCTTCTCATCTCCAGACTCAGTTCATGTTCTGTGCATTAGTACAGACACATCTAAGAGCATGGGTCATTCCTCCTAGCTGGTTATTTAAATTTTATTTTCCTCCCATTGTTGGGTTCTTGTACTATTCACCCAGTTCTCCCTAGATTATTATCCCCAGCACTTGATGAACTCATGTCAAGGAGGGAGTGGGCTTGTCTTCCACTGCTCCAGAGACTAGGACAAGAAGCAATAGATTCAAGCTGCAGGAAAGGAGATTCCACCTGAACCTCAAGAAGAACTTCCTGAAGGTGACAGCTGTCCTGCAGTGGAATATGCTGCCTCGGATTGTGGTGGAGTCTCCTTCTTTGGAGGTTTTTAAGCAGAGGCTGGATGGCTATCTGTCGGGAGTGCTTTGATGTGGGATCCTGCACAGCAGAGGGTTGGACTGGATGGCCCCTGGGGTCTCTTCCAACTCTATGATTCTATGATCCTATGCTCTCAAGAATATGCTGTCTCCTTCCTGACATAACTCAATTTAAAGCCTTTCTGATCAAGTTTGTGAGACTCTTAGCAAAAACATTCTTGCCAACTTCTGTGAGGTGCAACCCATCACTTTCCAGAAATCCATCTCCATGAAACATAGACCATGGTCCAAGAAGCCAAATAGTTTCTGGCAGCACCATTTGTGGACCCAGTTGTTCACCTCCACTATTCTTCCCTTCCTTTCTAGGCTGTGTCCTTCAACTGAAAGGAGAGATGAAATGACAATCTGTGCACCACAGTCCTTCAGCTTCCTACCCAGAGTACTGTTATCCCTTGTGATATCCTGAAGTCTATGACATTAGTTCCCACATGGACCAAAAGGAAGGAGAAACGGTCAGTGGGCTTGACGAGTCTTGTCAGCCTCCCTGTTACATCACAGATTTACATCACAGACCAAGCAGGGGAAAGCAAGTCTTACCAGCCTTTCTGTTACATTGCAAACCAAAAAGGGTGGGTGGGGGAATGGAATAGTCTGTGCTACTCAGAAATCCCTGGTGCTTTGTTCGCGGTTTCATTTCCCATTGCTCATTACTATATTTGAGTTGTAGCCTCTTGTTTCAGTATTGAAAAAGCAACTTACTTCATTTTTATTAATTTGTTACTCCTTGAGAGGGAATCATAGAATCACAGAGTTGAAAGAGACCAAAGGGACCATCTAGTTCAACACCCTGCCATGCAGGAACACATATCAAAGCACTCCCAACAGATGGCCAGCCAAGACTGATAAGAAAATGTCATAAAACTGGGGAAAGTTCCGCCAAAATGCCTGTAAAATACTCTTTAAAACAAGTGCTTGAATGTAACTAGAAACTATTACTCAATAAAGTTAACTTAACTTTTGCTTACTGTTTTGCTTTCGGAATGTGACTTCATTCCCTCACCCCCCAAAGTAACTAATTCCAGTTAGGTACATTACTTGTAGCTTGTTACTTCCCAATTCTAGATCCTTTTTTTTTTATAGAGCGCGGCACAAAATAATCCTTACCACCTCATTCTAAAGCTGCTCCTTCCAAATCTCTTTACTCTGGAGTAGTTCCACCAATGTCCAGGGTCCAACTTAAAGAGGAACATGTTTTTAGCTCAGGCCCTCTTCTTTAGATAATTCTTCCCCCACTCTCCCAAATATAACACAGCTGATCCTGCAAACGATAGCAATGCAACTTTTGCTTTGGATCAGATCCATCTTCTTTTGGGAGGAAGACATCTGGTACCGCAACTGTCACACATCTCGTGCCAATCTCAAGTTTCACACCCACACAACAGCACAAATGGCCAATTTGGCATTGGAAAAACAACTTTTGACTAACCAGGTGTTCATCAGGCTACCCAGCCTCAGTATGCTAACAAACCTACTTACATAACCATGGATTTCCTTTATGCAACCTGCAAGCTGTCAAGAGGAATCATCTAACTAAAAAGGAGTGACCAAAGCTCCCCACCACATGCCAACATCCACTATGGCAGTGCAACTCAAAGAGGTGGTCTGTGGACCAGTGCCCATCCACAACGTATCAGCTGCTGGTCCACTGAGAGTTTTCAGGAAAGAAAGAAGCAGTTGTAACCAACCGGCACAAATATGGTATTGATCCCTGGCATATTATGGGAGGGGGGACTTGCTGGTCCCTGACATCAGCCTGAGAAGCACTGCAGTTTGGCACACATTACTACTGTTCCCCATCCCTTGGGCATGAACGCCTTGCAGGGGTGGGGGACTTCTTTGGGCAGAAGCCAGCAAACAGAATTAAGTGCCTGGACCAGGGTTTTGCATTACTTAGGAAGCATACCTTTTACTATTAAAGAAAAATACCAAGACACTGAGAGCCAATATGACATAGTGGCTTGAGTGTTGGATTACAACCCTGGAGAACAGGGCTTGATTCCCCGCTTGGCCATGGAAACCCACTGGTGATCCTGGGTGTATCACATAATCTCAGACCCAGAAAACTACCAAAAGGCAGAAACAACTCAAAGGCACACAACAACAACAACCTAGACATCACAGCAATTTTCAAAAAGACAGTCATGTTAGTCTGTAAATATCAACATCATAATTATGGTCTCTCTCTCACACACACACACTCACACACAGTTCAGCCAGAGGTGCACTGTCTGTTCATTCCTGGCTTCTAACAAAAGTGTCCAAAATATTGTCAAATCAAGATATTTTCAAAGCCACTTCCTTCCTTGTCCATGAGACTGTACCACAAGCTTTCTTGTGTGGCTATATCAGATATCCTTACATGGCTGAACTGCTTCCTTTATGCAGAGTTGGGGAAATCCCTGATCCTCTGCTGTCATGGGTTACAACTCCCACATCCCCTCCCTACTGGTGATGATGGCTGGGGATCTGGGGAGCTAATCCAAAATTGGGGGGGCAGTTACCCCACATGTGCCTTAGTCACTCAAGCCTACATTCTATTTTATTAATCAATTTATTTAATTTACACCCTGCCTTTCTCCCAACATGGGATCCATGGGGGTGTACAACCTTTTAACATAGTAGAATTAAAAAGCTTTCAGTACAAAAATTAAAACACAACTAGAACAGAAAACCACACACAGCCCATTAAAAGCCCGGTCTGCCACATCATATTAAAAGCCAAAAGCCTTCTTGAATAAAAAGGTATTTAGCTGCTGGTGGAAAGACAGCAGGGAGAGGGCCAAATGGACTTCCCATGGAAGGGAGTACCACAGCCTGGGAACAGCCCATGTCCTCACCAAGTGTGCCTGTAATGGCAGTGGCATCAAGAGAAAACCTTCACCTGAGGAAGCCTGAGAATATGGAACTTAGAGCACAGAATAATATAAAGGAGTCCATTAAGCAGGCCTCTGCAGAGTTTCCCCCAAATGCCGTTTGAGTTACTAGCCTGATTTGTTATTAACAGCTATTTATAAAATAGACTTTTAAGTCGTGATGGCTGGCACCTGGGAATTAGGATACCAGCCTTCAGAAGCAGTAGCTTGAACTGAGAGACATACAGGCAGGGAGGACAGAATGTGTTTGACTGATAACAAAGGAGACAGCAGTGCCAGGCTCCCGGAATATGGAATGTAAGCAGGCCCCACTTTGGATAAATAACAGATAGGTGCTAAGGGACTGATGCAATTGGTGGGGGGGCTACTGTATGACAGGTCCAAGGCACATGCTCTGATACCTGACGCCCACCAGATTTTATGTAGAAGTGATGAAACTTAGTATGTTAATTATCTTACGGAAAAGTATAAATGTGTATACCTTTCTTTGTTCTGGTAAGTCTGATTTGTGGAAATCTCCCCAGACATCAATCTTTCTTTTGGCCCAGACTGAATAAAAAAGATAAATTCTTTACCTTGAATCTCCTGCTGGTGTGTTACTCATTGGCTTCATTGCACTCCAAGGAAAACCTACCCATTGTTGCTATCATTAGAGCTCAGGCAGACTCAGATAGGGAGATATGGTTTTTCTAGCCTAAACCCACTTGCTACTCTCTGCTTGAGTGGGCCCATCAAATCAACTGCTGAGTAGCTATGCCAACACTTACGTAAGTCCCAACGATTTAATGGGTCCATTCCTGTTGGAGCTAGCAATTGGATTTAGGCCTCTATTCCATGTCTAAGAAACCTCTATGAAATTCATGGGGTTGCCAGAAGTCAACAGGGAACTTGAGGACACATACATGTACCTTCTACCCAAAGGATGGGGTGCTACTAACACCCCACACTCAGTAAATGTCACACAAGATCAACCTGCATATGTTAGGAAGAAAAACAAGGGAAGTCAAGACTGCATCCCTGAAGTGGACCCAGAATAACTAGCACTTCTTACCTCTGTATACAGTTGATACCACAGAAATTCTTGTATAAGCATCAGTTGAAGATGTATATTCCTCAAGCACTGGCTGTCAATCCACCTGAGTAACTAGACTGAGTTACAAGACAATGTATACACATTTAAATGTGATTTAAATGTGTCCTGTACTTTCACTGTCATACACCCACCTATCTGTCTCCATAGGTTTGACAGCACAACAAGTGAGATGTTACTTTTGGACAGCATTTAATGTTAAGCACTCTTTTGAAAACAGATAGAACTATTATTCATTTAAAGACCTTACTAATTGTTTTCTTACCCATCAGAGCCCCCAAAGCAATGCATTAGAAACATTCTTTAAAATCAGATTTAAAACACCCATTTTAAAAAACCAAAGGACAGTTACAATATTGCTCCTTTGACTGCTCCGCCAGAAACTCAGTAAAGCCACAAAGTCAGTTACCCAGGAAGCCTTGCCTTGTGAAAAACACACTTAAAACTTTCTCCTTAAGTCTTTTTTTAAATCACATGGCTTGAGAAAACATCTCCTTCAAAAAAATTACCAGCCACACAGAGAATAGGCCCAAAACAAGTCAACATTAAAAAGTCTAATCCAGCCCTCCATCAAAACTGCTCCTCAATAGAAAGAAACACCCTGGAGGTTAGATAAGACAGTGTTCTATAGTGGTTAGTGACTCATCCTCAGCCTACCCTCCTTCACAGGTTTGTTGTGAGGATAAAAGCCGGGGGAAGGACAGTCATGCTACTTCTGGGACCATGAAAGGCAGAATATGTGTAACTACTAAATAAGACTCATAAGATTAGAAATGTAATTAATAAGCAAGAAGGGCCAGTGTGGTGCAGTAGTTGTTGGACTAGGGCCCTGGAGATCAGGCTTCGCGTCCCCAGTCGGCCACGGAAAGCCACTGGGTGACCTTGGGCGACTTCTCAGCCTCAAAGGGAGGCTAAAGTAAACCCTCTCTGAACAAATATTGCCAAGAAAACCCCGGGATTGGTTCGCCTTAGGATCGCCACAAGTCGGAAACTACTTGGAAGGCACGCATAGCAACAAATAAGAGGAAGCCCTCTTCCGGGGACCCTAGTTGGGCCCCTAATTCTCACAACAAGGATCCAGCCTCCCACCTCCAGCAGCGATCGCCTCGTCCCTTCCCTTCCCGAATTCCGCGAGAGGGGGTGCGCGTGTCTGCGGCGGGGGGAACCTCTGAGCCAGGCCTGGGAAAACAGCACAAGCAAGAGGACTACGGGGGGGGGGTGTCGACAAGAGGCTCGCCTTGCCGTAAATAGCCCCCCTCCTCGAAAGAAAAGAAGGGGAAGGAAAAGCAGCAAAACGGTCCCTGCAAAGGAGCTCCTCTCTTGGGAGTCAAGCCAGAGGCTGGCTGCGCAGGACAACGCGGGGGCCGGACTGAAGCGGGCGGCGGGAGAGTTCCTCCCTTCTGGCCCCCTCCCCCGGCCCGGCCCCGCTCTCCGTTGCCCCCTCCCTGGCCTCAAACGACTGCCGCGGCTCCCACCCCAGCTCCCCTCCCGCGGGCGCTTGGCTCGGCCGCCCAGGAATGGCTGCACGGCCGGCCGCGACACGCCCGGGCGCCGCCCTCCCCGGACGGGTTGTGCCCACAGGGGGTTCCCACCTCGGTCGGGGCGCCGAAAGCCAGAGCCCGCGAAGGAGGCGGCGGCGGCGGCGGCGGCGGCGAGCTCTCCCGGCCAGCCCGTCGCGGCGCTGCGAGCGGCCGGGGAAGGCAGCCCCGGGGCAGCCCCCGCCACCTTGGCTGCTGCCGCCGCTGCCGCTGCAGCCGCCGCCGCCCTCTCCGGGAGAATGCGCTCCCGCTGCTCCGGATGCAGCGAGCGCCGGAGACAGGAAACTCATCCCGAGCGACGCTCGCCGCAGACAGACAAAGAGGGAGCGCAGCCTCCCCGTCCTTTGCAAAATCGCCAGGGCCCTCTGGTGGCAGCAACGCAAGGCTTCGGGTCGCGGCGCCTTCGGGGGGCGGCGGCGAAGGCGGGAACGTGCTCTCCCCGGCCTCGCGGCCGTCCTGCGTGTTCATCTCCGAAAGCGCTCCGCAGAACCTTGCTCCTCTCCCAGCTAAACCCGAGTAACGCTGCAGCTTTGACAGCTCACGGGGATAGACAAACCAGTTCCTACCTCAGGGTGATCAAGGTGACTTTGTTCTTCTCTGTCTTCTTTCCAAGCAGTTCAGGATGGTGCCTTGTTTTATCCTCGCAGCCCTGCAAGGAGTTAAGTTTCCAATGCCAGGAAGTTTGTGTAACCATCAACACTACTTTGATGTCGTCTCTAATTATTTTTACGTGAATCAACGATTTAACAAACTCATCAGTCTAATTCTTGCATTGCATTTCTCTCTTGCATTGTTGCATTGCATTTCTCTCTGACCTTATGCACACTCAATTTTGTTAGGCTAATTCCACAAAATTTTTCTTTGCGTCCCTCGTGAAGTAGGCACGGTAAGGCTGAAAGAAACCACCTGCCCCCAATTCAGATACTGATCTCCATAACTGAATCGCTGGGATTTGAACCCATATCTTCCCATGCCTAGTCGCTCGCTGTAACTACTTCTTCTACAATGACTGTCAGTAAAATAAGTCAACCCTACACTTAGAATGGCAACTTTAAAACACCACTTTATTATTTTATTACATTGTTGCCCCACCCTACTTCTTCCGAACTTGGGTATTAGAAGTGGTTCTTCTTTTCCCTCCATTTTCCCTTCTCAACAATCTTGTGTGTGGCTTGCATTGAGTTTTGTGCCCCTCTGGATCTGTTCTGAACACTAACAGCTACACCATCCTGGCTTTTAAAATAAAATAATTACCTTCATTATGCTTCAATTTTTGTTTTTGTATATACCAGATATGTTATACTTTTGTGTAATGTTTCTCCTTATTTGGCCATTTTTAAATATACACTTTAAAAAAAAAGTAACATGCCAGTGACATGGTTAGGTGGAATATGGTGTGTGACAGAAGACTCGGCTCGCCCTCTTTTGTACAAGATTTAAGAGGATGGGAGCAAGTGTTACGAACCTGTAAAGGACTATGACCTGTCCCTGATGGGAGGCAAAGCCACCAGGCTGTGCAATGGAGAGATCCAGATCATACAGTAACTCACCGGCTGAGTACAAGTAGACGCAGGCCATTTCCGCACTAGCCTGTTATAGCGCGATGACTCCACTTTCAACATCCTCTGGAATCCTGGGGTTTGCAGTTTCGGGAGGGGCCAGGATGTTGAAAGTGGAATCATTGCGCTATAACAGGCTAGTCCTGGAAATAGCCACAGTAAGGTTGTCTTACATAACAGAAGCCCTTCTAAGATGCACTTCACAACACCCATCATCTCCAGCCAACAAGGTCTTACACATAGTTACACATTTTTTAAAAAATGATGCAGCCACTGAAATATACTGGTAATATAATATTTAGTGGTTAAAAAAAACTCTCGAAAAGTTTTCATGGGAAGAGATAAACAGGAAAACAACACAAAACTAACTTAAAACAAACATAATTTCCTATCAAGCCCTGTTATCAAGACTGTGCAAAATTTCCAACTTTCAGGTGAAGGACAAAGTTCTAATTCGACTCACACATGGCTTAAGATAACTATGGCATCTCAGACCAGAAGAGCTACATAGTATTTTCTGGTGGACATGTCAAATTTGCTGTTACACATAGAACTCTGTGAAGTGGCTTTTGTCTCAATGCCATAGAGAAATCACTCCAAACTGGCAGCACTTGAAATTCAACTTCCAATATACTAGGGACCAGGTCTGGCTGATCAAGGGGGAAAAAGCCAAGTACCACTTGGGGTGTGCAAGCTCTTGAATAATGTGGCTTTGAACCCAGGCATGTAGTAACTTATTGTAATGGCTGAAACTCTTTAATCCAGGGCAAACCCAGCCAGCATGGCCAATGGGGAGGAATATTGGGAGTTGCAGTTCAACAACATTTAGAGAGCTGCAAAATGTCCTCTCTCCCCTGCTTTAACCTGTACAGCATTACTCATGATTGTTAACAGTGGAGGGAACCCAGTGCTGTTTGCAGGTCATCAGCAATCACTGTGAATTCTGATGAATCAGGAAAACTGTTCTCTTTCCAAGAACTTAACACATCAATACTCTTCTTTTTAATTGTAAATGTTGGGGTGATTAATGTTGGAGTTCTGTGTAATGTATCTAGAACAGTCCACCTGGCTGGCTTATATGTGGTTATTACGAACAGAGTGCCTCTATGGCTCTCAGGTATCACCACAAACCAAAATTTATTGTAGATAAGAACAAGCAAACGCACTGAAGAACAGCCCAGGGCCTTTGGGTGCCAAAGGACAAAGATGGCTTCTCTGAATATGGAAAACTAGTTTGTACAAATGATACCACAATCATTTGTATGTCTATTCAAAATTAAGTCCCGTTATATTCAGTGGGACTTTCAAGTTAGTAGGCATAGCATTTTAGCCTTAAGTTAAATAAAAAACAAATAGGATATGAAAACAGGCTCAGACTGTGAGTTGGTATCCTACCTTTTTTAATTTCAAAGGGTCAGCCATGTTAGTCTGCTAGACTAACAGAAAAACAGGGTCCTGTGGCACTTTAAAACATGTCAAAAACTCTAAAGTTCTAGGCTTATAAATAAATAGCTGTGATGAGTACAAACCAGTTTCCTCATATTTGGACAAAACAAGCAAGTGCCATTTGTTACAAATTGTGAACAGAATTGCCAAGCCTCCTTGCCCATTGTGCCAAGAACATGGAGCAGGATCCATGTAAACTCAAGGTTTGTGGTTGCTTGTTCTCATCACAACAACAGTTCCTAAATACAGTTCCCAAACTGCTTTGGGAGAGTAACTGTAGGCAGTATTTTATTGTCTGAGCTGTCATGATGAGCATATATCCAAGTTCCCAGTGTTGTGTGGCACTGTAACTAGACATGGTCCCGGTCTTAAGTTAGCATATTTTCCAAACAGGATGAAGACTTACTGAAGCCCTTGACAGTGCTACTGTCAGAGTGTGGCAAAATTATTTTTGAACTACAACTTGATTCTGGGCATTGCCGTCCATGAAATAACTTTGTCAAGCTTGGGTCATTCATGAACCTACCACGGCATCCATGAAGCGTGTCTTGCGGGGGAGGGAGAAGGGTCTTTATCATGGAGCCACTGTGTGCTGGAAAGGGATACAAGGAGGTTGGTCTGAATCTGTGCAGTGGCCCAGCCAAGTACAGTACACCTGCTCTACACAAATTCCCTCCCCCATCTGTGCCTCTTGTGTTATCACAAACTCTTGTGGTCTGAACACCTTGTTATGGATTGTCAGAATGGATTCTTGCCAAGGCTTGCTGTGTTGCTGAATCTCAGCCTGAAATTAAACAAGGAAAGAACATTTCTTGGTATCGCACTTCTTGTTTCAGTGGCTGCCTTTTCTTCCTGCAGAAAAAAAGAATAAAAAGAAAGCCAACACAGTAAATGGGAAGGCAACTGCAGCTGGTCAAGCCCCAATCAGAAACAGGACAGTCTCACTGAACTAACAGGACAACCGAAGACAGGACTGGTGACTAAGGCTCTTCACAGGGTTTTTTGGCCTGTGTATATGTGCCTTCCAGTTGCTCGTTATGGTGACCCCATGATTTTTATAGGGTTTTCTAAGGCAAGGAATACTCAGAGGTGGTTTTGGCAGTTCTCTCCTCAGAAATATAGCCCATGCACCTTGCAGATGTTAGTGGTCTCCCATCCAAAGACTAAAGAGGGCTGGCCCTGCTTAGCTTCCAAGATCAGTCAGGATCTGGTGCCTACAGCTCTCATCATCCCCCACCATTGGCTTATGCTGGCTAGGTCAAAGCTGGGACTCAACAACAGCAGCACTATCAACAGTTCGGCAACAGTGAGAATGGGCCTCCTGTTACAGCACTGTGCACCCCTCATGATTGGCATGGTTTAATTGGCAAAAATATTCTTCAATTGGCATTATATTAATTGGCATTGATATAAATGATACCTGAGATGATGGAAAGGCCAAGCTGAAAGAGGCAAATTTCCAACTGTAAAGGTGAGATAGCAAGGAAGGTCAGACACATCCACCTCTTAGGCAGAAACCAAGTCATCGTCAGGCTAATAGTGCAGCTGCTCTTGAGACAATAGGCTTATGCTATGAATGGGACTTCTCAGTTTAATGGGAAAATCCCCACCAAATTGTGATTTTTCAAACCTGGATGTTTCCCTGTTGTTCCCTGCCTCTCCACAATACTCAGCTATTATGACAGCCATTATCCTTTTGTCACCTAAAGATTAAGACTATTAGGTCTGTCCTGATTTCATTGTTTGTGTTGCAATTCCTATTGTCCATTTGTCTGGGACAGTGACTCACACTCATATCTGCAGAATATTTTTCCGGTATAAGAACCCCTGATTTCAGGCCGCCCAGTGCAGTCTCTTGCCATTCTGAATGCCACACTGTCCATTGTTACACCGTCTTTAGGCGTCTACCTAAGCCACATTGCTGCTTCTCTTTGCAGCTCTCCAGACTGGTAATTATTGCCTGAATCCCTCAAAATCCTCTATTATAATTTTCCTTTTTTCCTTCAGTTAGTCCTTGTGCAAGTGTGTGAGCGTTTGAACCTTTCTGCATGCTTGTGTGAATCTTGTTAATAAAACTACGTTTTTAGTTTATAAATCTCTGGCTGGTTCTTTCCTGCATGACACCACATCGGTAGAAAAGATCTCATTAACTTGTCTCATAGGCCTCCTATTTTCAACCTAATTATTCCCCATTTTCAAACAGAGGTACTGGCGGCATTACTGGTGGGCCTTTGTGGCACCCATGTTTTGGGGTAACACTCCTGACACACTTTAGTCTGTCTAGTTGCTTGGAAAATTTCTGAAGCTTATTGTCAAGAATGGACCCTTCAGTCCAGCCTTAAATGGGAAACAGTAAGTTTGGATTTTTTAGCCCAAAGTCCAGACACACAGAACATAACGAAATCTTATGGAAAAATCCTAGGAACATTACTTGGAGCTTTCTAATGTGAAGTCAGTTTTTCATGTGGGGAAGGTTTAATGAGAAGATGATTTCTCACCATATGAAGGATTGACTACACAGTTTGAAAACTAGTGGTTGTGTTTGTTGGATTTAACCTTTCAAAACAATGCTGCGAAATGTTCTAATATTAAAAAGACCTTGTTTGAAGGGTGCATGGAAGGAACAGGAGTGAAAAGGAAGCCAATAATTAAGCACACAGATTTAAAAACGAATTCAGTAAAATCCAGTTAATTGAGCTAGTGTCATATTACCTATTAGAGCAAAGTCCCTAGCTTAGAGCACATGGAGAGTTCATTGCACAGACAATACTTTCCACAGGAGGGTTTAACACTGATTAGATGTGATTAGAAAGAGCAACAGTGAGTGAGCAAAATCTTACTTTCATGAAAATCTAAGGCCAACAAAATCTGGCCCCTTTGCAGAGAATGACAACAAGCTCCCCCTACTTATCTGACAGGTTAGGGACTGAAGCAGTGCCAGAAAATGGAATTGGTTGAAAAGCAGAACCCATGTACTGTACTGTAGGGAGCATGAAGGACTTATGGAGGCTCATTTGGGACCAACCATGTGCATGTTATTTGCAAACTCTCTCAGCCAGCTTAGCGCCTTTTTCCCCTCCTTCAGCTTGCTTTGCAAGCAGCGTGCACGTATGAGCAGTTCAAAGCAAGCCTCCATAGGCAAGAAGGATTGATGAAAGAGTGGAACTCCTGGCAAATTAATGGGACTTGTCCTTAATTTGGAAGCATCAAAAGAGCAAGTCATCAGATAAGGAGGTGTCAGAAGGCAGGAGCCTCCTGTATTGTCTTGTCTAGTACTGCAGTATCCTTCATTTCTGATATTAGTGCTCTAATCAGAAAATTACTTAGCGGATGGAGCCACCTTCATAACTTCCATACAACTGAATTGCAAAGGAGTTAACCAGTCCTAATGCAACAAATTATTGCACAAAAGAGCTTAAATTCAGGTTAAGGACAAGTGAACCAAAGTAAAGATCTGGCTTATTCTGGCTCTCTAGCAGGGTGCCAAATTTATGGCAGTGCTGCTCAGGTAGGTCTCTGGACTGCTTCCAGTCCCTTAGGCATCAACTGCTTCATCCACGAAGTTTCTAGGGGACAAACAAACAGTTTTAACGATGGATGTAAATATGGTACTAGCCTCTGTCACATGACAAAAATGTTCTGGTTACCTACTGGAAGCACAGCCCCAGGGCACACCTTTGACCTCTGACAGAAGGTAGGGGTTTCTTATCAAGATCTTTCCACAGTAACATAATCATGAGTGGGTGGTTGAATGCCATCAGCAGCCACTGGCAAGAGCCAAGGACAGGCATTGGTTAAAGGGGCCTTTGTTTAGGAACAGAAGGACACTGAGTAGATCCAGTTCCTTTCAAGTCTGCCTGGCAGTAGCACCTGATCTACAGAGTTTCAAGGCAGGATTCTCTCCTAGCCTCACCAGGAGATCCCTGGTATCCCCAGGTAATCTCCCATTCCAAATACAAAAGTGACGCTGTTTGATGAAATCTGACAAAAGAGGGTATAGTCACGGTGGCATGGTGGAAACCACACAACCTTCAGACAATGTTTACCATCACACAGTTCTTCCTAATGTTTACATGGAAGCTGTTTTCTGGATGTTTGAAGTCACTGCTTCACGTCCTAGTCTCTGAGGCAGCAGCAAACAGTCTTGCTCCATCCACCATATGACATCTCTTCAAATATTTAAACATAGCTATCATGTCACCTCTTAACCTTTCTTCTCCAAACTAAAGATACCCAGCTCCATAAGCTGCTCCTCATAGGGCATGGTTTCCAGGCCATCTACCATTTTCATCACCCTCCCCTGGACACATTCCAGCTTGTCAATATCCTTCCTGAACGGTGGTACCCAGAACTGGATACAGTATTCTAGGTGGGTCTGACCAAAGCAGAATAGAGCGGTACCATCACTTTCCTTGACTGATGTGTTTTAAAATGGGTTTTAATTTGGTTTCATAACCCTTTAACATTTCATAGATGAAAGCTGGGACCACAATTCTCCTTCCTCTCCCAGGTGTGGTGGCTGCTCTCAGACTAGCCATCACTGTTGCAGTTTCCGCTGCATGCCTGCATCTGCCACAACTGCCACCATCTCCTAGGCCATTTCCACACTAGCATGTTATAGCACCATTATTTTGCTTTCAACATCCTATGGAATCCTGGGGTTTGCAGTTTAAGGAGGGGCTGGCTGGCCCCTCCTTAAACTGCAAACCCCAAGATTCCATAGGATGTTGAAAGTGGAATAATGGCACTATAACACGGTAGTGCGGAAATGGCCCTAGTTTTCCTCTGAGCTCTGGCCAAGCACTGGCTCTCACTCCCCTATCACTCAATCATCCAGGTGATGTAACAGGACAAGACTGGGCTAGAGGAAGAGGAGAAGCAGCAGAAGTGGCTTCAACGGCTCTTCCTGAAGCAAGGGTGAAGTGCTGCCACTCAACATGACCAAGGAAAGCTCAACAAGACCAGATGGGGAAACTGCTAGTTCCATGGCTGCCCCCTCAACCCCGGAATGGAACTAGTAGTGGACTGTGGCAGCTGCAGCAGTGCTGCTAGCAGGAGGGCCAGGCCTCTACTGCCTCACCTTGTGCTGCACAAAAAAAGAGGGAGCATTAGCCTCCACCATCACAGTTGTTGCTGTACACCAGGAATGGCATGTTGTTATGGGCTGAGTCGCTGCCCTCCTCAACTTCGCCAGCATTTCCTCCACCCACATAGCTGAGCCTTTGCCAACCATGCCAAGCAGCAGTGCCTCACTGGCACCTCAAGAGTCCATCCAAACTGATGGTGCTCACATTTTGCCCTGTAATTTGCTTCTGTGGGGGCTACAGGTTAGCCTTCTTAAAAAATTACAGCTTAAAACTGGGAGGGGTAAATGCAGGACATTGTAAAAGCAGATTAAAATGGCAGGGGGGAAGAGACATCTAAGGATAGTTGCCCCACCTAAAATGGGACAGTAGTCAGGCATGTTGTCTTAATATGATGATTGTCCTTGTTGCTGTGTGCCTTCAAGTTGTTTATGACTTATGGTGACCCTTAAGGTATTTTTCTGGCATGATTTGTCCAGAGGGTTGCTTGCCTTTGCCTTCCTCTGAGGCTGAGAGAATCTGACTTGCCCATGGTCACCCAAGTGAGTTTCCATGGCTGAGCAGGGAATCAAACCTTGATCTCCAGAGCTGTAGTCCAATGCTCCAATCACTACACCATGCTGGTTCTTGGATGATTGTCTTACTTGTGTTTTAATATTATAATATACAGTACAACCCCCGTATCCATGGGGGATTGGTTCTGGGGGCCCTGAGGATACATGTCCGCGGATAGTACCAAACGCCGTGGCAACTGGGCCCTGGGCTTGCAGTTGGAGGTGGGAAAACAGTAGGCAGTGCGATTCCATGCTGGCCACTGTTTTCAACTGCAGATAACTGAATCCGTGGATATGGCGGTCGTACTGTACTGTGTTTTCTATTTGTTCATTGTCGCTCTTCTTCTTGTTCTTATTTCTTATCCTTCCTCTCTCCCAAAATTGGGATTCAAGGTGGCTTACATTTAAAACAATTCTGCTTTAATCTTGTTGGAAGTGTGGGATGCAAACTCAAACAAAAAGTCAAACAAAAAAGGCCTGTTTGGTGAAGACACAAAAGATGCCTTTCTGGTGACTGCTCTTAGTCTGTGGAATTCCTTTCGAATGGGGGCTAGATTCGTACACTTGCCGATTCCTTCTTCAAAGGCCAATTTTATTCAGGTGGGCTTTCAGCAAATGCTGAAGGGGAGGCTGTTAAGGGATGTTGTATTTTGTGTGGGAGGGAGGGAGGGAGGGATGTGATTTAAAGTAGTTTTTAATCTAATTCTTGTTTTAATATGATGATTAGCTCACTTGTGCTTTAGTATTATAACTTCTTGTGCTTTTTGTCACATCTGCTCTTTAATCCTGTGGGAAGCCATCTTGAGTTCCCAGGCCTGGGAGAAATGTGGTGGTGGTGTGCCTAAGTCATTTCAGACTTATGGGAACCCTTAAGGTGAACCTATCACAGGGCAAGGCTTGTTCTGAGAGGGTTTGCTATTGCCTTCCTATGAGGCTGAGAAGGCATGACTTGCCCAATGTCATCCATGGCTGAACAGGAGGTCAAGGGATTCAAACCCTGGTTTCCCAGAGTCCTAGGCCAACACTCAAATATAATGCTGGCTGTCTTGGGAGGAATGCAGAATATAAGCTCAAACAAACAAACTGGGTAGAGAACACAGCTGCAGGAGACAGTTCTTACCTCTTTTCTTAGATCAAAGTGCCTCCCTTTGGAACAAATGGTTGCTGTGTTTTATCTGGTCATGCCTCTTTAGGTGGCTCTTCTGAATGTAGCTCTTGTCACAGTGGAGGCACTTGAAGGGTCGCTCTTCCTGGTGCAGCATATGGTGACGCATCATTGTCGACTTGCAGACGAACCTCTTCCCACACTCAGAGCAGCAGAAGGGCTTCTCCATACCTGCTTGTTTCTTACAAGGATCTGAAGCCAGAGAGTGACTCTGTACACAAACACTACTCAGAGTAGAAGCGCACTGACTGTGGAGGTCACCTGGTTCCTTGGCATTGCCATTGACTTGGCCTGTCCCACTGGCAGAGTGGTGAAAGGGTTTCTTCTTCCGTGAGGGGGGCTTTGGATGGTAAAGGGGCTTCAGTCCCAGGCTGGGGCTTTCTTCCTGCCCAGGAAGTGGAGAAGAGTTTTCTTTCCTGTGGCGTCTCTGATGCCTAGGGATGCTTGATCGGTGAACAAAGCCTTTCCCACAATCCAAGCATTTAAAGGGCTTCTCTAACTGGACATCCTTCTGATGGGGATGATGGCCAAAGTCAAGTTGCCTAAGGAGTTTGTCCCACTCCTCTGCAGGGTTTATCTGGCTTTCAGTGGGAACTGCTGTGCTGCAACCAAAAGAGCGGCCACAATCTGGGCATCCAAAGGATGCTTTTTCAGAAGGGGACAGCTGAAAAGCAGTGGGGTTTAAGTTTAGTTCAAGCGTTCTTCCGCAGGTAGGACATAACTCAGATACCACACTGGTCTGAATTTCCTCATAAACCTGAGAATGCAGTGAGTCATTAAGAATACTTTCCTGAAAATTACCACTAGGACAACTTTTTTCCCCTATACGGACAAAAGCTTCTCCTGTACTATGGTCACCATGATGATCTTCCTTCCATGAACTTTCTTCTAGAAGCTTGTCTGATCTCCAGACATCTTGGGGATGACTTTGCTCAGATCCCTGGGGGACAATCCCACCGTTTTGTTCTGAGATGAGAAAGCACATTGTGATTGGCTGAGGAAAGCCTTCCTGCTGCTGTGGAACTGTGGCACTGAAATCTCCCATCAACCCTTTCCAGGCTGGTTGGCCTTCGAGTGGCTCAGGAGACTTACTGCAATTTTCCCCAGTGGAAACCAACTTGCTGATCCTTGTCTCTGTTCCCTGCGGGAGCTCTGAAGCAATCAAGGAGCCAGGAGGGTTTCCCTGGAGGACACCTCCTTCCAACACTGGTGCATAATCATACTGCAGTTGCACCAATGGCACAGCACCACTTCCCTGCAGCAGAGGCTCCTGCATTTTTGTTTGCGCTGTGCCATCACCACCGGGTACAAAAACAAGAGAAGGCAGGTGTGAGTCATGGCCTAGTTTTGAAAATGAATTTAGAATTCAGCTTTTAGCCTCAAGTATGCAAAAGGACAGATTTAACTATTAAATGCAACAATATTGTCAAACGTTTGAGGTTGATGGCAGTGTGAAACATGGACAAAGGGGCTTGTTTCTGGAATGGCTGTGGGGTTAACATCAGCAATCCAGAAACTCAAGAATCTTTAGCTTAGAGATGGGCAAACTGCAGCCTATGGGCCAGATATGGCCCTTGGATACCTTTTGTGAACCCAAAGCCCCCAACCATTCCCCCAAAGCCCCAACTCCTTGCTGATTCTAGACTGCATCAATAGGATACAGTGCCTAAGTCAAGGGAAATGACAGTACCACTCTATTCTGCTTTGGTCAGACCCCACATGGCATACTATGTCTAGTTCTGGGCGCCACATTAAAGAATGGACAAACTGGAATGTGTCCAGAGGAGGGCAAGCAAAATGGTAAAAGGCCTGGAAAGCATGTCCTATGAGGAGTCGTTGAGGGAGCTGGGTATGTGTAACCTGGAGAAGGTTAAAAAGTGACATGATAGGTATGTTTAAATATCTGAACGGGCGGCATATGGAAGAAGCTTGTTTTCTGCTGCTCCAGGGAGTAGGACATAGAGCAATGGATTCAAACTACAGGAAAAGAAATTCCACTTAAACATTAGGAAGAACTTCCTGACATTAAGAGCAATTCAATAGTGGAATATGCTGCCTTGGAGTGTGGTGGTCTCACCTTCCCAGGAGGTTTTTAAACAGAGACTGGATGGCTATCAGTTGAGAGTGCTTTGATGGTGTAATGTTGCACGGCAGGGGGTTGGACGGGACAGCCCTTGTGGTCTCTTCCAAGTGTATGGATGATTCTATTTCCCCTACATCACCCTTTGTTGTCATTTTGAGAGTGATTGCAGAGGACAACAGAAGTATTTGGGCTTCCTGGGTGTGTGGGCCCCATGAGAGGCTGGGGAGAAATTGGCTCCTGGCCTGCACAGTTGTTCACCCTACCTTAGAACAACACTCGGATCTCCCAAGAATTCCACAGGGGTTGAGATGGCAGTGTCTACAGCTGCAGTTACTGCAGAGTTCAGCAGCAGCAACCGTAACAGTTCTCTGTGGTGCAGTGCTAGAACATCTTCCTACACTATAGACCTCTACCAGTCTCCCAGATCGGAAAACAGTACCCACATACTTTCTGCATTACTGCTAACACCAATTTCTTGAACAACAGTTCTGTTGGCAGTGCTGTTTAGGTGGCACCAACAAATGTGAGCAATGCATGGAAGGAGGAATGGCTTCGAAGGACACATGCAGTCAATAGGACATGTGTGGCCCAAACCTTGGTTTAAAATGGACAACAAAGTGTTAGCCATTGACTGCCCACAGGCCCTAAAGATGCCCTTCCACTAGGGTCCCCAGGTCTGGCCCCTCTTCTCTGGCGCTCAGATGAAGGGGAAAGAATCTCAGGCACATATGCTGGCTTGAAAAGTGTATGCATATAGTCTTCCCCCACTTATGTGACAGGTTAGGGACTAGAGCACTGTCAGAAAACAAAACTGACTGAAAATCAGAACTCATGTATTGTTCTGTAGGGAGCATGAAGGACTTACTTAGGCTCACTTGGGACCAACTGTGTGAGTGCTGCTTGCAAAGTCTCTCTGCTGGTTTAGAGCCTTCCCCCCCCCTTTTCCCTTTCATGCAAACAGTCTCATGTGAGCCTCTGTAAGCAAGAAGAACAGAACCCCTCTTGATCTAACGTAACTTTTCTTTAACTTGCAGACATCAAAAGAGCAAGTTGCCAGATAACAGGGCATCAAAAGCTGGGGGCTTCCTGTACATTTTTCTCATTGGTTAGTCTTGGTGTTTTTTGGTTTGAATAGCCTACTACGCCCAGCTGTAGTTGATGGTTAATATCCTGTGCTTAACTACATCACCAGAGCCATTCCAAGACTCTACAGATTCAGAACAGGAGGCTTTCTCTTAGTCCCATCACCTTCATAGGTGAGGCCACGAGAGAGAGGCTTCTCTGTGACTGCTCCCAGGCTGTGGAACATGGAAAGTCTGGCTGGCCTCTTCTCTGCTTTCTCTCCACCAGCAGGCAAAGATCTTTACATTCAGTGAGACCTCTGAGCATTAAAATTACATAGCAGTAGTCTGTATTGAAGGGACATGTTGTAATTTTAAAAATATTTTTAGTAATTATGTCTCAAATGTATTTTAATTGTTTTAACCATGTATTTTTAAATAATACTGTTATTTAATTAAGGTATAAATTAAATAAATAAATAAATAAATAAAGCTTGCCTGTGCACCTGGAAGTAGGCTAGCAAATGTGTTCTATTTAGTGTGTGCATTCCAAGACCCAGAGCTTAGAAAAGTTAGTTATTTTGACTGCAACTTCCAGAATTCCCCAGCCACTATGGCCACTGGATTGCAGCTCCCATCACACTTTTATACCTTGTACATGCAAACTGCATGCCTGTATGAATGTCTTGTCTCATAGAACTGGTGAACTGTAAACAGGTAGAAGGGACAATAAAGGTAACTTTAAAGGTAACAGTAACTTGGGACTTTATGTGCAGTGCTGGGCAGAGGAAGTCTTGTCCATCCTCCTCCCCACTTGTATATTTAACATGCAAATCATTCCTAAGGTCCAGTAAATCCTGCCCTAAGCCTGCCACCCTATGATCTGTGTAAGCTGCACAGGCCAATATCTTCTTGAACAGTCTTAAACAGTGGTGACGTTACTGTCTCCTCAGACCGATTCTGCCACAGGCAACAATTTACTTCTACCCAAGCTGTTAAAATACTGAATATAAAAATATGTAATATAATGGCAGCATTTATACAAAATGCCAGCCCATTTCAGGATGTATTATAGAAAATCACATAAAAATCTTTTTTTAAAAAAATTGGAAATATTATTTTAAAAAAACTGCAAGAGATTAAACCACTCAAGTGGTTTAAGCAGTGCTTCCCAAGTTTTCTAACTTTTTCCCCCCTAATACGGAGCTCACTACCATATTTGTGCCCACTGGCTGAAACTGTCACTTTCTTTTCTGGAAGTTCCATGGGCCTGCAGCCGAAGGCTCACAGACAGCCATTGATCCAGAGATGGTCATTCTGAGTAAGCTGAAAGCACCCACTCAGAAATTTACTTTTCCCTCTCCTGCATAGTGGGACTTCCATCTTCAGGGACAGAACTGTTTGGGGAAAGACAGTAACTTGGAGATAGAGTCTGTACTTGATAAGGGAGGCACTTGTTGCAATCTTTGACATGTCTTGTTAAAGGATCCCAAGGAGCAGGGATCTCCTTTCCTGAGAACCTAGAGGACTGTTGTCAGGGCCAGCCCTGCCATGAGGCAGAGGAGGAAGCGATTTCAGGCAAGAAATGGTGTGAGGCAGTAGCAAAATGTTAAGAGAGCTGTGCACGACTTGCTACTCAGTTGCTGTTGTGTGCCATCAAGTCATTTCTGACTTACGGCAACCCTAAGGCAACCCTATCAAGGGGTTTTCTGAGGCTGAGAGTGTGTGATGTGTGCAAGTTCACCCCATAGGTTTCCATGGCCAAGCAAGAAATTGAATGCTGGTCTCTAGGGTCATAGTTCCAATGCTCAGACCACTATACCATGCTGGCTCTCCCACACGGCTTACCCTACACTATTATCTTTTCAGTTTGTTGTCCTAATCTGCAAACGAGACTACCAATGCCATCCTTTGCTTGCTTGTTCTAAGACTGAATGAGAAATTCCTCACCTGGGTATAAGCCTTGTAATACTTCAAATTCTTCAGCAACTTGGACCAGTGACAGTGGTGTTGAGATGCCTTGTGGTGTCTCCAAGAACATTTCAGCCTTGGAATTTTCCAGTTCTGCTCAGCCAGAAAAAGAGTGATAGAGTGACTGACACTGCAGGAGACCAAATTCACAAGCCACTGAAAGGCTACAGCCAAATGTTACAGCACGTGCTTTACACAAAGAAGTCCCCAAACTCAATCCTCAGTACCTCCACCAAAGGGAAGGTGAGCAAATGCAGCCTTCCAGATTATTTCTGGTTTACAACTTCCTACCAGCCCTAGCCAGTCAACACTTAGGGATTGTGAGAAATACAGTCCAACTGTAACGTACACAGTTGCCAAATGATAAACTGCATAAGCTATCAGCACATTTGGAGCCTAAATCTAGTAGCTAATGTTCTAAGGATAGCCCAGTGAAAACTAGGAGAGTGGGGGAGTAAACAGATTTCTACCTTACTTTTTAAGCTGGGATTTCTGATCCTTATGTCCTGCAAGCATCTGTTTTGACCCAAAACTCACCTGTGTAGAGTTGGTTTGTGGATATGGAATCTGGGGCAGAGGCTCGACCATCTAACTACAAATCCCAGCATACCATAAGACAGAGCCATGACAGTTAAAATGATATCCAATGGCTACAACTGTGCAGTACATGTGCAATCTACGATTCTTTCAGTCCAGGTGGGACCCTTATTCTCTTCCTAGGAGAAGAACTCCTGCATCCTTACTGCATCCATCTTTTTTCATCCCTGAAGATTTCAACAGCCACCTGCACCAATGTCCTTAAGGCAGCAGCAATGAAGAAAGATTAAACTTTACACTGAGGGCTTTCATCTCTTCTATTTGGGTTGTATCCATGCAAATCAAGGAAGTAATATTGAGGGAAATAGCTGTACCATTCTGTTTAGACTTCACCTAGAATATCTCGTCTAGTTAATGGGCACTACAGTTTGAGAAGGATATTGACAGGCAGGAACTTGTCAAAAGGCGGATGATCAAGATGGAAGCCAAGCCCTGAGAGGAATGGCTTAGTGAATTGACTATGTTTAGCCTAGAGAAGAGAAGACTCATAGGTGATGCGATATCCTTTTAAATACCTGAAGGAAGATGTACATGTAGAAGATGGAGACAGCTTGTCTTCTGATTCCCCAGAGACTAGAATATGAACTAATGGATTCCAACTACAAGGAAAAAGATTTCACCCAAACATTAGGAAAAACCTGTTTACTGTAGGAGCTATTTGACGGTGGAACAGATTCCCTTGGAATGTGATGGACGCTCTTGCTTTGGGGGTCTTTATATTGGTTGGAAGGCCATCTCCCAGGAGCATTTTAGTTGTCTAATCTTGCAAGGCAGAAGGTTGGACTCTGTGGCCCTTCTGGTCCCTTCTATGATTCTTTGAAATATATCTTTTCTCCCACCATTCATTTTCTTTCCAGAACAGTTCTGTTTGCTTTCCCTTTCCCTCCCCAAATACCCTCACTTTTTCAAAGGCTATTCCTTCCCCATTCATATCACAACAGGACTTTTAAAAAACATCTTTATCTTCTTCTTTCTCCATAGCTAACTACAAATATAGTTGCCCATGAATGCATGGTATTTTGGGCTGCCATTTTTCTTAAATTTTAAGGGGTAGTTATGCATTTCACCAGCTGTTTCTCTCCATTTTGCTATACCATTGATTTTTAATTGCACACTGTCTTTTTACCTTCTCAGTATTAATGCTGTTGGATATGCAATTCTAGTTTCCCTGATGTATGATTGCAATAATATGATATGACTTATTGGAGAAGATTATAATGACTGGGAAAGCTAAATGCAGCAGAAAAAGAGAAAGACCACATGACAAGTAGATTAACTTGATCAAGGAAGCTACAGCCCTGAGTCTGCAAGACTTGAGTGGGGCTGTTAATAAAATAGTATCTTGGAGGACTCAGTTACAGCATCAACATAAATTGAAGTTGACATGACCAAAACAAATTGTTTAAATTCACCATGATTCTTCTGTCATATACAAATAAATACTTGCAAAGTTCATCTTGGTCTTTACGTTCCTTAATTCCGGGCATGTCAGATTTTGTCCTTGCCCTATGGTTCATGTCAAAAGATCCAGTACAAAAGTGTGTTGTGCATCCATGTATGCAAGTGTGACATCCATGATAGTAGCATTAGCGGTGGGTGGCTTCATGCCAATGGGGTGGTGAATTCTCTGAGCTTTAAAGGAGTTATCCAAGGTCCTGAATTTATTTAGGGGATTGGACCATCACCTCAGCTATCTTCTTTACACTTCAGACTACAACTTGAAGCAGATTCAACACCCCACTGAAATGGAAACCACTATCCATCACCAATAACTGGATCATATTTCAGAAAAGGGAACTGGACCAGCAGAGTTCTTATTTTCTTCTGTACTCAGCAAGGTCCACTGGGAGTTGGATTGGGTAGTCTTGAGCTAGCCACTTGTTCTCAGTGTGTGCTACCTCTCAGAGTTGTTGTGACAATAAATGGAAAGGAAGAATGCCATGCACACTGCCTTGAGCTTATTGGAGAAAAAGGTGGGATACCCTTGAAAGTAATAAATAAATAAGGATTTAAAATAATAAGACAGAGGAGGAGGAGGAGGAAGAGGAAGAGGAGGAGGAAGAGGAGGAGGAGGAGCGGGGAAGACAACGACTCAAGGCTCACCCAGCAAAGACAGCATAGTGCAGTACTGATGGATGTCATTCCCACTGAGACCAAACAGGTAGGGATCCAAAGTGAATTCCTTTTCCTCAGTAAGACTCACTGAGACCTCTTGAAAAGCTGTTGGCTCCTAAAGCAGCAAGAGGGAGAAACAAATTAGCATGTGCTCAGACTTAAAAGGGAAAAAGAGAATGCTCACAGTCCATCTCTCTTTTGTTGTTGTGTGCCTTCAAGTCATTTCGAACTTATGTTGACCCTAAAGTGAACCTATCACAGGGTTTTCTGGGGCTAAGAGAGTGTGACTTGTCCAAGGTCACCCAGGGGGGTTTCCATGGCTGAGAAGAGAAACAAATTCTGGTCTCCATGGTCATAGTCCAATGCTCAGACCACTACAGCACACTGGCTCGCATCTCTCTTCTACCTTTCTGCTATTTGTCCTACATGTACAACCAGAGACAGAGAGGGTTTTGCCCTGAGTGTGTTCAGTTCAAAGGCAAAGCCTTCCATATCCACTTTACTTTGCATCATCATTTTACCCAGAACGGATTCCTACAGTGGACCAAACCAATGCATATTTTAGACTGAAGGACAAGATAACATTTCCCACCCCCAACCCAGTGATGTAGACTCGAGTCAATTGACTCGGATTCAAGTCGCACTTAAGTCACTTCAGTGACTCTACTCAGACTCAACTCGGCAATAGATGAGGCACTCAACTTGACTCGAGACTTGTATATTTTTAGAGACTGACCTGCTGCCCTGGTTCAGTAACATAACACATTCATCCAGAACAGCACTTCCATCTCTTTTTGCCTACTGGTCACATGACAACCCATCTCAAGCCCAAAGTGTAGGCGCATTTCTCAGAGGGGAACAGCAAATAGGTTAGGCAATGAGCTTAAGGTCTGTTTAGCAGCCTTTCCCCCCTGTATAACAGAGTCTTCTAAAACTTTTCTGCAGAGCAGAAGACAAGATTCACCCCAGAGTGCAGGGTGCATTTCTTAGAGGGCAACAACAAATCTGTTAGGCAACGGGCTTGAGGAGGAAGGATCCTTCCTTCTAAAGCTTTTGAAGCTTCAGTAATGGGAAGTAAGAAGGATCTTATTCCACACTTCCAAAGCTGCAGACTCTTTTATGCTCATTGGCACAAAAGCCTCCAGCTTCAGGAAGGGGAAGTAAGAAGGATCCTATTCCCCACTTCTGAAGTTCTAGATGGTAAAATTTCAAATATGGAGGGACGACTCTGCTTAAATTGTTAAAACTGACTTTATTTGACTCTATCCAGAAATTCTGGAATATAGGTTGGCTTCCTGACTTAAGACCTGACTTGAAAGTATCTTTGAGGACTTGAGATTTGACTTCAGACTTGAAGGTAGAAACTTGAGACTTGACTTAAGACTTGGAATAAAAGATTTAAATACATCACTGCTCCAACCCCACAGCATTTCACAAAGAGAAGCTGACTGAGTCAGGACTTCAACTCAAGAGTCAAGAGAGGATCCTCCATTGAAAACAGGAGGAGGCTGGGTCCACAACCAGACACCCACAACTCTGTCCTCAAACAATGCTCTACGTCCCACTCCTCTACACTGCCTGAAGTAACTGACTCATTCGGTAATGGTAGATTGGTTCAGCCCTAACTTTTGCCAAAGAGATTCAGGACAGAGAGTGACTCAGAACTGATGATTAGGGACCCTGCCTTTTGCTGGATGCAGTTGGGGAAAATCACTCTTCCAAAGCTCTGCATTTCTGATTGCATAGGAACGGTAGGTTTGAACAAGTATGTATGCTTAGGCCAATATTAGAGCTCTAGATAAACATATGGAGCTCAGGGACAGTGCATGTAATCCTGATCCACACCTTCATATTTGCTGAAAAAATCCTTTTGAGGACCTTTTCTGAGAATTCTTAGGCACTCACTCCTGAATAAGCACCTTGTGTAATTTTGCCTTTCAGGTTTACCTACGCAAGACTATTCAGAGGTAAGTCCTTACTGCATTCTGTGTATTTCATTCCTAAGAAAGCGTGGACTGAATTGGAAGCTGCAGCCCTAAATAAGAAGAGGAAACCTAAGGCCAAATTCAATTTCAGAGAAGCTGGGGAGAGCAGGGCACAGGGCAAAGACAAAAGGTGGGACCCAAAATTCTAGCATATTTTAGCTTTGGGCAGTTACTAGTTTTTTGGGGGAAAAGTATCATAACTTTCAGAACGGGGGGGCATCCAGAAGTTGGGAAAGCACCAAATTATGGTGCAATGGGGAAAGGGACATGGCCAATTAGGGAAGCCCAGACAACTGGATTGGGACTCACAAGAGAAATGGATTCAGCCCCAGAGTGTGAGGTTCCCCACCTCTGTAATATATATCCTTCCTTCAGAGTAAGACCCAGTGAATTTAGTGGGGTTTCTTCCAAGCAGACCTAAATACTCAGAGTTGTGAATGTAAACAATTTTCAGTGTCTCTCTCTCTTCATTGCTAGAAATTAGGAGACTGAGGGAAAATTTCATTGGAGGGGGCACAATCCTCACTTGGGGTGTCAGTACCCTCATTCTGCACCTCACCCTGTAGCTGCAATACTCAAGCCATCCACCTACCACATCAGCAGCAGCATGTATGTAGAAACACAGACCTGAGGTCAGCCCAATAAGATTGTCTTTTTCATGCCCAACCCTTCCCCTCCTGTTTGTACTCCAGCCACATAATACACACAATCCTTGAACCCCCTTAATCCTCTTTTCCTCACCTGTAAACACTCTTCAGCAGCCATTTCTCCTCTTTTACCTCTTGGGGGCTGGAATTAATCAAAGGTGATCTGGAGAAACAATACATTATTCTATACAGTACCTGCATTCATCTCTTTTTAAAAAAATGTAAGATACCATCTGCCAACTTGTTCCATTTTTACTTCTATCAAACCCACCGGTTTGTTTTACATTCTGTCTCTCTCTTTGCACATGTGTATTAGGGGAAGGGAGTAGTTCAGAAGATTACAAAAAGTTAGCTCAAGTAACAATTTGGGTCTGTGCTCGCCCCAATTAATTTTTCAAAGTTTCCTCCTTTCCAGGTTTCTGAGGATAGGCAGGTCTTCTAGCCTCATCATTATTTAAAAAAAATTATTAAAATTTTCAATTAAAAAAACAACAAAACCCTCCCTGCTTCCAGACATCAATTTGCCCAGTTGAATCTGAGTTTAACATTTCATTCCATATTAACATTCAGTTCCATACATTGTCTCTATTTTACAACAATCATAAACTATTACTTTTAGCTTATATTTTACTATCTACATTTTATCTTTTATCACTTCATTTTATCTTCCTTCCTTCTCACAGCCTTCTTTCTTTCCTCCTATTTCATTCTTTTATCCAGTTTAATACCTGTTGCCATTCTCTTTCAAAGCCCTGGATTGGCTTATTTTTAAGTGAAAAAGTTAGCTTTTCTGTTGCTACCATATCTAGGACTTTGAATTTCCATTCTCTTATCAATATATTTTCCTTCTTTCCAGTGTTGAGCATAAGTCAGTCTTGCTGCAGTTATTATATATAACAATGTCTTTTGATGAGATCTTATTTCTCTTTGTTGCCCTAACATATCCAACAAATAAAGTTCTGGCTTCATTTCAAAGTTAAAACCATACATTCTTTGAATTTCATCATGTATTTCTTTCCAAAACTTTTTTGCTATGTTGCAGGTCCACCAGATATGAAGAAAAGATCCCTCTTTCTCCTCACATTTCCAACATTTTCCATTCCCATTTCCTGTTGTTTTTCTCAGTTTTACAGGCATCATATACCATCTATAAAACATTTTATAAAAATTTTCTCTTAAATTCAAACTTGGTGTAAATTTTACATCTGTCTTCCACGTCTTCACCCATGTGTCCAACTCAATTGGACGTCCTATATTTTGAGCCCATCTAACCATGTTATTTTTAACAATTTCTGATTCCATCTCTCTTTGTAACAATATTTTATAAAATCTAAAAATTCTCTGTTTCTGGTCCCCTTTCATCAGTACATCCAATTAGCCTCATCATTGTTATTTCTTTACGAATATAGCGGTATGAAGACATGGCTTTTTACTAAATAATGTGAACAAAAAACCCAAACAATACAGATTCCTTCAGCAAACAGCTGGAAGAACTACTCTGTACAAGTTTACTCCAAAGTAACTCAATGAGGCTTACTCCCAAGTAAGTGGATATAAAAATTAACGCTTACAATCTAAGTTATAATTGCTAGGAAAGAAAGGAGGTAAAGAGTAACAATACCATGCTATCAGTGTCTACTGAACAAAGAGCCACTGAGCTTAATAGTCCTTACCTGTGTTAGGGTGCATGAGGACACTGACTTTTTTGAGAACTTAAAACACCAAAGATCATGCATTTTCATTCTAGGTCAAATAAAATCCACAATAGCTTCTACAGAACCAATTCACTTACAGTACAACAGTTACTGCAGTAACTATCATATAAAACTTCATGCTTTTGAACACTGTCAATTTAGAATGCCCTGTCCTTCCACTTGGAAATAGTCAGAAGACTGCAGATTTTCTCTCACTCAGAGTATCTGCAAGTTGGGAGAATTTCCCAGCATAGTCATAGGTAATGATTTTCACCTTTAAGATCTTCAGTTAATCCAACATCCCACCAAGTTGCAAGGAGGCTGGTGTTTCTTTCTTCTAGGAATTTGGCCCAGAGACTACCCACTCTCTCCCTTTTTCCTGGCCAGCTACATGGACCTCCTACATAAGCTGAGCAGTGATGCTTTCCCCACTCACATCATCCATTTGCAACGGATACCATGGGCTCTTGAACTGGATCTTATCTTTAGTTTGGTTGGTTTCATTTATATTCCACTTCATTCCCCAATACAGGGACTCAAGGCGGCTTACAAAAGCAAAATAAATACTGATGCAAGCAAATACAAGACATACAAGAAGCTATATATGAAATTAAAACCATTGTAAAACAAATCCATGAAAAGATAAGCCGGCAAGACAGCATACCATTAAAAGCCCCCTGCCTTCATTTCCCCAAAGACTGTCGGAACAAAATTTTCCCTTCCTTGCAGAAATACAGCAAAATGGAAGGGAGTTCCAAAGCCTGGGAGCCGCTACAAAGAAGGTGCTGTGGTAACATTTCCAATCATTGTGCGAGATTTGAAAAATCAGGTCAAACTATCAAGATGTCGATCTTCCCAAGCCAATGTCCTGCTTGCCATCTGTCCTGTTTCAATTTCCCTCAAAAGCAAGAAAGATGTAGAACTTTAAAGGCGAACAAGTTAGTACTGGGGACTGGCTATGGTTCAATCCGCCAAATAAATTATCCCGTTTCAGTTGTACGTTGTTTTAATTTATAATGTGAGCCGCCTTGGGCCCAACACTGGGAGTCAGGCAGGATATAAGTAAATAAATGCGCAACCCGAGAGTAGCATGCATAACGCACGCCTTAAAAATAACGCCTCTTGCCTAGGAAAGCATACATAGTCTAGCAAATACTATAATACTTATGTTAGCCTTCAAGCTATCAGGAGGCTCCTCGTTGTTGTTTGGGTGGTCCGCACTCAAAACTCTCTCCCCGGCTCTTGTATCCGTCACCCGAATATCCCAGCCCCGGACAGGAGTTGGTGGCTCAGAGGCGGCTTAATTTAGGTCGGCAAAAGAGAAAGCTGGCAGAAAGAGATCCACCGGGCGAGGCGTCGGGGATGTTCAACAGCCCTCTCCCTCAACCATTATCGTCCTCATTTTACAACAAAGGAAAAGGAAGACGAGCGCCAATTTGTAACACAATGTGGGCGAAGAGCCGTCGAAAAAGATTGAACTGGCTTCTCCGGACTCCCGAAAGAGCGGGAAAAGGAAAGGAAGCCAAGGCCCCGCTGTTTTGAATTCGTGAAAAAGGAGCCGTCGAAGTTTTGGATCGTGTGAAACCCCTGAGGGGGAGAAGGGTTCTTACCAATGAAAAAAGCGGACCTGACAAGTTATCTTTTCTCCAAAAGAAATGAACTTCACAGGAGAGAGTGCTGTATCGCGGAAAACAACTTAGCCCGTTCTGCAAAACTAGCACAAACACGCCATTTATCCGGCTTTTGGCTTTTTTTCCGGCCGTTCTTTTTCCTCACTAACTTCTAAACCGGAGGAATTCTTTGCTATTCCAAATAATATGAGCGGAGGTTTAAGGTGATCCTGGGCTGGTTTGGAGTCTGAGGTAATGCCGTGGTAAAGTAAAAACGACAAGGTGTTTTGTGATACTTTCAAGACCAACACATTCTACACAGCGTGAAAGGTGCGGACTACAGGCCCCACAAGCTTGTGCCAAATAAAAATCATTACGTTTGTTGTTTTGGCTGAGGCAGGCTAGCATGACTCCCTGAATCATGAGAGGGGCTCTCAAAATATGTTGTTAGTCTCATCATCTAACCACATATGTGGGGCAGAGGTGGGGCTTTTGGGATCTTGCACCTTTTTCAGAGCCTGAACAAGTTTCTTTGTTGGACCTTAGCTCCACAGTCTTCCCTCTAATATGGCCAGATTTGAGGAGCTGTAGTTCAAAATAATTACGTCCCCCCATTTGTATTAACCATGGTAGTTGCTTCTTTTAGAAACTGAAGATTGATATGACTCCTGTAACTTGATCCTTTTCCACATTTGAAGGAAAATATCCTCCAAATAAGTGCACGTCGTGTAACAGTTAAATAAGTAATGGGATCATGAGGAAGTGGACTTCTGAAACCAAATGCCAAGCCACATCAGAGTGGTATATCCTACCAATGAGTTTTTGAAATGTGATCCCCCAAGTATATCCCTACATCACAGCAAAGGAGGTTATCAAAAGGTAGGCTTTGTAAAATCCATTTTTATTCTGTGCAAAGCTTTGCCTGGTGAAATGAAAGTGCAGACTTCTATGAGGAGCTGTAGGCTATATTGCCATAGAAGACATACTACCATGGAAGCCATGACTCACTAGAAAAGACAATGTTGCTTGATGAGGTAGAAAGCGGTAGGAAAAGAGGAAGACTGCATTACAGATGGATGGACTCTAGGAAACTGTGGCCCTGAATCTGCAAGAGCTAAGTAGGACTGTTGATGATAGGTGACATGGAAGTCTCCCATTCATAGGGTCACCATAAGTTGAGGTTGACCTGACGGCAGTTAACAATAAATGCTGTGTTTGGAGCTAGCATAGTGCAGTAGTAGTTTGGGTTTTGGACTGGGATTCTGGAGACCAGGCTTTCAATCCCCACTTGGCCATGGAAACTCACTTGGCCATGGAAACTCGGCCATGGAAACTCACAACCTCAGAGGAAAACCCAAGGGAAAGACCCTTCTGAACAAATCTTGCCAAGAAAACTCCATGATAGGTTTATCTTGTTGTGTGTCTTTAAGTCATTTCTGAGTTATGGTGACCCTAAAATGAACCTATCATGGGGTTTTCTGGGGGGCTGAGAGTGTGTGTTATGCCCAAGGTTACCCAGTGGGTTTCCATGGCCAAGTGGAAAACTGTGGTCTCCAGGGTTGTAGTTCAACACTCAAACAACTACACAGCGGCTCTCTAGGATCACCTTAGGGTTGCCATAGGTTGGAAACAACATGAAGGCAGTGCTGTCTTTGTTTCCTGGTCAGCTGGCAATGCTGCTGCTAGATGTCTTGCAAATTCTAGGCCATTTCCTCACTAGACTATTATGATGCTATTATTCCACTTTCAACTGCAATGCCCAGGATTCCGTAGGATGTTGAAAGTGGAATAATAGCAATAGTCTGGTGTGGAAATGGCCCTAGTTACATTCCTGTGTTGTGAATTTAATGAAAGGCAAAAACAGAACAGGTGAAACTTTTGCTTACTGCATTCCTTTGCAAAAGCTGCACCTGACAGATTTCCACCACTCCTACAGATAGCATCGGAGTCCTGCCACAAATAGCTGGCAGTCTTTGCATTAGAGAGGGTAGAGACATACAAGAGCCAGCTTGGTGTAGTGGTCTGAGCACTGGACTATGACTCTGGAGACCAAGGTTTGAATCCCTGCTCAGCCTTGACCTTGGGCAAGTCACTCTCTCTCATTCTCAAAGGAAGGCAATGGCAAAACCTCTCTGAGCAAATCTTGTCAAGAAAACCCTGTGAGGTTTGTTTTAGGGTTGCCCCAAGTCAGAAATGACTTGAAGGCTTACAACATCCGAGACATCTAAATTAGAGGCAAGCAGAAAGTAGGTCAGGATGTGCTGATAGATCTCTGGGAGATAGGCAGGGGAGCAATGAGGACCTATGACTCCCAATTGGTTTAACATGCCAACAACAGCAACTAGATTACTTTTGCAACCTCAGGCTTCTGAAGGGAAGATAGCTTGGGAATAAAAGTTGTAGACTTTTTTGAGGAAAAAAAACGCCGTTATGACCACAGTACACACTGGATACTGAAGAGAAATTCTAGACTCAGAGCACCATATTCTTTCATATGAATACTATCTCTGTTTGCACCTGACTCTGGTTGGTGGATTTTTGATTCTACAGTCAGCTCTCCACATTTGCGAGTTCCACTTTTTGGATTTGATTATTCACAGATTATTTACTGTCACCTCTGCTGTCTCCCTATGCCATTTTTCATAGGGACTGCAAGCCTCGTGAGACTGAGAAACTGAGAATGAAGCTTGTAAGTCCTTATTAAAAATGGTGTGGGGCAGCAGTGGGGATGGCAGTAAGCCCCACCAGCCACCCACTTCTGCCTTCTGAAGGAACCCCGATGCCACAAAGGAATCCATGGGGGGTTGAATATGGTGTGGGGCAGCATATTTTTGTGTGTGTTAAAATATGGTTGAGGAGGGCCAAAAGTTATTTGCAGTTTTCCCACTTTCGTGAGGGTCCTGTGCCCCTAACCCTAGCGAATGTGGTGGGAGGACTGTAGTTGCAACTCTGGAGTAATTCCAAGAAGCACCAGTCTTTTTCTGACCTAAATGGCTAAATAGTGGCTATTTCTTTATCTGTCAGAAGGGGGAGCCATTATCACTGAGGAAAAATAGGAATGGACTTGTTTCTTTAGCGGGACTGAAAAGAGAAAAATGCGGTTGAGGTTTGACCTTGAGGGAAAATGAGGTGAGCATCTGGGAGTGTGCTCTTGGACAAGACAGCACAGAACAGGTTTCATCCATCCATTACCATGGGTTTTCTAGGGTGAGTAAGAGCAATACAGTGCTTGGTAACAGACAGAAATTCAATAGGCGCAGATTTCCTTAGCATAGGTGTGGAATACTGAATCAAAATGCACCTGTTGTAAATAACACCCGTCAGGCAGCTGTTATGCACTGTGCCTTCATCAGAAATAAAGACAGCAAGTCTAAGCCTACACATCCTTGAGGCTGGATACCAGCGACACCCATCACCAGTGTCAGAGCTAGTGGAAAGGAAAAGGAGTCCAGGCAGAACCACTGGGCCATTTAAAAAGCTAATCATTCTCCTCCCTCTCCCGGCCCCATCCGAACTGCAGCCTGCCTTTAACAGAAATTTGCCATTCTGAAATCAAAAGGTGAAGATTTACAGGGCCTAAGGCAAACTATTAACAGCTGCTAACTGCAGATATTAAGGGAACACTGGGCAATTCAAATGCTGGTCTTTCTAAAACTGATGAAAATTAGTTCATTCAACCATCCAGGAAAAAAAGTTCATTCTTTTTTAAAAAATGTAAATAAACTGATTAAGAGAATACATGTCTTTATTTTTTAAAAGTCAGTTTTTTAAAAAAACAACAACAGTGGAAGACATGCTATACCAGCCAGTTATATATGCATATGTTAAATTGCATATATGTATGCAGAACTGTGAGACTGAGGCATATTTATTATACAGTTAAACTATTAATATGTTGTACAATTAGTATGCCTATTATATAATCTTTGTTTCAAGACAAGTTACATTGTGGGCTTAAGTCCAAAATGATATCCATAAAAGCTGTTTGAATAAAATATGCCCCATTCTCATGGTGTTTGTCTCTTTGAATTAGAGGAATAAACCTAACCATTTCTTTTCTGTGTGACATAACTACTTATTTTGCCATTCATCTGCAGAAAAAGATTGGGTTTTTTTCCATTAGCTGGCTATTAATATATGAGGAGTAATTAACATCTTTTTAATCAACTCATAATACTTTCTGCTCACAACTACTTTTATGTAACCAAGCCAAACTATGATTAAAAAGGAATATTGTGTCCACTTATCTTTTGAAGGTCATAGGCAGCCTTTCCCACTGAAAAAACTTAATTAAAGAATATTTTTATTAACCATAAAAGAGGGCAGTGTGCAAAGGATGTTCCCATCCTACCAGCAAGCTGAAGGCAGGAAAATAGTTCTCCTTTCCCCCATTGTTTCATTACAACACTCCTAGAGTGTAGGCTACACTAACTGAAAGTCAGTGGTCCAGGATCACCTGTCATCCTGGGAGTTTTACCCAATCTTAGTCTGACTCTAACCATTAGAACAGGCTGCCTCAAATCTGAATTTGTAATGTTAATTTTCTTCAATTATACAGCCATTTTCATCAGCCCATTTTATTTCATCAGGTGTTGATTGTTGCTGATTTAGCAATTTCTGACTTCCTCACTCAAGCATTTGGCATTTTCCTATTTTTTAGTGTGTGAGTTTTTAATATAGAAAAAAGATGAGCAAGGACAGAAATGATAATAATGTATATAATTATTTCTAGTGTGGGGAAAGCATATAGAAAGTTTTCCTCACATCTCATTATATTACAACCCAGGATCATGCAATATAGCTAAATGGTGGGAGAGTCAGCACAGATTAAAAGAAGTACATTTTCATGCAGCACATTAATTATGGAGTTCACTAGCACTAGATGGAATATTAGCCACCATTGCGGATGGTTTAAAAGCGGATTAGACAAATTCATGGAGAATAAAGCTATCGGGCTACCAGTCAGCATACCTATTTATGACTTTTGAGATCATACGCAGTTTGTTTCTCAATAGCACTTGCTTAGGTTTTGCTTGTGGGTTTCCTGACTGATTGTTTGAGGGGAATTAGTTGTCCACTGTGGAAAGAGACCATTTGACTAGATTAGGCCTTTGGAGTGATCTGGCAGGTCTTATGTACTGAGCCAAAGCTGTGACGGCTGTGAGGATAAAGAAGGGAAGGATTTTCAAGCTGGTACACCTTGCAGAATATTCTAGAAAATGTTCAAGGAGGGGAATGGAAAGCATGTAATGGGATTGCAGTTCCAAGCATTCCTCATCATTGGCTTTGCTTGTTTGGGCTGATGGAGATTGCCATCCAACAACTTCTTTGCTCAGCTGCCTCCAGTAAAGAATAAGAACTGATACCCATAGGCACAGTGGAGTTGGAAGAGGTGATAAAAACAACCTTGACATCTTATTTTGATGGGCAGAAATAATCACATAATCACTGGGATGTCATCCTTGTCTGATGGTTTGGATAACAACCTCTTCAGGTTCTCGACTAGGCTGAAAGGTGGGATATAAATGCCCCAGAGTGACGGGGCAAGGTATCATTTTGGCTGGAACCCTTTTGAAGCTGCACTACCTAGAGCTAAATTGCTTGAGGGTGAAAGCAGCAAAGGCATCCTTTGCTTGTTGCTTGGCCTAGATAGTCAGCGAAGTGGATGACTTCTTCTGAGGCTGTGATATTCAAAGGGAAGACGCAGACAGGCGTGCGTTCCATCCCATTGTCCCAGATTCTTGGGAGTGTTATTTTTTCCCCCTCCTTTTCTTCATTCCTGATCAATATGATATTTTTATATGTATCTTTCCATTTGTGCAGCACATGGAGAGCATTCAAAGGACTTCACATGGGGTGTGTGTGTGTGAGAGAGAGAGAGAGAGAGCGCACAAGAAAGAGAGGGGAGGGGACAACAGCATGAGAGTCTTCTTCAAAGTGCTCCCAGAGGACTGTCACACAGAAGAGGGCCAGCCTTCCTTCGCTGCTACTCCAACGGGCCAAGATTAGCTCTAAATGCCTTAAATTATAGGAGAGCAGCTTTCAGCGAGGAGTCTAAATACCCAAAAGGTGCCAGCTGCTGGCTAAGCAGGGTCAGCCATTGTTAGTACTTTGAAAGGAGACCACCAGTGAATACCAGGTACTGCGGGTTATATTTCAGAGAAAGGAACTGGTAAAACCACCTCTTCCTAGCCTAAGAAAACCTGATGTAATTCATGGGGTCAACAGACAACTTGAAGGTACACATACACACAGAGCTTTCAGCTATTAGGATAAACCTAAGCTTGGTGGGACTCCAGGAGGGACAGAGAGATATTTCAGCTTCTAGAATCCCTCAGCTGCCTATAGGCAATGCTGGCTGGAAGATTTTGGAAGCTGAAGGATTCTGGAAATTGCTATTTTTTGGGTAATCCAAAAAAAGGGGAACTTTTTCCAAGTTAAATCTCTTAATGGTTAAAGCAATTTAATGATGGTATCCGTTACGTGGTGTTAGGATAATCAATGGCTACTAGTCATGGTGGTTAATAGCTGCTAAGTCAGAACCAGCATGCCAGCGCTGAACATGGCCTCCATACCTTCCAAGTGTCCTGATTTGGGAAGGACAGTCTCAATTATTCCTCTGTTGTCGCACTTTTTCAGCTGCTTTTAAACTGCCATAGTTTCTCTCACTTCCTCACTCTTCCCTCCTTTGTCCTGCACTTACTTCCATTGATGGACTTCATTAACTCAGTTTGCATTTCAGTAACTGGGCTGGGAAGGGGAAAGGAGGGGTGGAGTGTTGCCCTTCCCAGCAGACTCAGGCAAAAGTGAACTGGTGCAGCCTCTCCTAGTTTGTCTATTCTTCCTCATTAATAACTTTCACCATCTTGACAACACTCTGATGTTGCCAGACATGTCCCAGTTTTTGTCTGTAAAATGTTGGATGGTATGGATCTCCTGTCCTGTATGTGGGCTTCCCAGAGGCATCTGGTTAAAAAGAATGCTGGATTAGATAAGACTAGATAGGCCTTTGGATGCTGGACTGCACAATAGGCTGCATGAGGCACTTCTTAATTACTTTCCCTAACCAGACTGTGATCTCTCTCTTTCTCCTGGCTAAAGTCCTTAAGTAAACAATGGACACTGGCATTGGCTGCAGTTGCTCTAGCTCTTGATTTTCTGCCACCAGCATGGGACTAAACAATATCATATAGAAGCAATGCAACTCTATGATTATTTCAGGCCTAGTGTAGATGTGCAGTGGAATGAAGTGAGAGAGTCTTGAGACAGGAGAGTACAGAAGTTGGAAAAGTTATTTCTTTTCAGATCACAACTCTCTGAATTCCCATCTGGAATACCTAGTGGCTATGCTTGTAACCTCAAAGCAACGTGTGTCAGTTTTAGCTGCTGGATGCTGGTAATACACATTATGAAAACAAAGCAACGTCTTACAAGTTAAAAAGCAAATACTAGAATATCTGGCAGAAATGTGCTCTTCCAAGCCAGTGAATTTCCAGATAAGATTCCTTCTCAACGATTTTTTTTACACCTGACAGAATTGGGGATGGGATTGAGGGGGGATCTCACCTCCATCCTTCCCTATAATTTGAAGAGTTCTCTTGACTTCCTTCTGCATATGTAAAAAGTAGGCCCCATGGTGAATCTGCATATTCAATGGAATTAAGGTGGCTATCATACAACCCTAGAATATAGTTGGCTTAGATGAATCACATTCCTTTTTATTGTCTTGTTTTTAAACCTCTCTGCATGAAGAAACCTACCCCAAATAATGCTTTCTCCCATCTTTTGGTTTTCTTTCCTTCTTGCAAGGGGGTTTTTGGAGTTCTTTTCTGGTTTATACCAAGTGTGGCAGCTGTGCAGCTCTCTAGATATTGCTAAATTGCAGCTCCTGGCAGCCCTAGACAGCATAGCCATTGGTGAGGATGTTACAGCCCAACAAGCTCTGGAGAGCTACTTGATTTCCACCCTGGTTTACACAAAGGAGCATTTAAGACGGTGGTGCCTATCTGTAGTCTGAAATGGCACCATTCATTCTGCCATGATACACATCACTACATATATAGATTGAGTCTCAGTAACTTTTATGACACTTTTGTAAGGCATAGGGTTCCTTGGTCTCTGTTCTCCAGTCCTCACAATGAATCTCAGAGCAAGAGGACACGTGTGTGTTGTTGTTGTATGCCTTCAAGTTGTTTCTGACTTGTAATGACCCTATCGTGGGTTTTTCTGGGGCTGGGAATGTGTGACATGCCCAAGGTCACCCAGTGGGTTTCCATGGCCGAGCAGGGAATCAAACCCTGGTCTCCAGCGTCATAGCCCAATGCTCAAACCACTATACCAAGCTGGCTGTCACACACAGTTGTGCTTGTGTGTATTCCATCATTTGTTAGACTTTGGGCCTTTCAGTTCCTACACTGTTATAGTGCTATTATTCCACTTTCAACCTCCTGTGGAATTCTGTGGTTTGTGGTTTACTGAGGCCAAAGAGCTCTCTGGCTGAGGATTCTAAATGCCCCTCCCTGAAGTGCAAACCCCAGCATACCATAGGATATTGAAAGTGGAATAATAGCACTATAACAGTGTTGGGTGGAAATTGTCTTTGTCTCTTTTTATTTGAATTATACGCTCTATGCAGCTGTGGTTGATGCTTAATGTACCATGCCTGGTGGCATCACCAGGGCCCACCTTCTGTAATAGTAAAAGGAGTTGTCTCTAGGTCTCAGATTTTGTCACTGAAATCTCAGGGCCTGGTATAGTCCTCACCTAGCAACTCAAGCAAGCAGGCCGCATGCTGTCAGTTTGAGCTGAGGCTGAAGTGGTGGCTTATCGCTGGATAACAGAAAGGTACACTTCAACTCATTGTTTGCAAGTATTGTTCCAGGTACTCAATGTCTTTCGTACTCTCCTGAACGTACTCCACCCAGGTAAAGGCTACTGTCCCTTTCTATATCAAGTACAAACTGGCTTTCAATAGCTCTGAAGGAGACATGGCACAATTTCACCAGGTGCAGATTTTCCTCTTCCACTCAGCCTGACAGATTTGGTGGAATGTATGACGGCTGTCCTTTTCCACCTCTCCCCAGCAACAGAAGCAGAAAAATCAGCAGCTGCGACGTTCCTCTGCGTTGAGATGAAGATGATGGTGATGCAAAAAACTTTTCTTGTTGAATTTGCATAGGAGCTTAGCCAGAAATGAAGTTAGCAGCCCCAAATAAAAGAAAAGTCAGAGTTTGGGAAAGCCAGAAGTTGGGCTGGCTGCGGGATTCTGGGAGCTGTAGTCCAAAAGAAGTAACATTTGAAACAGTTGTGATTTATTGTTGTCAAGTCAGCTTCAACCTATGGCAACCCTATTGGTAAAAGGTTTCCCAGAAGCCCTATCAACAGCTAGGTTCCAAAAACTCTTGGCTGTGCCTTCCTTGACTGAGTCAATCCACCTATAGTGCAATCTCCCCCTTTCATACTGCTTTCCACTTTACCAAGTATTATCATCTTCTTCAGTGAGCTGTGTCATCTCATTTGTCCAAAGTACGATAGGTTCAGTTTAGTTAATTCATCTTCTAGAGAAAGTTCAGGGTTAGTCTGATCCCAGACTCATTTATTTATCTTTTTGGTCATCCAAAAAAAGTAGAGTAGTGTCCATAGAACTCTTCTTCAGCACCACATGTTCATGAGTTGATTCTCTTTTTGTCAGCCTTCCTCACTGTCAAGTAGAAATCAGAAATCTGATCGCAAGTTAAAAAGAAAGATAGATAAGAGTTTATGGAATTAACCTCCTCCCCCCACCCTGAATAATAATCTGAAATCTGCCATGTGGAAGCCATAATGGCATTTCTTTTAAGCCAGGGAAGGCAAGGCTTCCCATGTACTTAATGGCCAAGTTAATCGCTGTTGATAGCATTTCTTGCTTTCTAGCTGCTGTTTACATAATGCCTCTGGCCTTTGGCTGCATCTGTTCCTTTGGGGCTGTCTGCTTGCCTCTTATATTATACTTGGCAAGAAGCTAATGAAAGGCATTAGCTTCTGTCCTTTAAAATCGGAGTCAGGATGTTGTGGTCTCAGGACAGTGCCGATTTGGCGAGGGTTGCCTGTCATTTGTGGGAGGATGTCCATCATCCCATTTATCAATGCAAGGAGGCCCGGGGGCCTCTCATAACTTTTGTGAGGGGCATTACTCATGCCTGGCTGAGGCTTCTGAGGCATTTATCACACTGGCAGTACCTCAGCATCTGGATGAAGAAAAGTCACTGAAGAGAAGAAAGAGGCTAGAAGCGAGGAGAGGGAGTTAATATGCACAGGATAGGGCTATAAAACACCCACCTACCAATTATTTATTATCTTTTATTCTGCCCTAAATCCTCAAGGAGAGAAGGTAGCATTTCTGATTCTTCTCACCCACACTCTAAGAACAGCAGCAACCTTGTGAGTTAAGTTATGGCTGAGACACAGTGATTCGCCCAAGGTTGCCCCGTGAGGTGTGGCTGGGATTGCCACATCTCAGAACCTGATCCCTGTTCTCCATTCCTCAGAACAAAGGAGAGGAAGCTCACTGTGAGAGCAATGCCTTAAACAAAAGTGTGTATCTGTGTGTGTGTGAACATATTGCTGTGTGTTGAGGGCTCTCCTCCCTCCCTCCCTGAAATTTCATTAGGGGCTGTCTTTCAGTTTCAGGGTTCAGGTTCTGAAGTCTCTTGAACTGGCAGTTACATCTGTGGCTGAGGTTTGGGACAGAGCCTGGAAATGCTGTTTGTAGAATTCTCCAACCAGCATGGGCACTGGCCGTGTTCTATGAAGGATTCTGGGATGCTGGGAGTTGCAATCCAACAAGATCTGAAGAGCTCCATGATTCCACAACTGGTCTTACTGCATTAACACAATGGATCACAACTTTTGACATGGTTGTGTCAAAGTGATGTTTTCCCCCTGCTTATTATAATTAGAACATATTCCCCCTCCCAAAAAAAACCTAATCCTTAGAATAGTTGAGCAGTAATAATTATTAGAAGGGTGCTTAAAATGTTCAAAATGCTTTGCCTCCACTCTCTTAATATGCCATCATGTTACTATGTGTTGAAGGGTTCACTTGTGTTACGTTGGTTGTCTGTTTTTAGAAAACTCTGAGATTCGTTCTTAAATTCCCAATTTGCAGAGCTATCTTCTTCTTCTGTGATGCAGAATGACACGTTCTTATCCCAGTCAGCCTACTACAGGGCAGAGGGAGGTAGCTATCTCACTGAGCAAATTTTGAGTGCCATGGAATGGGAGCAAATTGCTTATTTTATCCTTATTGTACAGGTGGGTCTCCATTTTGTGTTCCTAGACTTGCAAAGTGAATTAAAACTAAATAGAGGGAAGCAGTTCCATAGGGAATCATTGGAGACCAGGGCATCTGTTCTGATGGAACTGAAATAGCCACAATGTTAGGAATTTTAGTTAACACACCAACAATTTTAAAGAATTTTAAAACATAAAACATCAGTGCTCACCTTTTTTAGGCTACAGAAGAGTGCAGATGCTCTCATAAAGGACCAGAAGATGCAGCAGCTACTGATCCCGAGAGGCCTGGCTGGAGTGAACTGGCTTGCTGTTAGATGATCATTCTCCTTCAGAGGAGTATTTATACAGACAGCAATTGGTAAGAACTGTGTTTTTCTGCCCTGCTTTCTCCGAGAGAGCGAGAGAGAGAGAGAGAGAGAGAGAGAATGAGAGAGAGAGAGAAGCAGCACAGCACATCTCCCACTGTGTCTCAGGTGCAGAGGGCCCCACGTTAGGAGAGGCAGCACATCTCCTGTACAGTAAACAGCTATACAAAAAAGCAAAATAAGAAGTCCTTGTACAAAACACCAATTAATTTTTCTCTCCCACTCAGTTCTTGATGGTACACGAGCTGTAAGATGCCACAAGATTCTTCATCATTTTTATTGCAGTGTGCTTAGCAGAGTTACTCCTTTTGGCACTGTTACTGTCACCACTTGCTTTCTCCCTGTCGCAGCTCCTCTGTCTAAGCTGGCAAAGGAAACCATTCCTTACAGACACACCAAAACTCCAAGATCCCAGTTTCTTCCTCCTCCTCATATACTTCTTTCTAAGCAGGTAAAGAAAACCCCTTCCTTCTGGCAACACGAAGACTGCAATTGCTTTCTTTCTCTCCCCACTGCCCCTATTTGGACAGATAGCAGAAACCCATTCCACTTAGCTTTTCTTATGCCAAAATTCCCAACTTACTTCATCCTCCTCATTCTCTCATCCCTCCCATTTCACTCATGTTTGCTGTGAAAGCTGTGCACTGCGTGGAAGACATTTAGCTGTTTGTTTATGGAGAAATGTTGTAAATTTGAAATATTGTAAATGGAGATAATGTAAACTGAGACTTGCTTATATTCTTATTGTGAGAGAGAGGGAGAGATGCAACTGGGGTTTTCTGGCTTGTGGGCCAAAATAACTCAGCAGGCTTTGGATACTCTGCAGCTTGCTGTGGATGGGTGATTAGTGAATTCAATTTCTTACATCAGGCAGCAAAACAGTGTGGGCTGACTCTGGTTCTTACATATTATGCTATAGATAAATTCTATGGACTACATTTTTAAATGGCCCATTGATCAAAGTGTGTACAAGTTATTAAAATGGAATTCACTGGAGTGATCTTTAGTAATTTAGTGGGTCAATGGGTAGGAAGATGATGATGACAATAATGACAGCAATGATGTTGATGATGATTTTAAATCCAGACTTTTTCCAAGGAGTTCAAGGGGTGCATGTAGATTATGGTTTGATGCTTTGGTCCTACTAAGTAGGTCAGATTGAAAAAATGGCTCAGGAGGTCTTTGAACCTGAGTTTGCCTTGTCTAATCCTGACAGTCTAACCAGCACAGAAGAACACTCCCCCAAACCTGTAATTATGGTCATAAATGGGGCTGGTCGTTGGATGAAACTGAAGGATTGGTCAGCCTGGGGCTGTTTGCCATATGATGGTCTCTACCTCACATTCTGGGTTGGCAGCTGTGTACATTTCATTACAGTGCCCGCATATCATCACACAGCTGCACAATATCAAAGCTTCAAAAAGTTTGGGTCACAACTCCCAGTATCCTCAGCCAGCATAGCTAAAAGGTGACTTCCACCTCCTGGCTCTGCACTTATGATAGGATTGCACAACCATTATTAATCCACTTCTGGTCTAATGAGCACTAATGAGTGCAGACCCACAAGTTCTGTATGCACCTAAGTGAGAACATAAATACTGAAGGGTCTAACAACAACATCAAAAACAGCATCTCTTATTGTAGTTATTTATTTCCATCCTTCTTAGAGTAGTTATCCTTACAACAAAGCTATGAAGTCTGTATTTTTACTTCCACCCAATTTTATGGACGAGAGATGAGACTGAGAACATCAAAGACTACCGAATGTATTTGTGTTTCTCTTGAGTTTGAAAGGGTTTTTTTTTCATCAGTCCTATGTGTGCTGCAAGTACAAATGCCAACTTGGCTTTTATTTTTACTAGTCCTGATCCAGTGCCTTTAAAAGCCTCTGGATACATAAAAGTAACATGACTTTCCTTATCACTTATCTTTATGCTTAGAAAACTTTCACCCACAAAATTACTGTAGTAGAAAAGGCTGCTGTTAAAGATACAGGAACAGGGGCTAGTTTGTTTTTCTTTTAAAGTGTCAACCTTAACTCTTACTGCATCTCACAAATGTTGGCTAGCATTTCTACAGTGGAGGCAATGGGGCTGAATAAGACACACACACCACATCAAGAATCCAACCAAGATTTTGCTACCTTTAAAAACTACTGTTAGTGATATTGTTGTCATGTGCTGCTAAATGACTTATGATAACTCTTGTGAATCATCAACTGCCCTGCACAGGTGTTGAAAACTCGGAGCTGTGGCTTGGTTGATTCAAATCAATCTACCTGCAGTGTGTTCTCTTTCTTTGTCTACTGCCTCCCTCTTTTCTAAGCATTAACTGTCTTTTGCAATGATTCATGTCATCTCAGGATATGTCCAAAGTACAACAGGCTCAATTTTTGCTTCTAGTGAGAGTCCAATTTTCCTTCAGCAGCACATAGGAAATCCATTGATTTTCTTCCTGTCAGCTTTCTTCACTGTCCAGCTTTCACACCCTACATAAAAATTGGAAACACTATGGCATGGATGATTCCGACCTTCAATGAAATATCTTTACATTCAAGGTCTTACTTAGTTCCTTCATAATTGCCCCTACAAATCTTAGCTCATTTCTGCACTACACTGTTATAGTGTTATGATTCCACTTTCAACATCCTGTGGAATCCTGGGGTTTGCAGTTTAGGGAGGGGCATTTGAATTCTCAGCCAGAGAGCTCTTTGGCCTCAGAAAAGTACAAACCCCAGAATTCCACAGGATGTTGAAAATGGAATAATAGCACTATAACAGTGTAGTGCAGAAATGGCCTTAGTCTTCTGATTTCTTGACTACAGTCTCCACTTTGATTAATGGCTAAGCTGAGGTATACAAAATCTTTAACTATGTCAATGTCTTCATTGCCAGTTTTAAAGTTATTGAAATCATCTGTGGCAACTTTTTTTTCATGTTCAACTGTAACCTTGCCTTTACATTTTTTCTTCAACTTTCATCAATAGTTCTCCCAAGCATTTGTTATTCTCTGCTAGTGATATTGTGTCATCTGCATATCTTAAATTGTTGATGTTCCTTTCCCCAATTTCCACACCTTCCTCTGAGTCTAATCCTGCTTTCTGTATGATAAGTTCTGCAAATAAATTAAACAGTGATAAAATGCAGCTATATTTGGCCATCCCCTTTACCAATGGGCCTCACCTACCTGTATGATGGAGCATAAATCAATTTAACAATAAAGTTATAGGTTTTCCCTGGAGTCTTATTGACATTATTTGGTCAGACTTTGCATTGCCTCCCCGACTGCTTTTCCTACATCTTACCTCAGTGTTGATGCCATTTCTCCTTTGTAATTTCCAGAGTAAGACACTGTGTAATTGTCTGAGTAAAAACGTCCAGTTCCTGCCAACTTTAGCTCACTCACCCCAAGTATTGCAATGTTTATACATTCCATTTCTCATTTTACAATTTCTAGCTTTCCTTGATTTATGCTTCTCACATTCCATGTTCCTACATTTGTACATTGTGAATCTCACACTTTTCTTTCACCTCTACGCATGTCAGCATCTGAACATCCTTTCCAGTTGTATCATCAGACACAGTGCTGTTTGTACTTGCCCTTTGCACTTCCCTAGTGGTTGGCTGACTGACTTCCAAACTGGGAGTCTCATCTTCTGACACTACCTGTTACTTCATTTTGGACTGTCTAATTACAGGGTTTTCAAGATATAAGCTGTTCAGAAGCGGCTTACCAATGCCTCCTGATGCACAGTACCTTACAAGCTTAGCTAAGGTGCCACTACCATTGTCTCTGAGAGATCCTCTGCCAGTGTCACCCCACACATACACTATTTCTGCTGCTCAGCAGCTATTTGGCACATTTAGTCTGGCTTCTCAGCAAAACCCTGTCTGGTTAAATATTTGAAAGGATGTCATATATATGAGGGAACAGGGTTGTTTTCCACTGCTCCAGAGACTAGGACAAGGAGCAATGGATTCAAACTACAGGAGAAGAGATTCCATCTAAACCTCAGGAAAAACTTCCTGACGGTCAGAGCTGTCCGGCAGTGGAATATCCTGCCTTGGGGTGTAGTGGAGTCCCCTTCTTTGGAGGTTTTTAAACAGGCTGGATGGCCATCTGTTGGGAGTGCTTTGTGCGTTGATGTGGGTTCCTGCATGGCAGGGGGTTGAACTCGATGGCCCCTGGGGTCCCTTCCAACTCTACGATGCTGTGATTGTATGGTGTGGAAGATCCTATCAACAGCAATGCTACAATCAACATAACTTCATCAGAACATGTAATCCCACCACCACAGAAAGGTAGCGCAAGGTGGGTAGCCATATTAAACATGGCTATTCAAATGTCTATATGTATATGTATATATTACTATATGTTATATATATATGCGTGTGTGTGCATAGGTATTTTGCATATATAGACAGTGTATGTATATATAAATAGGATGATTTACGTGTAAATTTCCTATCCTTATCACAGTAAGAGTTGCATAAGACATCTCTTACTCCAAATTGAGGGGACACCCTTCTTAACAAATTACAGCACCTAGGACAAGAAGATGATAGGAAAGGCAGACGTGCAGTCAAGGAGTAAGTGGAGCATGAAAGAAAAAAATGTTAATCATCTAATTAATAATTGACAATCAGCATTTTACCGGTCTTCAGCTCCAGAGACTTTTGAGCGGTTTCAGAAGTGCTGCAGTGACACTGGGATGGGCCCGCTTGGCTTCCAGGAAAACCAGCAAGGCGCCTCCATGGGCTGCCACAGCAATAAAATAAATGAGAACAGAAAGGCTTGTGCTCAGCCTTTCCTTGGAGGACTGATGAAGGCTTCTAGACTATGGCCACTTCCACACTAGAGTGTTATAGCACTATGATTCCACTTTCAACATCCTATGGAATCCTGGGGTTTGCAGTTTTGGGAGGGGCCGGCCAGCGGAAATGGCCTATGACTATAATTTTTGCCCTGCTACTTTTCTTCATTTTTATTTCTCAGAAAGCTGCTCATGTGAATACTTGTTTTTAAAGAAGTTAGGGTGGAATAAAGGCTGTGGGAAGGTTGTTTAAAATCATGTAAGCTGCCAGCTTTGAGTTCATCTGCACTTTACAGTTATAGTGATGTGATACCACTTTAACTGTCATGGTTCCCTCCTCTGTATGAAATCTTGCAGTTTATGTATAAAGTTGCCAGATTCAAAAACAAAGAGGGCTCCTGTATCTTTATTGGTTGGATAGAAGACAGAATTTCAGTAGGCGTTCGTTATCAGACAGTTAGGTTACAAGCAGCACCAGCTGAAATTCCCTCTCTCCGCAGCCTTTAAAGGAACAGAAGTGTCTCCAGTTTTCAATCTGACAACCCGGTTTATAGGCCAGTGAGATACTTGGAAGGCTCTGCTGTGGTTCAGGAGAGTGGATTAGCAGAAAAGTCTAAGGACTTCACCAGACTACATATCCCAGGATTCCTTTCCAGTGGCCATGCTGGCTGGGGACTCTGAGAGTTGTAGTCCAAAAGCATAGATGTTTGCTAGCCATGGGTAGCAGGATGCTGAGCTAGATGGACTTTTTGGCAAGGGCTGTGTGCAGGGGCAGCTCTCCAATGAGGCTGAGGGAGGCTTCCACATCTGGCAACAGACTGTGGAAGTCATGAAAGTCCAGAAAATTGGTAATTATTTCATATTGTGTATTTTACTGTCGGGTATGGGAGAGGTGGCTATGGGATTTTAGGTGTTATATGTCAAAATATTGTGGCTGGTATTGTGTACAGCGCTATACACTACCTGGGCATGGATAGCAGGTAGTGTTTACTGCTCTGCTTCAGGCAGCAAAATGGTTTGGGGCAGCCTTGGCTGCATGTATCCAACTGCAAAACTGGGCACTGGGTACAGAATCTGGGAATCTGAGAAATCTCATCTTCCAGTTTAGAATGCTTAAGTTTCTGCTAGCTTTTACTTCCTAGCACTTAAAGGGAGGTTTCAGATTTAACAAAGACAATTAATTCTCCTTATCTCTTCTTTTCAGAGGAAAGAAAACATCAAGAATGTGTCAACCAGAGCATAGATTTACTGAATATGGGACTATAACTCCACAGGCAAACATACCTATGTTGGCTGGAGGAATATTTGGAGTTGTAGTTCCCCCAAGGTAATTATTGCAAGCTCTCACTTGATATAAACGTGTAAGGCCTGATCTCTAGCTATGTTCGCCTGTGGGTTAAATGAGCCTAAATTGACAAGGAAGAACTCAATTAACTGGAAGACTCTGACTCTCAATTTCTCTCTCACATGCAAGCACACATACCCCCAACAGAAATATGCATTCAGAACTGGATCCCAGAATTCAATACATGAATAAGGTACTTAGGCTCTAATGACCGTAGCAGTTAGTCCAAGAAGCTGCTGCAGCAGGAAGCTCTTGATGGTGCATGATGAAAAGGAGAGGCCCATTAATTTTAATGTCTGGAGCCTTCAGCCCCAGGAGGGCCGGAAATTGCCCATCTCCCCTAGACAGCCATGGAAAGGTACAGAGTAGGGAGTGTCACTGCCAATCTCTTGGGAGGGGAGGGATCCAGGAAGCTGAAACGGCAATACATGTGGCTATGTGTAGCAATGCACAGTGCTACCATCCTCACCAGTCCCTCTGATCATAACTGCAAGATAATATTCAGGATTCAGTACAAGCTTCTTCTTTTAATGTTCAAAGTTCTATACAACCTAGCTTCCCTTCATCTTTCAACCCTTATTTGTTTTTACCAGCCTGCTCAAGATCTGTGTTCTAGGAACTCTACGCTTTTCACCCAATCAAGGGTTTCCTCTTCCTTGGCTCAGCTTTGCCCTTCCTCATTCACTGCTCCATAATCTTGGAACTGCCGCCCTGAACATTTGTGGACGGCTTCTTCCTTCGTTATTTTTAAATCTCAGTTAAAAATCTTTTTGTTTTCAAAAACTTTTGGAGTTTTAGTTTAATATGGTTTATAATTTTGTATTGTGTGATTATATGTGAGTTTATTTTATATTGTATTGTATTTTTTGTATTTTATCTGAATAATTTGTTTTACAACTGCATGGTATAGTTTTATTATTCCTTCCCTCTGTGTCTGTATGTATATACATATATTTTAGATTGTACACCTTTGGCAGGACCCACTATTTTTGGTTGTTTTACTTGTAAAGCACCATGTACATAGATGGTGCTATACAAATTAACTATTATTTATATATTTATTTTTGGGGTGGAATAGTAGCTGATGCCACTTGTGAGGGCATGCAGTGGTGAGGGACACAGACAGGGGCTGAACTGGGTATTTACACATATACCTAGGGAGGCAGGTGCAAACACACACACACACACACACACACACACACACGAACGAATTCAGGCATTCATATACATGTGTGCAAACCAGTGTTATTACCGTTTACTAGCCTTACTTTGGAAGATATTAGATATCATTTTGATATCACAATTTGGCCCCATTATGCCACCCTCGGCCAAGTGTTTGTGAGGCCCCCGAACAAGCACAGAGCTAGGCGTGGCCATTAACTGCTGAACATTCCTTTCCCCACCCAGGCGGGCCAGACTCAGCCAGATCTCGCTTTAGGAGACCTTCCTGGACAAACACCTCATTAAAGATGCACGCTAATACAAAGAACTCCCTGCCCCAAGCAGGCAACTTGACGAGCTAGATGCTTAACTGTCAAGCACGCTGCAATTGCATACTGGCCATTCCATTGTCGATTCGGAACTAACTCAATCATGCTAAATTCTGACCTTTCGGAGACATTGTCTCGTTCCCAAATCTCATTGTTCTCTCCCAAGTACAGACTAGCCTATGGTCATACTTTCCCTATAAAAACCCCTGATTCCGAGACCTTCCTCGGATCACTCCGAACTTCCATCCAGCCTTGCTGCCGCTTCATCCGGCAAGCTTTCCCCTCAGTCTCAGTCCCAGTCCGAGACTGAGCACTTACGGACCTCTGCAGTGATCTACCCCGGGCTTCGGACAGGTGTAATATCACCCAATTCAACAATCCCTCTTAAAAATCCTCTATACCGCTACCACCTTTACTTTCTATAGTTACTTGTATGAGTGTGTTGCATACACTGTCTGCTTGTATTTAATAAAATCACAGTTATTATTTCATATTTGGTGTGCTTCTTGGCTTGGCCTGACGCCGTAGACATTGGGTTTAAAGATTCTGCTGCGTTGCCCTGCCTCTTGTTTTGCTAACTTGTGCTCTGAGCTAATTTTTCCCACCAATAATTGAGCATGTTTGGAGTCCCTCGCGGGACCCCCGGTAAACAGGGCAACTCCAGCAGGTGGACAGACATTTTCACAATAACACTCAGTAGGCAGGTATACACACAGTGAGACACACCCCTGTTATAACATCCTATTCGGTGCCAAAAGAAGCAGTTTCCAGATTGGAAAAGAGGCTCCATTATGCTCTTGAAGGAGAGGCATACAGATTCCATGAGGCTGTAACGGACACGCAAGAATGGAAAACGGGTTCTAAGTTTCAGGCCAGAGCCTATCCCTCTGGCCCTGCATGGGCTGGAGAACATCAGGCTTTGTGTGGCCATCCTCTTGACTACACAGACAGCCCCCACGTCCCACATCACAGACTCTCTGGTTTGCCCCCTTTTTTGCCTTTGTTGACGATGGGGAGGGGAAGGGAAGCACAGCCATGCTCCCTCAGCTAGCACTTCTAGAACTGGCTGAGTCCTGACCTTCAGCAGGACTTAGTTGGCTCTCCAAGCCACAGCTGAATGGTTTTGCTCCCTTCTTGCTTTCCTCATGCAGAGGAGGAGCAGAGAGAGCAGACAGGCAAGAAAAGCTATGTAAAGACCCTAGCTGGAGTGCCATTCCAGCCCTTGGCACTTGGATCTGAAAAGCTTTGCCTACCCCATACCTTCTTCCACTAGAGAGGAGAATAAGCCTTCAATTCTAAGCAGGAGCTGCAGAAACTCCTACTACTGGTGCTTGGGTTGGCTTGGTCAGGTGACGTCATTAAGTATAATCCATTATGTACCAACCACAGCAGTTCACGGTTTGTCAACTAAGTTTACAATCCCAGAAAGAGCATATTATCCTATTTAGAAATTAAGAGACAAATCTTAGCTAAAGAGACTGCTCTGGGGGATGTGGGGACTATTCCTTCTCACTTACTTAGAGAGACAGGAGAAGCAACATTTAATCTAGCCAAACTGCTTCTAGCTGTCACACAGATGCAGAGTGGAGGGTGAACCCTGTTGTCGCAACCAGAGGGAAAGAGGAAGCTAACTAAGTAAATACACAGACCCTCTGGGTCTACTAGCTGAGTTTGAAATTTTGCACAAAGTTCTTTCCTCTCTTCTGGAGCTCAGGCTACCAAAGCAGGGGAATTTGTACCCCTGTCTCCTACTTGAAGACTCAGGGCCTGGCCCTGAGATCTGGCAACCCTAGTGAGGGAAGGAGGGAATCCCTACTCTTGTGAGAAGCGGCCAGTTTACCTTCCATGGTTTGTTCCTGATTGGGAGGATAAGAGTATGTGTGCATGCATGGGTGTGAAGAGAATCCCCAAGGACAGGGTTGAAAGAGGAGTGGGGGTACTCTGGATTTTTTTTCCAGCTTCAGTGAGGATCACCCATGGTCTGACTGGATCTAGATGTAGAAGCTTCTACCAAGCAATATCTTTTTTTAAAAAAATCTAGATTTATCTTTAATCTTTACAGTTCCTTTAAAGCCATTGTTGTTGTTAACCTTTATAAAAAAAAAGTTTGATAAACTCAGGCCTACCTATCCTTTGTAATCTGTACAATGCATTTGTGTAAGAACATCACAGAAGGAGGTTGATATTCTTACACAAATGCATTATTACACAAGTTATGAGTTATGAGAAGTGGCTTAGGGAGCTAGGCATGTTCAGCCGATGAAAAGAAGGTTTAAAAGGTGACATCATAACCATGTGTAAATATTGGATGAGAAGTCATACTGAAGATAGAACAAGCTTGTTTTCTGCTTCTCCAGAGACTAGGACATGGAGCAATGGATTTAAACTAGAGGAAAAGAGATTTTACCTAAACATCAGGAAAAACTTCCTGACAATAAGAGTAATTCAGTACTGGAATGTGCTGCCTCAGAGTGTGATGGAGTTTCCTTATTTAATGGTTTTTAAACAGAAGCTAGATGGCATTTTTTGGGAATATTTTGATGGTATATTCCTGCATGGCATAGAGTTGGACTGGATGGCCATTGTTGTCTCTTTCAACTCTATGATTCTATGAAATTAGCCCATAAACTTGCTCCTGGCAATGGCCAAGAGGCCATAGGAGGGGGACTCAGTTTCTTCCCTCTTCCCTCTGTACAATTCCTCTTTTTCACGAGGAAGGAGGAAGATATGAAGATGTTCGTACGTTTCTCATCTTTCTGACTGTGCATTAAAATTAATCTCCCAGAATCTTACAGACTAACTTGTACCATTTAACTAGGCCTTTTTAAAAAGCCAATATTCTTGAGAAGAGGGATAAAAGAGGATATGTTAAGATTAGAAATTTCAGTGGAAGCCTTCAGAAGGCATATCCTCCAGCATTTCACAAATGAAAACTGGGAGATGTGTGGCTAAGCAACATCAGAGTGTGATCATTAATGAGGAAGAACACACAACCTAGTCTTCTAGGTTGCCACCGTTTGCTTTTGCCTGATCCTACTGGGAAAGGCAAGACTCCATCCCTTCTTCCCCTCTCCCCACTCCTGAGTTAACTGAGTAGTAACTATACATGTGCAATTTGAATTCTGTTTTCATCAACTGAAGGATGCTTAGGACAAAGGGGAAAAGTGGGAGGAGGGGAGAGATGTTGTTGTGTTCCTTCAAGTCATTTCCAATTTATGGCAACCCTAGGGCAAACCTATTATGAGTTTTTTTGGGCGGGGTGGTGAGATTTCTTCAGGAAGGCCTTTGCCTTCCTCTGAGGCTGAAACAGTATGATTTGCCCAAGGTCACCCAGTGACCTTGGCGGGGCAGGGATTTGAACTCTGGTCTCCAGAGCTGTAGTCCAGTGCTCAAGCCACCACACCACACTGGTGGGAGAGAGATACTGGGACATTTTATAAGCAGTTGTAAGGGTGGTATGACAGAGGATTAATTGGGACTGTCTCCACCAAATCAGGACAGCATTAAGCCAGATCTTTGGCCTGCCTAGCCCAGTATTGTCAACTCTGATTAGCAGCAGATCTCCATGGCTTCTGGCAAGATTTTGTCCTTCCTTGTAGATCCCTGGAGTCCCCAGGTGGTCTCCCATCCTAATAGGAACCAGGCTTGACGGCGCTTAGCAGCCGAAACCAAACAAGAATGGGTGATGGGGTGGTAACTTGTTTTCTGCTCAGAAAATCATCCTCTCTTTAAACTTCCTCATCTGTTAACATTCCAGCACCCACAAGCACCAGGTTTAAAGAGAAGCTAACACACACACACACACACACACACACACACACACACACACACACGGAATCCTGGCACTAATTTGTCTTTTGTCAGGTCCATAAGCCAATTGGATAATTTCCCCCAAACCCCTTGATTTATTTCTCTCCTTTCTCCCAGACATTCCCACCATTCCACAAAAGCCTCTCCTTCTCCATTCAAATCACCCCAGGACTTTGAAAATGGACCCCACCTTTTCTTTCCCCATAGCTAACTGCACTTATGCTCCATGGTACTTTGGACTGGCATGTATCTTTCCTTTTGAGGGCTAGTGTCCCTCCCCACTCTCGGAGCTATGGATCTCTCTTTATGAAGTCACTTGCTAATTTTTAAATGCTTCTTGTCTTGTAATCATTTCAGTGTTAACATCTTTGGATGTATGAATGTTAACTCCACCAATTATCTGATTAAAATTCATAAACAAATAAGTGATAATTCAGAGCCTTTGTTGGTGGTGTCTGATTTTGTTAGTTTTGGGGGTGTCAGATTCCCCCCTTCCCCAGAGTTCAACGCTGAATGATCCAGCCCACATGTGCTCAGAGTGCACATGTGCATGCGTGTGAGGCAGCAGAATCCATGTAACCACTCAAACATGTTTTATAACACACAGGCAGGGTATATGTGTTGGAGCTGATGCGGGGCTACTAGCAGCGGCGTGAAGGAATAGCTCAGCTTTGTCTTATGGCATACGAATCTGAGTATTTTTGTGGGGGCATCAAGGGTGTCGCACCCACCCCACTCCTAACATTAGAATAAAAATAATGCGACAGTTTCCAAAGCAACCGCTAGACTTGCTGGAGGATTCTGTGCGCTTTAGACCTGGAGAAGCAGAAGTCCAGGTGGAGCAAAAGCTGTGGGAGTTGGGAGCAGATGGTGTGCAGGGCTAGCAGGAAACCAAAGGAGACAGAAATTTCCTCGGAGGCAGTGTGTGCGCGTCTCGTGTAAGAATGAGAGAGCAAGAGAGACAGAAAGCGAGAGAGCTTTGAGGACTCAGAAGTGCTTAGGAGCAGCACTTTAGAGACCCCGGAGCAAGGAAGTGGGCCTGACTGGTGTTTGCTTTCCCTGGGGAAGTTACCAAAGTACGTGGCCTTGTCACAGGATTTCTTTTCACATCAGTGGAGAGAGAGACCTCATTTGGGCAAACAGCTTGCTACGGCTTAAGGGGAGGCTGTATGTGCGCTGAGATGAGTCCATCCGTAATGGTAGGAACACGCAGGGAGCATTCTGTGTGAGCTAAAAAAAAGGGAAAAATGAGGCACTGTTGGCTTTTCAAGGAGCAAGGGCAACATCTCCTATCATCACGTTGCCAACCTTGGGAATGCCACTGCATTCACAGAGTCAGGAGAATGACAAGCTCCCTTTCCTTTCTTTCCTTCCTCTCTGCCTCTCCTCAGCTTGCACAAGGCCAGGAAGGCTAAGAATGGTTTCCCCTGTGATGAAATCCATCTCCAGTCCATGGGCTAACTGGCTTCTAATGGTTTGCCAGCTGCAGCCTTTACTGGAGGAGCCTGAGGCCTAGTCCCTGAGATGGCCTTAGTCACATTTAGTTTAGTTACTTGAGGTAAAGGACAAAATGGTGCCCCATCTCCCATCTCACATACAGAAATATACTAGACTGCTCTGTAATCTTTTTTCACACTATACAGTTATAGCACTTTAATACCACTTTGGATGCCATGGCTCCATTCTATGGATTCCTGGGATTTGTAGTTCCATGAGGTATCTAGAACTCTCTGCCAGAGAGCTTTAGAGGCTCCCAACACTACACAGCCCAGGATTCCATACAATGCAGCCATGGCTGTTAAAGTGGAATCAGAGTTCTATAATCCAATTGTGTGAGAGAGACCTTAATTCACCAGACAAAAGAAGAGCATTATCCACTCCATCTGAAGGCACACACACAATTCTGTAAATAGTTGGGAGAATCAAACAGGATAATCAGGACTGTTGTTATGACCCATCTCCATCTAAGAGGTTGTTGCTTCACTCTGGATCATGGAAGGGCTGAACCTATAAACCCTATTACGCCTATAGACCTGCAGATTACTGCAGTCCTGAACAATCAATAGCACTGTTGTAGGATGACAACTCCCATCAGCTCTCACTACTCCATCATTGCTAGACCCAGCAACTGAAGAAGAGCCCTCTCTCCATCCCACCTGCCACTGCTATGGCCTAGGAGGGAGAGAAGAGCAGCCAGCATCTGCTGGATTTAATCTGCTCCGGCACTGCATTCTACTTCCCCTTGTGTGTTGTGTCTTTTTAAACTGTAAGCCCAAGGGTAGGGAACTGTCAAAATTGTAAATTGCTCTTGTACGCTGATGGTATTATGTAAACAAAGAAGCAATACCGGCTCTCAGGGCTAGGCCTAATGGCTACATGGCTAGGACTAAATAACTGACAATAACTGGAAGATCCCACCTTCCCCATCCCTGCACTACAGTAATGGGCTTTACATGGAGCTGCCTTTGACCTTGAAAAGTCAAAGGGGATTTTGCTTCCCAGAATCCTAGTGGCTATGGTGGCTGGATAGTTTTGGGAGCTGTAGTCTAAAAGAATATTTCTAAATTTGACCCTGAATATAGACTAAATGAAGCAGGGAACAGATGAACTTGAATCTTCTTTCGCCTGGACTGATTACTGATTACCTCTTTGCTTTTAGGCTCAGTTCAAAGTGTGGGTGCATTAATCCAAAAAGAAGTGCTTTAACTAGAGTTAATGGTTTCTACACGGGGTAGCCTTTGAAGATCATCTGGAAATCTGACTGAATAGGTGGGCACATTGAGATTTGTAGGATCTTCAGTGCAACTGTGACTACTCTATCACCCAGATACCCCCTGCCATTTAAAAAAAGGCCCTTTGCATCCTCAAAGGCCATGGTTCTCACTCTCTAGCATTGGATCCCAACCTGGAAGCAAGGCAAGGTGTAAATTCAATAATTTGTTCATTCTTTGTTCGCTCATTCAGTTGTTTTGGACTTCAGCACTTAGCAGCTTTAATGAATATGGCCAATACTAAAAAATCTTGTGAATTCAGCTTCAACATTTATGGAGAACAAGATTTTGAGAACCTACAGCCCTGGGAGCACTGGGGGCAATTTTGCTATATTGCTGCCCAAGCTGTATTTTCCTCCAAACCAGAAGTGACTTTGAGTCAAAGTCCCACTTATTCTTGGCTTAAATCTGATGGGCTATGTGAGAGATGTTTGTAGATCCCTCAAGCAAAGTAATCAAATGGGTAAGGCAGATGCTGGATAGCAACCAATCTCCCCCCCCCCCACAGAATCTAGCAGTGAAATAAACAATCTTACTCTTCTTGGTAAGATATATAAAGGTAGTTTTACTTACAGTTTCCGTGTAGAGTCAATCACATGGTCCAATGGAGGAGAAAGAGAGAGAAAATGAAAAAACAAAACAACATGGCTGCAGGTTAGGGTGAGGCTAGAAGAGAAAAGGTGTAGGGGGAACACCTAATACACAGGGTATCACCATAAATACATCCTGTGGCTAAATTCTTACAGAGTTATGTGCAAACTAGTAATTAGTGAGTATAGGCATGTAAAGCTTGCTAACTCTAAAAAAATCGTGGTGGTGGTGGGACAAGGAACACATGGAGTCTTCTGAGTCACTTCCTTTTGGGGGAAAAAGGGTTCCCGTGGGCCAAAAATGGACAGGCAAAATGCTGCCTATGCCCCCTAGAGGGCATTAGGGAGAAAATCGGAATGGTGGAGGTCACTGGAGGGATGCTGAAGGGGATGAATGAACTCTTCAAAGTTCATGGGTAGAGACAGTAGACTGAACTCAGCAGTTTATTTAATGAAGCAGCAGCTGGTCAACTGTGGTTTGGAAGCCCAGGGTCCACCCCAAACAGGCAATTGTTACAAAAAATATGTCAAACCAACAACTGATCAGCAAAAGGCTATGACAGTCATACAAACCCACCAATAAGGAACAAGCATTGTTTCCAAACTTTGCATGTGATGCTTGTTCTTTTATATCTTACTGTGGTGTTCTAGCTCAGTGCTTCTTAGGCTATCTGATATGGGAGAATGGAAAATTATTTTTTCCCAGTGTGCCAAGGGCCAGCACCATATTCTTACCCATTGGTTACAATTGTTTCATAATTTTGTGGAAACTAAGTAGGGACCAGCAGTCCATGGCTGGTAGACCGGCACCAGTCCAGGGACCATTACGTTGAGTAGCACTATTCTAGCTGGTAACCTTTAAGGCTCCCTAACCCTGATAGTTTGTTTGTTTGTTAAATTTATATGCCCCCTTTTCTCCCAAAGTGAAACCCAAGGCAGATTCCAAAAGATTAGAAACATATAAAATTATAAAAGTTACATTTTAAAAACAACTAATAAATAAGTAAAAGCTATCCTGCTCACCCATTAAAGGCCTGCTTAAAAAGAAAGCTTTTTGCCTGCCTGCAAAAGGAAAGCAGGGAGGGGGCCAGCCTAGCCTTCAGTGGAAGAGCGTTCCACAGGGTGGGAGGAGCCACTGAGAAGCCTGGGATGGTAGTGGGCTGAGAGAAAGACTTCTCCTGCAGATCTTAGGACTCTAGAAGGTTCCTAGAGGATCATACGGTTTTATATTTGCCTTCTCCTGGTTTAGATGAACTCTTGAGATTCCTGTGTGTCAATTATATTCATGGTGGTATGATCTGTTTGGGTGCCACATTATCCTATGCTGTGAGGATGTAGGTGGAGTGAATGAGGAAGTAGCTTTTTTTTCCACTAAAGGGGATAAAATTTAGTGTATGCGTACAGTGGCGTAGCTTAGCGCGAGCGGGGTGGGGGCAGGGGCAGAGGTGCAAACGCAGGGCTATGGCGTGGGGGCAAGGTTACAGTGTGTGTGTGTGGGCTTACAACATTACAACATGCATGGGCAGGCTACGGCGCACGGGGAAGGGGCTACAGCACATAGGGGGCAGGCAAGGAGCAGCATCACCCCCAACAAAGTGCCACCCAGGGGGCACTGCCCTTCTCACCCCTTGTCCCTACACCACAGTATGCGTGCTCCTTCCTTAGTTCTCCATTAAAGTCAACGGGGAGGATATTCCCTGCACTAGGACTAAGACTTATGTAAAGTTGCATTATTAACAATGGCTTGACCATGTAATCATAGAATCATAGAAATGTAGAGTTGGAAGAGACCACAGGGGCCATCCAGTCCAACCCCCTGCCATGCAGGAACACCCTCAAAGCACTCCTGACAGATGGCCATCTAGCCTCTGCTTAAAAACCTCCAAGGAAGGAGACTCCACTACACTCCGAGGCAGCATATTCCTCTGCCGGACAGCCCTGACTGTCAGGAAGTTCTTCCTGAGGTTCAGGTGGAATCTTCTTTCCTGCAGCTTGAATCCATTGCTCCTTGTCCTGGTCTCTGGAGCAGCAGAAAACAAGCCCTCTCCTTCCTCTACATGGCATCCCTTCAAATATTTAAACATCGCTATCATGTCCCCTCTTAACCTTCTCTTCTGCAGACTAAATATCCCCAGCTCTCTAAACCTATCTTCATAGGGCTTCATGGCTTCCAGGCCCCTCACCATTTTGGTCGCCCTCCTCTGGACTTGCTCCAGCTTGACCATGTCCTTCTTGAATTGGGGTGCCCAGAACTGGACACAGTATTCAAGATGAGGTCTAACCAAAGCAGAGCAGAGTGGTACCAGTACCTCCCTTGATCTAGACACCATACTCCTATTGATGCAGCCAAGAATTGCATTGGCTTTCTTGGCTGCCACATCACACTGCTGCCTTATGTTCAGCCTGTGGTCTATGAAGACTCCTAGATCCCTTTCACATGTACTGCTATCCAGCCACGTGTCCCCCATCCTATATTTCTGTATTCCATTTTTTCTACCTAAGTGTAGGACCTTACACTTCTCTCTGTTGAATTTCATTTTGTTAGCCTTGGCCCAGCTCTCCAATCTATCCAGGTCATTTTGAAGTTTGATCCTGTCCTCTGGCATATTAGCAACCCCTCCCAAACCCATGACACCACCTAAGGTTCTCAGAGGAATTTCTGCTTGCTATATCTCTCATAGCAGTTTTGAATGGGGCATTCAGCAGCAAGACTTCTCATGAAGCCTGTCTGTGGCAGACAGATACCTTGTGTCTGGGCAGCACATTGGACCCTCCCCCACCCCTTTTATTTTACTGCTGCCTCTGAAATTTGGCATCAGCTGCCTAATCTGCCACTTCTTTTACCCCTAAAAAATTCAGAGGCAGCACTGGTAGCTCTCTGTGGTGCAGGCAGGTGCTAGAGCATCCTCCTGATCCATAAATGGCCTGCAAGACTGCAGGAGGGAAAGACCACTTCCCTTCCTGGAGTTTCCTGAAACTGGAAGAAAAGCCAATGTGACATTGTCAGCATAGACAGTGACGGCTAAGCCAGTTATGCAGTGGCCCCAGGGAGGGGGTGCTGTTACCCTGACTTCTGGGGGTCCCGTGGGAGACACCTCAATTCGCTCTAAGTTATAAAGGTTGGGGAAATTAGCAAAGCACTGGCATTAGCAAAATGAGGGGCAGGGTAACCCAGCAGGATCTTTTACCCAACTTTACGGGGTCAGGCCAAGCCAAAAAGCCAGGCAAATATACCAAATAAATGAATTTTATTAAATGAATATTGTATCATGCACCAGCGGACTCACTCATGCACACAAGGCCTATTGAGAGAGAAAAGAGGTGAAAAATGGATAGGGGATATAACAAAGGGAATGTAGAGGTGGTGATACTGCACCTATCCTGAAGTCTTTGGTCTGGGAAGCGGCGAGAAGAGCGGAGCTCATCACAGAGATGGCTGAGGGGATCACTCAACTAACAGAGTGCCGGTCTGCTAGTGTGGTGAGGAGTTCTCCAAAGAGACCCTCAAAAACTAGGACTACTTATAAGGCAGAATGTACCTCAAGGGCAGGCTCTCTCCCAGGAAGAACAATGGCCACAACAAAGGAAGGAATACCAAACAATGGCAACTTGGTCATTTGCATGATTGGTTTATGCTGGGTTGCTGGTGTGTAGGGTTGCAGTTGTGCAAGGTTGCAGTATTGGTTTATGTAGATGGATGTCAACTTGTGGGATTTTTTTCCAGAGTCAAAGTTGCTCAACCTGGGGAAAACACACTAATCCCCTCAAGTTGGCTACTCTTGGCTGAGGACCCTTTGTTTATGGGGATGTGTATAGCCTGAGGTCTCCTTGGGCTATGTGACTGGGGTTTTTTCTGCTCTTAATCTGTTTTCGGTCGTTTGACCTCTTTGCCTACATGCCCACCCGGGCAACCTCTCTGGCATGGTGGGCATATCTGATATCACATTTATAGTCCCTGGGATAGGGTATGCCAGTGGGGTAACAGTGCTGCAAAGTGGGAGTACAGAGACCCCATGCAGTGTGTTGCCCACCTCTACTAGAGTCCCCCAGCTCCAGTCTATGGGTTACCAGATTGAAGACTGTAGCTGGCTCCTGTGCCTTTAATAGTTAATGTTAACAAGCAACACCTGCTGTAATTTCATCTTCTACACCACCATTAAAAATACCAACGCTGTCTCCAGTTTTCACTTTGGCAACCCATTGTACCTTAATGTATATGTATCCAGTGAAAGGAGATTGAATTATGGGTGAATTTCTCTGGCATTCTTCCAGCATACTGAGTGTGTGTTTTAAACCAATCAATGTTGGTCTTATTTTTCATAAGATACCTTTGTGATTCTTCATTTTAACAGATATTCTCACAAGACAGAGGTATGAAATATCCACCCATTTAAGAACAATTCAGACTAAGAATGTCAATGGGTATTCTTTCTGCAGTTTTTTCTCCTTCATGGGTATATGCAGTAAAAGTGTCCTGAGGTAGAAGAATACTTGAAAGTCATTCAAAAACCATTATTATTAATCTCTGTAGCCAGTTTTAGTATTCAGCACCTGGCTGTTTTTCTTCCACTTCTACTGTAGCAAGCTTGCAAGGTCAGTTAGGCCAGAAGTAATCCATTAGACTTTTTTTGGTTCTACTTTACAGAAAATACTTTCTCTCATTCAGCCTGCCCTAACCTCATGCCTAGGACTACCAGTAACACATTTGGGACCTGGTTATTTTTTCTTCCAAGTGAGGCATCCGGCTGTACAGTAGCAGCAGTCTAGCATGAGGGGCAGGGGCCACCAGTATGTGATTGTGGGCCAGCTAGCCAACCAGGGAACCACCTCTGGGCCAAGCTGGTGGCTTTGGGCCAAACAGGAAAGGAGCCCATGGCTGTGCATGAAGGGGAGAGATTGGAGGAAAGGTCTCTTCTCCCGCTCCTCTCCTACCCTTCCTGACTTCCTGTGGGCTGGGAAGTCACTCTGGAAACCTGCTGTGGGAAGCAGGAGGGCTCCTAGTAGGTGTGATTCCAGCATTCCTGGCAGCAAGGGATGAGGAAAGAGGGTGGACAGGACAGTGGAGAGAGAGGATTTTAGCATTTCACAAGTGAAAACTGTGATGTGTGTGGTCAAGTGGCATCAGAATGGCATCAAGACGGCAAAAAGTTATAAGAACACACAAATCAAAGAAGCTGCTGCAGTTTGTGTCTACTGAGAAGGACAAAATTCCACCCCTTCCTCAGGTCCTAAAGGCACCAGATCCTGCCTGATCTTGGCACCTAAGCAGGATCAGCCCTGGTTAGTACTTAGATGGGAGACTGCCAACAAATACCAGATGCTACCAGCTATACTTCAGAGAAAGGAACTCGCAAAACCACCTCTGAGTATTCTTTTACCTAAGAAAAACCAAGGAAGTCCATGGGGTTGCCATGAAGTTGACAGCAACCTGAAGGTGTGTGTGCACGGTCACACACACACACACACACCTTTCTCCTCCTCCCTGCTGAGTTAAGTGAGTGCCAGAGTAATTTGCAGCATCTGAGGTAAGCTGAGAATGAAGGGGGAAAGTGAGAGGTGGAGATTGGAACTGGAACATTTTAAAAGCAGCTGAGAAAGTGGGATAACAGTAGATTAATCAGGACTGCCTCTGCCAAATTGACGGGGTATGGTGGGGCAGCTGGTTGGTGCAGCACGTTGGTGGGAGGGGGGTTTCTGGTGCCTGAAGCAGCCTGGAGTTTGACTCCAAGAGGATGTCCTCCTTTGCACCTGTGGTTTGGCCACTTCACTTGGTGATGGCAAACATCTGGCTTCTGGTCTTTCTGGTGCCAGTTTTGAGCCACAGGCTCAAAATCTTGACATGGGATTTTAAATTTTGTCATATATCATTATTTTCCTTGAAATTCACTTACTTTACAATGGATGTTGAAAACAATGATAGTACCAAGAAAGACAAAAACATAAGCAACATAGTTTGGCCTTTGGCCCCATTCTGGACCACTGTCCTCCAGGCGTCTACTCTCTCACCTTTCAGCACTGCTGATACCCGCCAGGTGTGTTCAGCTGCGTGCTCCATCATACAAAATCAGGTGCCGGGTTGAGGAAGCAACTCTTAGTGAAAGTATCCTCTGTTTGAAGTCCAGTTTACAAATATATTATCTTTAAAGAAGAACAGGAGTGTTGGAAGCTTCCCATCGAATACTAGCATCTAAACAGGGACACACAGAGCACCTGATCAGAGTCTCCTACAGATGTATTATATTTCTGTTTAAAGCAGAGGTGAGAATGATATAGCCTTCTGTACCATGGTGATGTACCATAAGTCCCAGCAGCCTTGCCCAGCATAGCCCATAGTGAGGCATATTGGGAGTTGCTGGCCAATAAATTCTGGAAGGATGCTTGATTCCCATACCCTGATATGGTCATTACTTCTAAATGTATGTCCATTTACATAAATTAGCATATGTAAATATTATGGAAATTTGTCGTCTTTTTGACCTCTCCTTTGCTGACCATCTGCTCCCCATTTTCAGGAGCAGAGCACCCCACTGCTCCATTCTTTAAAGGCACTTAGCATGTAACTCAGCAGTTCTCAGCCTTTAACACTCTGGATTTGGGGGGCTTTTAAGATCCCAGAATCCCTGACCATTAGGCATGTTGGAGCTTTTGTGAATTAAATTCCAAAACATTTGGAGGACCAGAGGCAGAGAAGAACTGCTAAATGTAGCTGTGCCTTTTAAGAATATTATGAAAAAAAAAATGCAGGCCAGAGTCCCTTGCTCCCCACCTTTCTTTTTCTTTTGAGTTGGCCACCAGTTGGGGAAGAAAAAAAATAAATCAGATTGTTTTCAGGTTTGCCAAGGGAGAGAAAATGAAAAAGAAGACAGAGGAAGTAAGAAAGCAATTTCTAACTCTTCCCTGCTTTTTAAAACAGTATTTGCTCTGGGCTTCATCTGCAGCCCTTCAGAAAATTTTGGGCTCTAGCCTTGGCCTTACTTCCATGGATGGGTGGGTGGGTGGATGGGTGGGTGGGTGGACGGGCAGACAGACAGACAGACAGGCAGAGAGACAGACAGACAGATTTAACATCCCATTGTTACCACCACAATCTGGCCTGGCCTTGGTGAGCCAAAGATACCATTTTTGATATCATAATTAGGCCTTCTGCCACCAGCTAAGTGTTTGTGAGGCCCCGCTGAACAAGCGTGAAGCTAGGCATGTTTGATACTTGTTGCTCCTATCACACACCAGATATTGCCAGATCCGCTTCAGGGGGAGACCCCCCGAAACAAACACCTTAATTAAACAAAAGGGCTGTCTGCCTGAGAGAACACCCTAGCGAGCTAGGCACTTAACGGCCGAGCTAGCCGCATCTATATACCGGCCATACTATTGTCAATTCGGCATATAATTCAATCATGTAAATTCTGACCTTTCAGAGGCTTTGTCTCCAACCCAAAACTTATTGTTCTCACCTGAGACCAGACTAGCCTGCGGTCGTTCTTTTCCCTATAAAACCCCCCAGTTTTGGTAGTTCAGTGGACTTCACTGGACCTGGCCGAACTCCACTGGAACTCTCGCTGAATCACTTGCTGAAATCACTCGAAGCTCCTGTCAGAACTTTTCCTCGCCTCGCTGCCGCTTGGTCCAGCAGATTCCCCTCGGCCTCCACGCCAGGTTTCCTCCTCTTCAATCGGTGTCTCCAGGGCTTCGGACAGGTGGCGTATTGCCCATTCCCCAAATTCTCTTTCTTTCCTTTCTAGTTAGGAGTGTGTTTGTGTTTTTATTATTTTTGTTTAATAAAAACTGTTGCTATCTTGAAACTGCTTGACTTCTCACTGACCTGAACCAGTATACATAGGATAAAAGTTCTCGCTGCGTTGCCCTGCCTCTCGTTAGCCAAGAGAGTGCTCCAGCTAATTTCCCCATCTTTGCTTAGGTTTGGTTTGTTGTTTGGGCGCCCCTCCCGGGACCCCAATTCATAGGGTAGCACCATCTTTCTCCTTGGATGGGATCCAAGGATGCCAAAGTACACAAAAAACCTATTTGACACAGAAGTTTTTTAAAAATAAAATCTTTAAATGAACAGGCTTATTATAAACACTAAATTACAACAGTTAAAAACACATTAACACATAGGAAACAAATACGGTAAAAGCATAATAAACCCCATTAAAAATAACTTTCTACCACAGTAACTTAAAAGCCAAAGTCCTGGCTAAATGAAAAACTCTTTGCCTGCCAGTAGAAAGAGAGCAAACAGTGAGTCAACAAAGCATTTCCACGGAAGGCCCACTCCCTTGTTATCCTTACCAAACGCATCAGCTATGGTGGTCGGACTAAGAGAAAAGCCTTTCTCTGTAGCTCTTTAAAGTTGGGCAGGTTTGTAGAAGAAGACACTGGGCCCATTCCCATTATGCAATTATAGCACTGTTATTTCACTTTAACTGCCATGGTTCTTCCTATGGAATCCTGAGGTTTGTAGTTTGGTGAGACACTAGAGCTCCTTGGTTGAAGATTTCAGCTTCCCTTCCCTAACTGCCAGTCCCAGGAGTACATTATATGCAACCATGGAAATTAAAGTGGACTCACGGCACTAAAATTGTGTAGCATGAATGGATGACAGGGCCATTTCCACACTATAGCGCTATGATTCCACTTTCAACTTCCTATGGAATCCTGGGGTTTGCAGTTTCGGGAGGGGCCAGCCAGCCCCTCCCAAAACTGCAAACCCCAGGATTCCATAGGATGTTGAAAGTGGGATTATAGCGCTATAACACTCTAGTGCGGAAATGGCCCAGGTCTTTCAGATCAAGGTTCTCAGAGATTTGAAGAAATCAACTCTCCTTATCATGTATCCTGTCTGGTTTTAGATCTCTTTGCCAGTCATTGGCAGAGGATTTAATGGAGGCCACTATGGCTGCGCCTGAGGGATGCGCTGCTGACTGTTGTCACTGAACCACCTTGACAGTGGGAGGGATGTAGTGCCTCTTGTCTGCCCTGTTCTCTGTGTGCAAGTGCCTTGCCTGGTTGTTTTCACTTCAGTACACCCATCTCTGTGCTCCTTTTAGCACTGTGTCCCATCCACTTCTCTACCCAGGCAGCCTGACATTACAGACAGGGGCTTCTCGCTGCAAAGTGCCCCAGGCATGCCTCTTACGTAGATATGGTGTGTGTGTGTGCATGTGTGTGTGACGGGAGGGTGGGGAGACAGAGAAAGAGAGAGAATGGTGAGGAGGATGTTTCATGGGCAAAATACATACACCTAATTGTGGCATTGTCTCTTTACTTGTATAGACAATTGAATATTCTTTAGATACTGCGAATCACAATTCTCAGAAGTCCTGGCTATCATTTGGAATGTACCAGGTTGTCAGTTCCTTCTCTAAGGAGATTATGAGAAGTGGGTTCTTGTTGATATTCAAGACTGGAGGGAATGGGCACTTTTAGCGTTCTGTCATGGACAGGAATTACAGGGGCAAAGGAATGAAAGAAGGCTTTTCATAATGCACTGTGCTGTTTCATTGATTTTTAAAATATTGTCTTTAAATTGATTTTAAAATGGTTTTGACTCTATGGATTGCTTAATTGTTTTTAAATAAATCTGATATATGCCCAGACTTTTGGCATTAGATTGCTGCAATATGTCTGCAGTAAACAATGAAATCAAACTTTTTCTGGGAAAGAATGGGATTCAGCTCTAGCTCGTATAACAGTAGCTATGTTTGTCTGCCTGCCTGCAATAGGCAAAGTAAACAGCAGCAACCTCCAGAATCCCTTGCTGGACATGCTTGACCAGCAAAACAGAGAGAAAAAGGGAGGGTACATAAGCCTTCTTCACCAGTTATTCCCTGCATGTTAAAAAGCATAGATCCATAAGTTTGACTGCCAAAATGGAAATCATAAAAGTGGAGCTGGGGAAAGAAAAAGTCATCCCTAAATGTACTTTGGAAGAAGTTTTCAAGTGGTCTCTAGCTGGTTCAAAATGTGCCGTATATGTTAATGTTGAATATATAATGAGCTTTTTTCCCCCTGGTGGTCTAAGAACTTATTCCTTTTCTTTCCATGATTTTCCTGTCTGTTGTACCAAATTTTCTGTTGAACAACTAATGCCCAGGAAACCATCTACTTCATTAACTGAGGTATACCTGTATATTTTTACTGTTGTTCTGTCTGCTTTTAATCTATATTTTAGTAATCTATATTATTGAAATTTATAAGCTGCTTTGAGACCCATTAGTAGCAGAAAGGAGAGGTGGTACTGCTCGTGTTAAAACAGACCAGCATGGTTATCTCTGAAACTGCTACTTGGGATTATAAATGAATATGATCAGACCTGTGGATATTCTCAAAACATCCTCTTGTCTTGAATTTGCTAGCAAAAGCTGAAATGTATAGTGGCCTGGTTTCCCTCATACCACACTTAATACTTTAATACTCTGTGGGAAATTTTAAAAACCCATGAATTTATCTTTTGAATTTTGAATTTTGAATGAATTTTTCACATTGATTCATATGTATGTTATATCCAAAGTTTCTTACCCAGCTGATCATATATTCCTTAACTTATTCATCTTCTACTTCTCCACCCCCACTCACATCCACAGATATTTGTCTTCAGACTGGGATGAGAGACCTATGACCCAAAGGACTTTTATGTGAACCCACTAACAATTCTAAAGAGACAGATGCAGCAAATCCCCCACCACCACCACCAAGGCAGGAAAATGTTTATAGAAAAACAGCAAATATAGCAGATTACGGGTACCAGAATGTTGGGGAACTGAGCCTGAAAGATAGGGACAATCGGAATATATATATGTGATGCTGTGACTCAGTGTGAAGCAGCTTCTTATGTGCCCTTTTTTCACACATTATCATTCTGAATGAGGATGGTGTTAAGATCCCAAACAGGACACCCACTCGTTTGCACAAGTAATGTACCATGTGCTTCTAAGACCTGCAAGTGTATGTGTTCTTTTAGGTCTTGAATACATTGTAGGAAGCCAGGGTACAACACGATTAAAGAAATAAGTGTAGCTTTCTGTGTTTGCCATTGTCAATCACTTCCATTATTAGCCCAGCATCTTGGGTTCTCATTCAGCAGAGTGCATGCACAGTAGCCTGGTGGCAAAGGAGGAAGGAAGGGAGAAGAGCTGAAATCCTGACAGTTTTTGACTGGGGAGGTGAGACAGAGATGGATGGCCTCAATCCAACCCACTCCTCTTTCTTCTGATTTTTTTTCTAATGGGCTACACTATGTTTGTTCAGTTCCTGTTGGCTGTGGGATTCTGGTGGCTGCAGTTCCAAAAACAAGCCTTGGGCATATGTGAATGGAATCATAGACACTTAAGTGGAGTTACAGGTCTGCTTCCGATTGATAGTCCCAACTGATGTTGGTTACTGACTTTATGAATTACTGGCCTTATGAACGAGAGACTTCCATGATACCCTGTTATCAACAGCACTGCTCAGGTCTTTCAGATTCAGAGTTGTGGCTTCCTTGTGTCTACCCACCTGTAATGTAGCCTCTCCTTCTCCTACTGTCGACCACTTTACTGAGCATTATCATCTTTTCTAATGAGTCATGTTGTCTCATGATGTGTCCAATTTAGTCATGTTGGCTTCTGAGGAGAGTTCAGGCTTGATTTGTTCTCTAACCCATTTGTCTTTTTGGCAGTCCATGGAATTCATAGAACACTCATCCAGCACCACATTCAGATGAGATGATTACCTTCCAGTCAGCTTTCTTTACTGTCCAGCTTTCAGAGTCATACATAGAAGTCAGAAACAGCATGGCCTAGATAATCCTGACTGTGGTATTTAGTGATACGTCTTTACACTTGAGGATCTTATTTGGTTCCTTAGTAGCTGCTCTTCCAAGTCTGAAGGCCTTTCCACACTACACTGTTAGTAGTGCTATTATTCCACCATCAACATCCTGTAGAATTCTGTGAGGCCAAAGAACTCTCTGGCTGAGAATTTTTAATTTCCCTCCTTAAACTGCAAACCCCAGGATTCCATAGGATGTTGAAAGTGGAATAATTGCACTAGAGCAGTGTAGTACAGAAATGGCCTTAGTCTTCTTCTGATTTCTTTGACTACATTCTCCATTTTGATTTAAGCCTGAGTCAAGGTATAGAAAACCTTTAACTATTTCAGTGCCTTCACTATCCACTTTAAAGTTATGGAAATCATCTATGGCCACTATTTTATTTTTTTAATGTTCAGCTGTAACTCTGTTTTAGCACGTTCTAACTTGACTTTCCTTAATAGTCATTCCAAGTCTTTTCTATTTTCGGCTAGTAGTATGGTGTCATCTGCATATCTTAGACTGTTGCTTTTCCTTCCTCCAATTTGTACACCTCCTTCCACTGGGTCTAATTCCAACTAGAGTAGATCACTTGACTCAGGGATTTACCTATGAGTTAACTTACATTGAGTCAATGGGTCTCTCTGGCAGAGACTAACCAATAGGACTCAGGCCCAGAGTCAGAGTTTTACATCTGGAAGTTGTTTGACTCAGTTGCATTGTTCAGCTCAGGTATCTTACAAGTCCAGCAACCACCCTTGACAGAGAGCTCTCTAGTATGTTCATGTGCTTTCAAGTTGCCTGTCAACTTACTGTGACCCCATGAATTTCATAGGTTTGCTTAGTCAAGGAATGATCAGAGGTGGTTTTGCCAGTTCCTTCCTCGAAATATATCTGGCAGCATCTGCTATTCATTGGCAGTCTCCTATCCACATACTAGCCAGGACTGGCTCTATTTAATTGCCAAAATCAGACAGAGTCTGGTGCCTTTAAGGTATTTTAGCAGACAGCCTCTACTTAAATACATCCAGTGAAGGGGAGACCCTCTCACCACTGCCAGAAGCATTCTGTTCCACTGTCCAGCAGTTCTTCCTTATGGATATTTCCCCCTATCTTTAGTCTCACAGCCAACCTTCACTGGGCCTAGTCCTGCTCTGTGGAGCAACTGAGAACATGTCTGCTCCATCTTTGACATGAGCGCCTTTCAAATATTTGAAGACAGCTGTCATGTATCCCTTAAATCTTCTCTTATCCAGGCTAAAGAAAGCTATCTGCTTTTTCTGTTCTCATTCAGCATTCCTCATAGAACTTGGTTTCTAGACCCTTCTCTATGTTCATTGTCCTCCCCTCTACATAACATAGTAAAGCATGGAAAGATACCTTTCTAGACAACAAATCCCAAGTTCAACCTGTCAGAACTAGACCCAGTACTCCAGATATGATTGAAGCCATCATAAAATAGCATGGACTGGTTTCTTCTTGTGACAGAGATATGATGTATTTGTTTATTGTCTTGTCCTGGCTAACTTGCTCTCAAGAACTTCACTCAAAGTTTCAAACAGAAGCATTTATTTCAGAAAAGTAAGCAACATGGCAACATTAACAAAATGTTACTGAGACTACAGCATCAGCATTGGTTGCATATTTTATACCTTCCATATGAATTTTGGTGCCCATATCAAAGATTGGTTATGGCCTCTATATGTTAAATCTTTGTTGTACCCTACCTTGAGCTTTGAGGAGATGGGGATAACAAAATAAAATGTATTATTATCATAGAATCATAGAGTTGGAAGAGGCCCCAGGGGCCATCCAGTCCAACCCCCTGCCATGCAGGAACATATATCAAAGCACTCCCGACAGATGGCCATCCAGCCCCTGCTTAAAAACCTCCAAAGAAGGAGACTCCACTGCACTCTGAGGCAGCCTAGTCCACTGCCGGACAGCTCTGGCTGTCAGGAAGTTCTTCCTGAGGTTCACATGGAATCTCCTTTCCTGCAGCTTGAATTATTATTATTTAAATCATCCTACCAGCTCAGGCATCTTCCCAGGCTCACAGTTATTTACATGCCTTCCATCACGGGAGTGGAGACAAATGACTGTGTCCTTATCACCACTTTCTCATAACCCCTTCTTCTTCCTCCATTGTCCCTCCTGCTTTGATCTTCCTTCCTTATGCCTGCCCACTACAAGGTGACATTAAGCACACACAGCGTTTGCCCAATTGAAGCCTATTGATACTTTACATGTTACAACCAGATATGTAGTTGCAAATAGCAATTAGAAATGGATACATGTTAATGCTTGGCCAACCTATTGAATCTGTTTCATGTATACTATTGCATATACTGATGCTTCCATATGACAAGGTCAACACATCCTGACCTTTACGCAGCCTAAGGAAGTAGTAACTTTCTTTGCAGCTGCATCACAATGTTGGCTCATATTCAGCTTGTTATCAATTTGAACACCTAAATTTCTTTAGATACATTGCAGCTGAATCAGTCTTTACCTCATCCTATAAATGTGCTTTTCAATTTTTTTTAATTTAAATATGCCACAGGGTTCTGTCCTGGGCCCACTGCTATTCAATATCTTCATCAATGACTTGGATGAAGGAGTAGAGGGCATGCTGATCAAATTTGCAGATGACACCAAATTGGGAGGGGTTGCTAATACCCCAGAGGACAAGATCAAATTTCAAAATGACCTTGACAGATTGGAGAGTTGGGCCAAAGTTAACAAAATGAATTTCAGCAGAGAGAAATGTAAAGTCCTACACTTAGGCAGAAAAAATGGAATGCACAAATATGGGATGAGGGGCACATGGCTGGACAACAGTACGTGTGAAAGGGATCTAGGAGTCTTGGTAGATCATAAGCTGAACATGAATCAGCACTGTGATGCAGCAGCCAAGAAAGCCAACAGGATTCTTGGCTGCATTAATAGGAGTATGGGTGTCTAGATTGAGGGAGGTAATGGTACCACTTTATTCTGCATTGGTTAGGCCTCATTTGGAATACTGTGTCCAGTTCCAGGCACCTCAATTCAAGAAGGATATTGACAAGCTGGAGCGTGTCCAGAGGAGGATGACCAAAATGGTGAAGAGTCTGGAAGCCAGGCCCTATGAGGACCGGCTCAGGGAGTTGGGTATGTTTAGCCTGCAGAAGAGAAGGTTAAGAGGAGACATGATAGCTATGTTTAAATATTTGAAGGGATGTCATGTCAAGGAGGGAGTGGGCTTGTTTTCTGCTGCTCCAGAGACTAGGACAAGGAGTGATGGATTCAAGCTGCAGGAAAGGAAATTGCACTTGAACCTCAGGAAGAACTTCCTGATGGTCAGAGCTGTCCAGCAGTGGAATATGCTGCCTCAGAGCATGGTAGAGTCTCCTTCTTTGGAGGTTTTTAAGCAGAGGCTGCATGACTATCTGTTGGGAATGCTTTGATGGGTGTTCCTGCATAGCAGGGGGTTGGACTCAATGGCCCCTGGGGTCTCTTCCAACTCTATGATTTGATGATTCTATGAGACTTTACACTGTTGATCCTGACTTTCATCGAAATGTGTTCTTTGATCCCACCTTTAAACATGTTTGACAGATCAAAAGAGAGAAGGTGGTCAGCAGGAATTTGGGCTCTCAGGCACCTCTGAATTTACAACCACTTTATTTTTCATCCGTTTGGTGAAGTAATGTACCTTTCTGTTCTGATAGGAGATCAAGAGGTTTCAAAAAGATGCTTTGCTTTAAATCAGTCAACAGATTACTTTCTCTGACACCCTTCTCAAGTTCCCTCTTAGCTTAGATGCAATCCTCACAGTGGAGAGCTTTGCAAGGGTAGGCTTTTTCAACAACAATACTTTTAATGCAATGTGTTTGGAGATAATGGGCAATTTGGGCCCATTAGCTCTACACAAATCTTGTTCCTGGTGGAGATGAAAAAATGCCTAGGACCATTTTGTTGATATGGATCAAGCCAGCTATGGGTATGGACCCTTTCTGGGGACTGTAGTTATGGGACTATTGTGATGGCTGTCAACACTTCAAAGTTACCACTATACTAGTGAAATTAATCTTTAATACATGAGTTTTCATAAAGTTCTTGGGAGGTAGGTCATCATAAATTCCTTTCAACAGATGGAAAACTGAGAGACAGTGAATCTGAGCAAGGTATCCACACCTAGTGTGGGACAGGTGCCAATTCTTCTTCTCACGTCAGTAGTATTTCTTTGAACTACTAGTTTGCAATGTATCTACCTCTCAGTATGCTTTCCCCCAAAAAAGGATTTATTTCTCTTCTAGCATAATGGAATAGGATGTGCAAAGCTCTTATTAGGGTGAGGCCAGCTGCGCAAGCATCAAAAACAACTTTGATTACCTTGTTTGAATTTCATTTTGGACCAAGATTTGCTGGCATGCTTTTAAGTTTTGTCATGCAAGCTGTGACATTGTTTACAGGTGTGGGTTTTCTTTCTTTCTTTTGCATTTGAGGTGGCCAACTGGAATGAACAAATAAAACAAGCTAGCAAGAAAAAGATGACATGTCATTACGACGAAATCGCAGTATTATACAGTTCCTGGAAATTCTCTTGTTTTCAGTGGAAATCTATTTAAATTGAATTTTTAAAATACGCACACATTTCTACAACAGAATGTCACTGAGCATTTTTCAGGTGGAAGAATATAATGAGTTATTCATTGCACCATGCTAAAGTCAGCATCTCTCTCTGGAAGAACAGAGTATCTTCTTCTGTTGAAATGGCAGTATATAGGAAATACTGCCAAGAAGCCAAGTGTGGTAGACTGTTCTTTCTTTTCCAAGTGGGACAGTCCCAAAGCTTGGGAAAGGTGTACTTTTGGGACTTCAATTCTCCAAATCCCCAGGTGAATATGGCTGGGGGATTCTGTGAACTGTAGTTCAAAAAGCAATGTTTTCAAGCTCTGCATCATCATGTTAGTCTGTGGTAATAAACATGGCAAACAATACTGTGGAACCTTAAAGTTGAAAGTTTTTATGGCAGAAAGTATCACAGCCCGGAAGCTGTTTGACATTGGCTGTGCTGGCTTTGGACAGTAGAGGGAGTAACATATATATAAGCACCAGCTTAAGGAAGGCAACCATAATAAATGTGCAAATCCTTGCCCCTTTCCCCAACTGCTGGCAAAGAAGATCTCCATCTAAGAGGGGCAGAGCAGGGGAGGATACGCCTGTTTCAGATCTCCCTAGCATGGCAGCAGAAAGCCCAGTATGTAACTTTATTACCTGTGTTGTTGGAGGTGCTATACCATCTTATTGTCCCGATTTAGCAGAAAAAAACCCAATTAATCCTCTGTTGTCTCACCTTTTCAATTGCTTTTAGAATATTCCAGGTTCTCTTTTCTCTTCCCACTTTCCCCCTTTGCCCTCAGTTTATTGCAATTGCTCCAAACTGTATTCAAGTGCAAAAGTAGTTTGCACTCAGGTCATTCAGAAGTGGGGAGAGGAGAGGGCAGAATCTTGCCCTTCCCTGAAGACTCAGGCAAAGCAATCTGTCCTAGCTTGTCTGTTCTTCATTAATATCTTTTGTCATCTTGGCCACACTCTGATGTTGCCTACGCATGCCCCTTCATCTGTGAAGTATTGGGGGAGTACAGGATGCAACTGGGGGTGTTGTTGAATCTTCACGATCTAAAGGCCCCTCTGTTTCCCCATCTGTTCCTTAGACTGGGCCTCTTGTTGTTACCAGCTTTGGGACATTGTACATGTTTTCCCTCCTGTTCAAAACTATGGGAGGTACCATTTTAAAGAGACAGAGAGAGAAAGAACACTACTGAAAGCCAAAAAGTGAGATTAAGCGTGCCCTCAAGAGTCAGAACAGTGTAGTGATTTGGGTATCAAACTAGGAGTCTGGAAATCAGAGTTCAAATCCCCATTTGGCCATGGAAACCCAGTGGGTGAGCTTGGGTAAGCCACACTCTCTCAGGCTCAGAGAAAGCCATGACAAACCCCTTATGGACAAGTCATGCTCCATGAACCCTATGATGGGTTCACTTTTGGGTTGCTATAAGTTGGAAACAACTTGAAGGCACACAATAACAACAACAACAACAACAACAACAGCGTGTCCCCCAAACTCTGTTATGATCACCATGATCTGGCATGGCTTTGGGAGTGCTGAGCAGCTCCCCTTCTTTGGATTTCTCTGCCATTTTTCAAGACTTAAGATCATGTGTTTGTTGTCCTTTCTTTACACTAGTGTTATTCCTATCAAAGCCCTATGAGATAGTAAGTAAAGGTTAGACAAGTTACTTTCTTGGACTGCAAGTACTAGAATCCCAGTTGGCTAGAGGATTCTGGCTGGATTCCGAAGGCTGTTGTCTGAACAAGTGATGAACAAGCTCTGGAGGTAGGTTATTGCTAGCTGAGATTTTAAGGCTGCAGTCCTCTGCACTCCTGTCTAGAAGTGATTTGTGTTTCACTCTCGAGCACTTAGCTCTGAATAAATCCACAGGAGACTATTCTGCATGCTTGCACTCCTATGCATGCTTCCTGCCCGATCTATTCCATGTTCACTTAGAAGTAGTCCCCAACACACTGTCTTCAGTAGGGATGGATTGTGTTGTAAGAGTTCACAGTATACTTCACAGAATAATAGAATCAGAGGATCCTAGAGCTGGGAGGGAGCTGAAGGGCTGTCTCATTCAACCCTCTGCCGTGCAGGAATACACAACTAAAGCACTCCGAAGAAATGGCCACCCAATATCTGCTGGTCATTGAATGAATCCCCTTTCACTAGGGCCACAGGCCAAGTTTAGCATCATAGAGCTGGAAGGGCCCTGAAGGGTCATCTCCTACCACCCACTGCTATGTAGGAATACACAGCTAAAGCACTCCTAAGAGGGGGCCATCCAAACTTTGTTTAGACCTTCAAAGAAGGAGAATCCACACCTTTTGAGACAGTCTGTTCTACTGTCAAACAGCTTTTACTGTCAGGAAGTTCTTCCTAATTGTTTAGGTAGAATAACTTTTCCTGCAATTTAAATCTCTTGGTCCATGTCCTGGGGTGGCAGAAAACAAACTTGCACCATCATCTGCATGGCATGCCTTCATGTATTTATCACCTCTCAAACTTCTTCCCTCCACACTAAACATACACAGCTTCCTAAGGTCTTTCTTATGAGGTCTGGTTTCTAGAACTTTTGCCATTTTGGTCACCTTCCTCTGGGCAGTTTCCAGCTTGTCAATATGACAACAATGGAAGTTTTTTCCATGTAAACGTATCCCTTGGAGGAAAGATCCATTAAAACCTGTGGAATTTATTTTGACTACCCATATTAAGAGACAGCATGGTATAGTAATTTGAGTACTAGACTAGGATTCCAGGAGATTGGAGTTCGAATCCCTGCTAGACCATGAAACCCACTGGGTGACCTTGGACTAGTCACACTCTCTCAGCCTAAGGCAAAGGCAAATTCCCTCTAAACAAATCTTGCCAAGAAAATCCTATGAAAGGTTCATATTAGGGTTGCCATAAATCAAAAAACAACTTGAAAGCACAAAACAGCAAACTTGTATCTAGGACTGAACAGCAAGAAAGAGAGATTTATTTAGCCAAGAGCTGATGTATGGTGGCAATTGGTGCTAGACTGAGATTTCTCCCCATTAAGACAGGAACTCACCAGATGACTTTGGGCCGGTCATCCTTTCTCAACCTCACTTACCTCACAAGATCAAGGTAGAGAGGAGTGGAGAACAATGTGTACCATCTTGAGTTTATTATAGGAAAGGCAAGATATAAAGGCAAGAATAAATAATAAATGAAAAATTATTCATCTGTAAGGATTTTATACGCTGCTTTACAGCTGCAAAAAGCAGTTATCCCCATGTAGCCCACAGTAAAACAGTGTACGTCTGCCACTTCAGAGTCCCAGACCATTTGAAACCAGGACATCTGAAGGATCACATGGATCCATATGAACCTGCCCAACGTTTGTGACCAGCATCTGAGGCCCTACTCCTTGGCCCATTGATTAGATATTTTTAGGATGGTAAATATTAGGAAATGGGCTTTTTCAGGGGTGGTTTCATATCTTTGCAATGTCTTGCTCAGTGAAATCTATATAGTTGCTTCCGTGAGGCGCTGTGGACACGTATGTGTGTATGTGCACCTTGAAGTCACCTGTTGACTTCTGAAGACCCCAGGAATTTCATAGGGCTTTCTTAGGAAAGGAATACTTGGAGGTTGTTTTTGCCAGTTCCTTTCTCTGAAATACTCGCCAACATTTCCCGTGGACATCAGAGTGTGGTCAAAATATCAAAAGGCTATTAATGAAGAACCAAGAATGAGCTAGCAGGGGCTGCAGCAGTTTGCTTTTGCCTGAGCCTACTGGGAAGGGTAGGATTATGTCCATGTCCTCTCCCCACTGCTGAGTGAACTGAGTGCAAGATACTTTTGTACTTTGACATTTGCAACTGAAGTCAGCTGAGGACAAAGAGGGAAAGTGGGAAGACGAGATAGAAACTAGGACATTTTAAAAACAAGTGAAAAAGTGGGAAGGCAAAGGATTAATCAGGGCTGTCCTTGCCAAACTGGGACAGCTGGAGGGTGTGTGGACATAGCCCAACACTTTATCTTAAGGTTGGGCATCATGCGGCCTTCTAGGCATTGTTGAACTATAACTCCCAATATGCCTTGCCATTGGCTATGCTGGCTAGGGTTACCGGGAGCTGCAATCGAAGAAGATCTACGGAGCGTCACAAGATCTACAGAGCGTCACAATTCTCACCTCAGTATAGAAAAACTCTTATAAGGATTTTATACAGTGCTTTACAGCTGCAAAAAGCAGTCATCCCCACACAAAAAGCAGTTATCCCCATGTAAATACAAGCTGGAATATGTCCAGAGGGGGGCAACCAAAATGGTGAAGGACCTGGAAGCCATGCCTTATGAGGAGTGGCTTAGGGAGCTAGGTATGTTTAGCCTGACGAAAAGAAGGTTAAGAGATGACACAATAGCCATGTTTAAATATTTGAAGGGATGTCATGTTGAAGATGGAGCAAGCTTGTTTTCTGCTACTCCAGAGACTAGGACATGGAGCAATGGATTCAAACTACAGGAAAGGAGATTCACCTAAACATCAGGAAGAACTTCCTGATGGGAAGAGCTATTCAACAGTGGTATATGCTGCCTTGGAATGTGGTGGAGCCACCTTCTTTGGAGGTTTTTAAACAGAGGCTAGATGGTCTTTTGCTGGGGTGCATTGTGTGTGTGTTCCTGCATGGTGGGAGGTTGGACTCAGTGGCCATTATGGTCTCTTCCAACTCTATAATTCTATAAATAGATACTGCATACAGTGGCCACCAATTTGCAGTGGCAGCACATTAGGTGGCTGTGGAAGCTTGTGATTAGATTGTGGTATTCCCACACACACACACACACAGGCTGACTAACTTCAGCCAGATGGCATTGCTCATCTCCCACCATATGAGTCCCTTCTTCCCCTTCATTTGCTGAGGTTCAAAGTGACCTTTTGGCCTTGGGAAATACCTCCCCTTCCCAACTGAAACTCTCTCTTGTTCTAATCTGTATTTAGATGCTGTGTTTTAATGAATACTTCCCTCTGCTGCTGTTGCTAATTTTGCTCTTCTTCTATTGTAATTGGTCATTTTCTCTTTTAATAATCTAGAATTTTAAAATGGGATGTTGCTACTTTTTATTGACCATGTTCTGAGACGCCTTTTCACAGGTAGATACCCTGAAAGGCCAATTTAAGAACAACTCAATAATTAATATAGAGAAACAAATGAATACTCAAAGCAGATTCCAATGAGATCAGTAAGACTTAATACTAGGAAATTTGGCATGGGATTGTAATCTAAAATATAAAATACACTGATATCAATTGAAACACAATGAAACCAGGAAGAAGATATAACTCCCAAAATGCAATTAACAGGAGAGAGTAAAGTACAAACTAAACTGAGAAAAACACTTTAAAGGATAAGTTGTAACAGCGTACCAAAAAAATAAAAGGGAGAGAGGCAATGAAATAGGAAAGAAGCAGTACAACCTGGGTGTTGCAACAAGTAAGACCCTGTTTCATCCCAGTTGTGCCTCTGAAACTAGTGAGTCTGCTGTTGAATACAGTTGGAGGGCAGGAAGCATAATGTGGGAGAAGACAGCCCTTCAAATGTTAGGGCCCAGGAAAGTTACTTTTTTGCACTATGACTTCTGGAATCTTCCAGCCAGTATGGCCACTGGGTTGATGCAATCCAATAAGTAATTTTCCCATGCTCGGCAAATATCCTGCTCCAAAGCTATTCAAGAAAGACCCTGATAGTTCAAGACAGAGCAAGGACTGGAACCCGACTCTTCGTATCAGATGTGCTCCACACAAGAGAGATCTGCTGCATGGGTTCATTGAGCTGGAAGCCTGCAGGCTGATTGTCATGATAAGCTAAGATGAGCCATTCTGGATTGGACCAAAGCCCTGTTTCTAGTCTGGCATTCTGTTCCCTTCAGTGGGCAATCACATGGCTGTAGGAAGTCCAACAGCAGGACACAAAGACATTAATAGCCTTCATTTTGAGTTCCCTAGAACTTGGTAGATACTTTCTCCTTGAAGCTGTGACAATGTTGTAAAGGAATCTTGTAACACTGCTGAAACTCACTGAGAAAAAGAAAGCCATGAAAGCTTAGGCTAGAAATTTTTTACAAATGTTAGTCTTGGCTTCAGGATTTCTTTGTATCTCTTTATGTTGTAACAAACTAACATGATTAGGTCCTGGAATACCACGACAACGGTATACAACGGTATCCTACCCACTTCTTGTATGCCAATAAGCAGGACTCAGCTACAACTCACAGCATCTAGGAGTTGTCTTTTTTAAAAAGTAACTTTTCTAAGCACTGCCGATACATATCATTTTTTCAAAGATCACATAAGGCACAACAAGACCTCACGTACAATCTCCTATCCAGGCCTGCTTGGTATGAAGGAATTTTGACACAATGCATGTGCCAGGGTATGAACCAATGGCCATTTTTGTCCTATTTCCAGGGCTAAGTCCAAGGTTTCTGGACTAGCATGCCAAGGGAGGACTGCTCAGTGTGAGCGGATGAGCCCTACGTTGCTTCTCCAGCAGGGCCGTTGCCACCGTTAGCTCCAAGGGCAGCATGTTTGTGTCCCTCCATCTGTTTCCTTGTCCCTGCCTGCCGTGTGGGATCAGAGGAGCTGGCTGTTTGTTGATCAAAGCGCTCCTGGAGCTTGGAGATGCTGAATCAGTGGCTCAGCGGGAGCTGGCGGCTGGCGCTTTAACCCTCGCCTTGCCCAGAGCCCTGCTGTATCTACAAAATGGAGAGATGTCAGTCCTCTTACCTTTTCTTGATACAGACAAAGAAAGGGGAAATGGAATCTTGGAAAAGTCTCTTTTTGGAACATAATACCTGGAAAATTCTGGGAATCAAGTGTCCAAAAAAGGTAACTCTCTCAAGTTCTGGGGAAAATGGTTCCAGTTACTCAACCCTACCCTCCAAATTCCTGGATTTCCTTATTAGACGGTTCCCTGTGATAGTTCTCCTTAAATTCTGCTGTAAGACAAGATCATCTAGTTTCACTTTAGACTTACTTGTGGTGCTAGTAGTTCTGGAATCTGCTTTCCACTGAAAAGAGCGGGATCACCAGGGGCAAACTGCACATTTGCAAGCCGCCTGGACCAGTATTCCTGAGCACATCTATATCCAGGCGGTAGTGGGTACTGCAACCAACAACACATTCTCCTTCCCTTCTTTGTCATAATCACCACTACCATCACTATTACCACCTTTGCCAGGACACTTGAGCTTTTGCTAACTGTTTTCTTAATGATGTTGTCCTTGTTTGCCTTCAAGTCATTTCTAACCTATGGCAACTCTAAGGTGATGTTATCATGGGATTTTCTTGGCAAGACATTTCAAAAGGGGTTGCCTTTGCCTCCCTCTGAAGCCGACAGTGTGACTTGTCCAAAGTCACTCAGTGGGTTTCCATGGTGAAGCACAGCATTCAGACCCTAGTCTTCTGTACGCCTGGTCCAATATTCAAACCACAACAGTTACACTGGCTCTCATTTTCATAATGGCCAAGGTTAATAGCATAATTTCTACATCCAGTTAGGGTCTTGTTCTCCACCCAAACCATGAATACCAGAGGTGGGCAGAGTGTGACCTTAGGACCGGATGTGGCCCCAAAGGGTGTTTGTGACCCGTTCCCACCTCTCACCTCTCCTGGAAGCCTGGAAGAGCAGTACTGCATTATGTTGGCTGTTGTTTTTATTGTCATGTCTGAAACAACACAGGAAGAGTTGATAACAATTAGCAGGCTGTAGAAGCAGGGCTTTTAGTCATGACAAGGAGCTAGAGCAGGGCTTTCCAAATGGTGTGTCATGGCATATTAATGTGTCACCTGAAGGGTGTCAGTGTGTCACCTCCCTGGACTGAAAATGAGCCCCCCACCCGAGCCTTGGAAAAGTATGTTATATGTTATAAATAAATCATTTAAAAAATATAAGTGAAAGGTTTTCATGAGATATGTTGTGTCCCCATATATTTTGTTATTACAATTTATGTATGTGTATGGATCTCTTATAAGGGGCTAATTTAACCTCTGGTTTGCTAGTAAAACTGAATTACTGTGTCACAAAGCGATGCATGTCTAAAAAGTATGTCACCAACATGAAAAGTTTGGAAAGCTCTGAGCTAGAGAGAGAGAGAGAAAACACTCTCAAAGCACATCTGGATCAAGCCAAGAGTCCAGAGCTCTGAGAATTTCCAAATCCAAAGGGGGCAAACCAGAATTGTAGTCACATGGCAGGCAAAGGTCCAAAGGGAGACAGAGTTCTTGACCAGGAAGCAAAAGACAGATGCACAGTTTCCACCACCAAAAAGGGCAGTTGTTGACCCTGGTGAATGAAGCAAGTTGTTTTATTTATAGCCTAACGATGTTGATGCAGGTGTTCTTGCATTAGGGCTCATTTGGTATAAAAATGAGCTGAACACCTGCGTCCTTCTTTCTCTTGCCGTTGTTCTGCCAAGGTAGGTGCCTGTGCTGATTCTGGTCATTCTGTTAGAAGCCCTGGTGGTACAGTGGTTAAATGTTGGTTCTGCAGCCACAGTGTTGTGAGTTCAATCCTGCAGGGCTCCAGGTTGACTCGGCCTTCCATCCTTTCATAGGTCAGTGAAATGAGTACCCAGCTTGCTCAGGGCAATTAGCTTACAACATTGTAAACTGCTTAGGGAGTGCTCAGCACTGATAAGCAGCGTAGAAATGTAACTGTTATTGCTACTGGCTCTGGCTCCTGCTGGTTGTTCTGTTCCTCTGGGCTCTCCTCTGCCTCTGAATCAGAACTCTCCTCCTCTCTGTCGGAGTCTCCAGGGCAAGACATGGCACTTGTAACAATCATCTTATAAATTGTTTCCAAGGTCCTCCTGCACTGTTTATCTTCAAACACCTGTTTTTCAAAAGTGGACTTCTGACTGGCTCTTCTGCCCCACCCGTTGTTTGGCAAGATATGTGGTGCCCGCAGTGTAGAAGATTGATCCTTAGATCCACTGCAGTTTGTGCTCCTGTTGTCTATTGTGCAGATGTCCCTGAACCTCTAAGATTATGCTTCATGCACCTGAAAAAATGAATTGTGATCCAAGAAAGCTCATACTCTGATAAATCTGCTGGTCTTAAAAGATATCACCATGTTCTGTTTTGTTGTATAATAGTAACATGTGACCCTGATACAGAGCTTTTCGGAATAGAATCAGTCCTATTGTTAGACAGTATGAGGCAGCCACTGCAAGCAATGGAGTGTGTTGTTGCAAAACTGTTAGTTATTTCCTTTGCTGTTGTTGTATTTGTAATTCCTGGGGACGGGAAGGATTTTCTGCTTGCTGTGCCAGAATGACTTGATTGATTCCAAGTGCTGAGTACTTTGATTTGGGCAACATTTGTCGCTTTGCCTCAGACAGCAAAATGTCTTCAGTCAACCCTGTTTTAGAGTGTTTGAGGGACATCACATCCATTATCTTATTTATTTTATGTTTGTGGTCTGTGCTTCTACGAAGAAGCTCAAGGCAGTAGAATTCTAAGCCAGAGAGCTCTTGGGCCTCAGTAAACTACAAACTCTAGAATTCCACAGGATGTTGAAAGTGGAATAATATCAGTGTAACGGTGTAGTGCGGAAAGGCCCCTGGTCTTAGTCCAACACTCCAGTCACTATATCACATTGGCTGTCATCCTTATAACAGTGCTGTCAGGCAAGCCAGAATGTTTATTTCCATGTTGCGTAGGAGGGGCTGAGGTTGAAGGAAAAAACTGACTTCTATATTATCAACACAATCCAATGCACATTCACAGTCAAGAGAAAGGTCCCAATGGGTTCAGTGATGCTTTCTAGTACCTGAGTTTAGAACTGCAGCCTGAAATTGCCCAGTGAGATTTGCAGCAGATGTGAAGTGTGAACAAAGATTACTTCAGTCTTGGATTTTGGTTTGGTGTAATGCAAGTTCATACTTGCTTTCTCTGTAAATAGGGCTTATTCTTTAGAAATGTCGTACCTCAACTGATACCTGTACAACATATTCAGCAACAGTCATCATCATCATCATCCTCAACAGTATTGGCTATGCATGACAGAAGTGGTAGTTAAACACAGTGATTGTTTTTCATGTTGCAGGCCTGGTCATGTTGATGAATCACTCACTCTTCTTGGGACCTAAAGCAAATGAGACCTTCAGATATTTGCAATCTGAATTTTTACTAAATTTTATCTACTCCTGATGCTTTTCTCCAACTCCTGTCCACAATGCTCATCATATTTTTGATTTGGAACCAGAGTGAACCTGATGGATCCAGAGCCATGATAAATTGATTGATTGAGTGATTGATTTGATTTATATCATATTCTGTTTTTCTCTCAAGATGGGACTCAGGATGTCAATGTTGTGCTGTGGACAGAATTCCCGCTGGGCTGGGGACCACTGTTCAGACTGGGCAAGTACTCAAGGACCACATGCCCAAGGAAGTACACCTAGGAAGAAGGAATGGGGCTTAAAATGACTAAATATATAAAACAGCTTTCCATTTACAATCAGTCCTCCATGTCTGCAAGTTTGAGTTTTACAGATTTGATTATTTGTGAGTTTCTCCAACCCCTTCCCCCCACCTCAAATGCTCCTTATCTGGAGGAACTTTCCCTTCCAGTGACTCTGATTAGGATGTGCAGCCATTTAAAAATCCACCTCTGGTCCTCTTCCTCCTTCTCCACCAGCAATTTCCTGAGAGAGGAAATATAGGCCTATCATGTCAATCCACCCCCTTTCCCTCTTCTTTTCCTGACCTGGTTCAGATCCTGGGTATTTGTTCTCACCACTATGCCTTGGCTCCCTTCCCACAGATACATACATACATTTTGATATTTACGATTTTTCATTTGTGGGAGTCCTGTGTCCCTAACCATAGTGCATGTGGAGGGCTCTCTCTCTCTCTCTCTTTCATTAAATGCCATTACTAACAAATAGCACCTGCCTCATCCTCATTATTAATAAAGAAAATATAAATCCACATGAAAATAGTTTAGCAGAATGGCACCTGTTGCTCTTTCGTAAAAATTGTCAAATAAGACAAAGATAAAGGAGAAAAAAAAGGAAAGAATTTTTGGGAAGTATGGCCTCCTTTAATTTATCTTAATCAGAGTACTCCACAACTTTCTTTTGAGAAGTGCAGACTCTCAAGCCAAATTTTGGAGAGATGTTTTATAGTTTGTGGATGGTGGATAAATTGAATCGGACAAACAGAATATGCAAAAAAAAGGGACTGTATAGGCTTCCCCCACTTACCTGACAGGTTAGAGAGTGGACCATTGTCAGAAAACAGAATTGGTTGAAAAGCAGAACCCATGTACTGTACTGTAGGGAGCATAAAGGACTTAAGGAGGCTCACTTGTTACCAACTGACCAAGTGCAAAGTCTCTCAGCCAGCTTAGCACCTTCCCTCTACTCAGCTTGCGTTGCAAGCAGCCCATGTGTGGAAGCAGTTCCACCCAAGCTTCCAGTGATGAATTCAAGTCCCTTTACTCCAAGTCTCAAGTCAAGTCTCAAGTCTCTACCTTCAAGTCTCAAGTCTGGGAGCCAACTTTATACCCCAACCTATATTCCAGAATTTGTGGACATTGTCAAATAAAGTCAGTTTTAACAATTTAAGCAGAGTCAGCCCTCCACATTTGGAATTTTGCCACCTGCAACTTCAGAAGTGGAGAATAGAATCCTTCTTACTTCCCCTTCCTGAGGCCTTTGTGCCAATGGACATAAAAGAGTCTCCAGCTTTGAAAGTGTGGAATAGGGTCCTTCTTACTTCCCATTACTGAAAGTTCAAAAGCTTTAGAAGGAAAGATCCTTCCTCCTCAAGCCTGTTGCCTAACAGATTTGCTGTTCCGCTCTAAGAGGTGCATCCTGCACTCTGGGGGTGACTCTTGTCTTCTGCTTTGCGGAAAAGTTTTAGAAGGCTCCTCCGTTATACAGTGAGGATAGGCTGCTAAGCAGACCTCAAGCCTGCCTCAAGCCCATTGCCTAACCCATTTGCTGTTCCTCTTTGAGATATGTGCCCACACTTTGGGCTTGAGATAGATCATCATGTGACCAGTAGGCAAAAAGAGATGGAAATGCTGTTCTGGATGAATGTGTTATGTTACTGAACCAAGGGTAGCAAGTCAATCTCTAAAGATATACAAGTCTCGAGTCAAGTCGAGTCAGTGTCTCATTTATTGCCGAGTTGAGTCTGAGTCAAGTCACTGAAGTGACTTAAGTGCGACTTGAGTTCAAGTCAATTGACTTGAGTCTACATCACTGCAAGCTTCCATAGGCAAAAGGAACTGATGAAAGAGAGAAACCCCTGTCAAATTAGTGGAACATGTCCTTAATCTGGAAGTGTCAAAAGTCATCAGATAATGGGGCATCAAAAGGTGGAGGCTTCCTGTATAAGACATAAGAAGGAACCACAAAATACAGACTTGCTTTAGGGTTTTTTTTAAAAAAAATCTATTGTATGATCTGATTGACTTGTAATACAGGAAAGGTTTTACTTTCTTCTTCTTTCTTTCTTTCTTTCTTTGCCCTTTTCTTGTATGACTTAATGTCTGTTTTTTTATGTTCAATGGTATGTGCAAATAAAGCTTACATTTTTGAGAAAAAGACTTGGGGAAAAGTCTGAGACTTGGTTGGTCTGGGTGCTACTGCCTGCTGGACCATGAAAACTCACCAGGTAAGCCTGGGGCAGTCACTCTTTCTCTTTTAACCTGATTGGAAAGGCTGTGAAAAGCAATCAATGCTGCCTTGAGCTCATTGGAGGAACAGTGTGATACAAATGTGACTAATGAAGTGATCTGAGGAAGAATGGTATAAATTAGACCAGCAACAGCAACAACCCCCAAACTAAAAAAAACACTGCTCCGTTAGCATCCAAATCAGTAGATATAGTTTTTTAAAAAAAAGGAAAAATAGGTTTTTCAATAAAGCATGTACAATGTGCATATAATTAAGGGAAGCTGAGTTTTCTTCCTCCCACTTCCCAAATCTCAGAGCCTAGGCCTTCTTTTCCAATTCTCAGAGGGAGAAGGGGAACTCTCAGGACAAGAGAACTGCCTTGAAAAATGTGTATGTGTTTCTCATTTTGTTGTTGTTATGTGCCTTCAAGTCATTTCCAACTGATGGTGACCTTAAGGTGAACCTATCTGAGAGCATGTGATGCACCTAAGGTCACTCAGTGCGTTTCCACAGCCAAATGGGGAATTGAATTTTGGTCTCCAGAGTTGTAGTCCAACACTCAAATCACTATACTATGCTGGCTCTCATGTTTCTCATTACTTGGAGGTAATGGTGTTTAAACCACCAGATCCCATCTGATCTTGAAAGCTAAACAGCCCTGGTTAGTACTTGGATGGGAGACTACCACTAAATACCAGGTGTTGCACACTATTTTGCAGAGGAAGGAACTTGCAAAACCACCTCTGAATATTCTTTGCTTAGGAAAACCCTATGAAATTTATGAGGTTGCCGTAAGTTGGCAGATGACCTAAAGAGACATACACATCCTGTTGTAGCTGTAGCTGATGCCTAATTTATCATGCTTAATGACTCAGAGGAATGGCTTCAAACTTGAGATGTCATGCCCTGCTTCTAGAGCATGGACTCTGACTCAGAGTCTGAAACAGAGGGCATGCCAGGACCTGCTGTACAGAGAGAGGTTACAGTGCCAGAAACAGAACAGAGGGTGGTGCCAGCTCCAACAGAGGGTCTTGCCTCTTCAGATACAGAAGAACACTTACCTAAACCCAGCTTCACACAGCACAGGCAGCAAAGAGAGATCTCTCAGAATTTATAACAGGCAACAATCCATCAAGGCACAGCTGTGCTAGGCTTTGGGTCTATTTAGCTGGCGTCCTTCCTCTCCAAGAGTTGTCAGAGCTTATCTGACCTGCTACCTTGCTGGATGCTTTGACAAATGCTCGGATTAGCCTTGGACACTCCCTTGCTGTGAAGCCCTGCTGGACTTTGTTTATGTTGGACTTTATTTATGACTCCTTGCTTACTTCCTGGAAGTAAGTAACAAGCTGGGAGATATTCAGCTTGTTTTGTTTGATTTATCAGCTGTGCCAGGACTGAGATAGGACAGGAAAAGAGATTCCATCTAAGCATGAGGAAGAACTTCCTGACAGTAAGAGTAGTTCAACAATGGAATACACTGCCTCAGAGTGTGGTGGAGTCTCCTTTTTTGGAGATTTTTAAACAGAGGCTGGATGGCCATCTGTCAGGAATGCTTTGATGGTGTATTCCTACATTGCAGGTGGTTGGACTTGATGACCGTTCTTCCAGCTCTATGATTCTATGACATCATCTGGAGTTGTCCCTTGTAACATCATCCCTGTGACATCACTAGGGCCCACCTTCTGTGACATCAAAATCTATGACCTCAGGTTTTGGCTCATAAATCTCCGGGCTTGGGATAGTTCTGGAAACCCTGTCTTCCACTTCACCAACGCCCTTTGTTATTGTTGGTACTTTTTTCCCCACCAGCCAGACTTGCTTCCCAATATCAGACACAACCAGGGTCTGGTTCCCTCTCAGGAAAAATCACATAGAGGTCAAAAAATTGAATTTCCTTCGCTTGTGCCCACATTTGATTGTGGAAAAGAAATTAGACCTTCCACTTTAGCCCTTGATTTAGATAATGAACAGGTGAAGACAGGTGAAAAACAATTGTGGTTGCTCCTGTCACATCTAATTTGGTCTTCTCTCTCTCAATCACTAGAAAACATAAACTGCACAATTATGGATCGAAAGGGCAAAATAGATCAGGGCCTGAGAAACCGTTTCTTCTCCTCTGTTGAGAATCACATTTTCTCAGTGTAAGCTTTCAGGACCTACTGGTCCTTAGTGGGTGGAGCTAAAATCACAACTGTGCAGGGCAACTCCAAAGTGGGTGAGCCCTCTTGGTTTTCTTTCATCTACCTCCTTCTCTCCCAGAGCTTGGCAAAGTCATTTATTTTGACTAGTTTCCATAATTTGCCAGTCAACATGGCAACCAGAGCTTTGAAAAATTACTTTTTGGATCACAGCTCCTCAAATCCCAAAGCCAGCTTTGGGATTCTGGGACTTATTTTCAAAAAAGTAACTTCCCAAAGCTCTATTTCAGTGGTTTTCCAGATGTTTTAGACTTTGATTCCCAGAAGTCCCAGCCAGTATGGCCAATGTGCAGGAGTTCTGGGAGTTGAAGTCCAAACCATCTGGAAGAGCAAAGATTGAGAACCACTGCTCTGTTCTCTCCCCCTTCCTGCCCAATGGACTGACAAGGAAAAGGCAGACCACTTTTTCTAGATGTCTGAAATGATCCTGTGTGGAGGGCTTTTGAAACTGGGCCACATGTCATTTACCTGCTATCAAGTAAAATGGACTACTGTAGTTATTTGGTAAAGCTATAGGAGCTGCTTCCTTGGAACTCCTAAAACAGAAGCTCAAAGGTTTTTTTCCCCATTCACTTCAAGTATATGATATCCTGATTTAGGGCACTAGGAGGAATGGGTGATTCATTTTGAAAATCTTATCAAAGAGCTATGCTAGAGCTGTTTCCCCACAGTGCTATGTCATGTAGTTGTGGTGTGCATGTGAAAACTTTAATGGTATCAGTGGGAGAGTCACATCAGTCTTTCCTACCCAAAAATTACCTCCCCTGGTAGGGTAAAAAATTTGGCTTGAATCCTGTTGGGAGTATGGACTATTAAATGAACTGTTGAATAGTGAGTCAACACTTATGTGAATCCTATTGAGTCAGTGATTCTACTCTATTCCAGAGACCCAATGAGATTCAAGACTTTGCATTTATTTTGTTTGAAACATTTATATCCTGATTTCCTCTAAGGAACTCAAGGTGGTGTACTTTGTTCTCTCCCCCGCTTCTTTTTTATCCTTACAACCTCCCTGTGAGGCAGCTCAGGCTGAGAAATAGCAACTAACTAAAGGCCTTTCCACACTACACTGTTATAGTGCTCTTATTCCACTTTCAACATCCTGTGGAATTCTGGGGTTTGTAGTTTCCTGAGGCTAAAGAGCTCTCTGACTGAGAATTCTAAAGGTCCCTCCCTAAACAGCAAACTCCAGGAATCCATAGGAGGTTGAAAGTGGAATAACAGCACTATAACAGTATAGGATGGGAAGGCCCTAAGTTAGGATTTGGGCTTTGTGGCAAAGTGTGGATTTGAACCTGTGCTGACCCACTCCTAGTCCAGCATTCTAATCCACAGATGGGAATTGAGTGGCCTTCTAAATGTTATTGGCCTGCAACTCCCATTAGCCCTGGCCAGCATAGCCACTGGTGAAAAGTTTTGTTTCGTGCAGTCCAACCATATCTGGAGAGCCACATGATTCCCACCTGTCTTTCATCCACTACACCATTCTGGGAGAGAGCCATGCAATCAACTCCTCTCCTGATAATTATGGCCCTTTCCGCATGGCATTTGCCATGCGAAAGGGCGCCTGGAGCATCACGCGATTGTGAGGAGTGATCTGCACAACACACTCACAATCGTGCGACACTCCAGGGGCTGGCAGGTGCCAATAGTGCACCTTTTCATTTTCGGCTGGAAGCCAAAAATGGTGCACGATCACGCATTGCTCCCAGGCCTCATGCACACTTACCTGGTGTGCAGAACCTCCAGAGCCATGCCAGTTGCACTTCCTGCCCCAGTGCAGCCTGGAAAACTCCCAGGCTGCACTGCGGAAGGAAGAGGCAGGGCTCTCACGTGAGCAGGCAGCTCGTGCAGAGCTGAAGCAGCAGGGACATGAGAGCCTCTCACCGGAGGCTGCTCGCACGATCCCCGCACCCCAGCGCCGGAAAAAGATAAGGTGCGGAAAGGGCCTATGATAGCTGTGCACAAGCCACAGCTTCATGGCTTAGCGCCCTCGGGAAGATTCATCTCCTCAGCTGGCTGCAAACATGTAACAAGCAGGCCATTATCTGTGACTTCAGTACCAAGGAAGGGGAATGTCTTACAAAAATGAAAATGAATATGAGGAACATCGGTGCACGTGGATCCCAGAACAAGGAGCCCCGAGTCACCCTAAAACTAAGCTGGGAAGGCTGAGCTCCCCTGCTCTCCTAAAATTTCTGGCTAAATTGGTCCACCAAGAATCCTATGTAGTTGTGCCTCCTCAGGAATTATCCACCAGAAGGATACTAAATGACCAAGCTCTAAGAAATCTTAAGATGGCAATTATTGTTCAGCACCCTCAGGAATAATAAATGCTGCCTGAAATCTATGCTATGCACACTTGCGAATAAGCTACACTGAAAATATAGAGGGCACTACTAAGGACACATTGAGCTTTGAAGAGTCCTCATATTTAAGGATATTTGAATGATAGTGGATGGGAACAGGAATTTGTCCATGCCCTGCAAGAACCAGCAAGTAGATGCAATTCATAACAACCTGCTTGCCAATGTTGAGTCTTTCCCTCCATAAAAACAGTTCTGGGGGTACCATTGATGGAGAAACAAAGGGGAACCTGGGTCTTGTTTTCTACTTCCTTGAGCACCCCTAGAAGAGGCAGGGGACAAGAAGAGCGCACTTGATTGAGGAATATAGAAGTTTAGCACTGACCAGTAGAAAGAAACTGGGAATAAAAGCCTCCAAGCTTTTCAGATCTGGGAACACCCTTTAGCCTAAACCTTCATTTGGGGACCTATTTCCTTTGTTCATTTGTTTGGAAATATTACTTTGTGGACTACCACACCTGGAATCCAGGCTCCTTGGTCACTGGGAGAATCTGAGGATTGTAAAAGGAACTTTTCTTAGCTCTGCTTTTTTTTTTTAAGTACAGATTTGTATGGTGGTAGGACTGGTAGTGTATCTCATCTTAAGTCAGGCTCTGATTTTCAAAAACCACAGATTTGTGTAGTGATAGCATTGCTATTGCAACCCACTTTGGGTCAAGCTGCTGTGACATCGAGGGTTCCAGTCATAGTATCATTGAATCATAGAGCTGGAGGGGACTTTAGGGGACATCTAGTTCAACCCTCTACCATTCAGGAACACATAATTAGAGAGGGCATCCAACCCTCTGTTTAAAGACCTCCAAAGAAGTTTGTTCCACTGTTAAACAGTTCTTGCCATCAGGAAGTTTTTCCTGATATTTTGAGGGAATCTCTTTTCAATCCATTAGGTTCATATCCTCCTCATGAGGAGCAGAAAACAAGCTCATTCCATCTTCCTCATGACATCCCTTCAAATTTTAAACAATCAGCTGTAGATCAACAGACTTATGATGCACCTACATGTTATACATGTGGCCTAGGATGGTGAGAAGGCTGGACTACACTAACCTGGGATAAGGGAACATCTGCAGTATGCTTTGACTTCTAATTTTAGTGGATCAGCTACTGTTTGCCAAACCCAGAGGTACCACTGGCTTCAGAGTTGTTCAGACTACAGAGCTACTGTCATTCAGACAACTTAGATCCAGAGCAAGTGTGTGTTGGTTGCTGTTATTGTGTGCCTTCAAGTCATTTCCAATTTACGGTGACCCTAAGGTAAAGCTATCACAGGTTTTTCTGGGGTTGAGATCATGTGACATGGCCAAAGTCACCCAATTGGTTTTCATGGCCACGCAGGGAATTGAACTCTGGTCTCCAGGATCATCGTCCAAGGTTCAAACCACTACACCACACTAGCTCCTCAGGGGTGTGTCTGCCCCACCCTAAAATTTTAGGAGGAAGCACACAGGGGCACACCCTGCTTGAACTACAAGCTACCACAGAAACTGGTCCCACCTCTGCTTTCCTATCCCAACCTGTGCAAATTAGGGCAGGGGGATGGCTAATGAGTCATGTTGGATGTCTATTCTGCAGTGCCCATAGCTGCCAAGAGCAGATAATCCAGTAATCTGCCTAATCCTCTGAGGGTGGATGGAAGGGAATCCCAGGGGAGAGACAGACAGATGGGAAGATGAATGGGGTTATGGCACTCTTTTTTCTCTACTGGAGGCAGGGAAGGAGAGTCTAGTGGCTGCTCTTAAAGCCATATGTGGCATCACACAAGATCCCCCAGGGTATTCTTTGGAGAAGCAAGCAGCCAAAGGTGTGAGGATGAGGAGATGGGAAACAGAAGAAAAGAGTATTTATAGCTCTCTATGTACGTGTTTGGTGTGTGCAGTTTCCCAGCACCTCTAATTTTTGTCAATGTGCCTGCACTTGAAATAGTGTGCCACCAAATGGCACATGGATGCAAAGATACCCTGGAGTGTTACACAGACTCTGGAGAAACCACACACAAAGCTTCATGTCAAGGTTCATATGAAGCTACAGATAGTAACTTGGTAAGAAAGAGAAACCTGCAGATGGCATAGCCTGGGCTCAGGTGAAGAAGCAGATTGTCACACAGCCTTGAGACACCAGCACCCCAGACCTATCTTGACAGTCCTGGGAGATGCTGTGCATTCACTCATATGTTCCCTAGAGGTGAAGGCAGAGGAGGGCATGGACAGTCACGAACATGGTTGGCTGGAACTGGTGCTCACATCTACAGACACAGAACCACCTTTAGCTGCCGGCAGGGACATGTCCACACCCATATGCCTGGATAGCTGTCTCACTCCCCTACACAGTGGCAGAAAGTGCACCTGATGGCTAACTCAAGCATGACCCAAGCAGGCCTTCATTGTTTGTGTAACCCCTGGGAGTATTAGTTTGGCCCAGTGGGTGAGGAAACCCTAAGGATGAGACTGAACTAGCTGAGTTCAGAAAGAGAGGTGAGCTGGAAAGGGCCTGCAGTTGCCAGGGCTGAGGAGTAGACCCTTTTTATCTTAAATAAGGTAGTGGCGTACTTTGGAACTTTTGGGACATTGCATACTGTCAAATACAATTAGTTGCATTTTTGTTAAAATATATACACACACACACACACACACACACACACATACATTTTAGTTGGCCCTGCAGAACCCAGAAAGAAGTACATTTGTGTTCACATCTTGGAGCAAAAGGGGATAAATGGTGGCACATATGCCTCACAACTGGTGTCTCTCATGTCCTTGGGGGCAATGATTCTGCTTAAGTTTTTAGTTTAGACTTTAAAAGACCTGTCCAAGGTGCTCAATGCTTAACTTCACAAGTAGATTCAGCACCTTGGGTTGTGCTCTTCAGGTCAAAGCAGAATAACTGCCCCACTGATATGGAGGCCACTAACCACCATTAGTACATATAAACTTATTACACAAATCTCCTAGTTGTCTTCATATGTGCATTGGAAAAAATACCATACCCACTAAATTAAATGCAGCTTTTAAAAAAAAGGCTAACCCATTTAAAGGTCACTATTAGTGGAACACACATATACAAAAACAACCCTTAGCCAGTGGGAAAAAGCAGTCCCATATAAAAAGGTTCAACAAAGTGAGGGGTGCACTTCCACCATCACCACAAAAAAAGAATGAGATAAGAGAAAGCCCAGATTTTAAAAAAATGTTTTTTGCCCAAGTGGTGTTGCAAAACCAGCGTTCGCCATCTGAAAAAGGGAGCTTAACGCTGGCGAGTGCCTATCTTGCCCTCCATTTCTCTTCTGCTGTCTTGTCCCTCGTCAGCAGCCTTCACAGGCGACAACGTCCAGCCTACTACGTGCAAGGGTGTGTGTGTGTGTGTGTGTGTGTGTGTGTGTGAGAAGGGGCCTATTTCTATGGGCATTTCCTTTTATAACCCGGTCTCCAAAATGGAAATGTATTTTGGGCGGGAAGGGAAGAGACTGTGACTTGGAACTCATCCTTCCCACCGCGGGGCGTCCGTCCACCCAGGCGTGATCCCGCTCACCCCAAAGCCGCTCCCCGCCCCCGGCCCGCGCAGAGGCGCGAGCGCGGGCAGAGCTTTCCGCTTGCTCGGGAGGCATTCGCATCACCAACCCCACGCAGTCACCCACCTACCCAGCCATCACTCAGGCAGGCAGGCTCTCGCACATCTAGATCTACAAGCCTTCTTCACGCTTGGCGTCGCGCCCTCTTCTCCCTCGCTCCCTCCCTCGCTCCCTCTCACCCTCGGGGCTGCCCTTTCACAGTTCAGGATTTTGGACAGCTCCCTGGCGAGCTCCGCGCAGCGCAGCCGGGTGTGCGTGTGTGGGGCGGGGCGGGAAGGAGGGAGAGGAGGCGCCGGGTCCCCGGTCTCTTCTGAGCAGCCCCGTTTTGGCTCGCCGGGCCTCCTTCAGCCCCCCCTCCCCACCCTCACGCCTAGAAACACAGAACACCCTTCCTTGCCCCGCTCAGGGTTACGCGCGAGCGCGCTCTTTCTCTCCTCTCTCTCTTTCACACACACACACACACACGCGCGCGCGCGTTGTCTCACAGACATTTTCTTTCATTTACACACGTACTGCCTCACACAGAAAGAGACGCTCCGTCTCTCTAGCACAATTGCTCTCTCTTTCACGCACTCTCGCAGCATATTCTCTTTCATATTTGGGCGCATGATCTCCCTCACCCACGCTCTCACATAGACCATTTCTGCACTACACAGTTATAGGGCGATTATTCCACTTGCAACATCCTATGGAATCCTGGGGTTTGCAGTTTCGGGAGGGGCCGGCCCCTCCCGAAACTGCAAACCCCAGGATTCCATAGGATATTACAAGTGGAATAATCGCGCTATAACAGTCTAGTGTGGAAATGGCCCTAGTCTCTCACACACACTGTCTTTCACACGAGGGCGCCCGCGCACACTCGCCGCGCATTCTCTTCCCCATTTGCCCACAATTCACTCTCTCACACGCACTCTGGTACACGTTATTATCTCACGCGCATTCTTTCACGGTCTCCCTCAGTCGTCCCGTAGGATCTTTCAAACTGACACACAATTGTGTCTCCTACGCGCGCTCTTACATACATATCCTCGCTTTCCCCGGTTCTTTCACACACACTCTCGCCATGTATTTACACACGCATTATTTACAAACAACACATGCACACCCCTTATCCCTCAGACGCATATTCTCCCACACGAACACTCTTGTCTTTGTCTCTCGCACAGCACGTTCTCGTTCACATTTACACACATTAGCTCTTTCTTCTCTCACACACACACACACATACGCACACGCGGGCACAGTTCCACAGACGCACACTCTCGAGCGCACGTCTTGCCTCTCGCGCAGCGTAGCCCCCCTCGCATTTACACATTCGCTCTCCCACAGGCGCGCGCAGGGGCCCCTCCCCGCCGTCCTCCCTCCCCCCCCCAGCCCTTTTCCCTTCCCACCCCTTCCTTCGCCGGAGAAAGCGGCGACAGCCGCCCAAGCGAGCGGGCGGGCGGGCGGGGGAGGCGGACTGACTGAGACGGACGGAGCGGCCCCTCCCCCCTCCCTCCCCGGCTCTTCCCTTCCCTTCCCTTCCCGTTCCCGTTCCCGGCACCGGGCAGCAGCAGCAGCAGCAGCAAGAGCCAGAGCCTCCTCCCCCTGGCGGCTCGGGGCGGTCTCTTCGCTCCCTCCTAAGCCGGTGCCCAGCAGCTGCCGCCTCTCTGGGAGGTCCCAAACGCCGCCGCCGCCGCCAACGCCGCCGGAGGCCCTTGGACCCCTTCCCGCCCCCAGCCTTTCCCTTGGCTCTCGGAGCCAGTCGCTGCCCCCTCTTTCCCGCTCCCCCCTCACACGCCGCGTCCCTTCCTTCCCTCTCCCGCTGCCAGGGGGGCCAGATTGGCTCCCTCCTCCCCCGCCTCTCCTCCCTCCCCCCGCTGGGATCCCTCCCTCTGCCGGAGGGCTGTCCTTCCACGGCCGTCGCCCGCATCCCGTTGCCGCCGGGATGGCTCAGCCTCTGCCGGGGGAGCCCCGCGCCGACTGAGGATCTCGCCCTTTCTTCTAGGCTTTCTCTCTCTCTTTCTTTCTCTCTCTCTCTCTCTGTGTCTCCTCACCCCCCCTTCGAGGAAGGGGCTCTGCCCACCTCGCCGCCTCGCTGCTCTGGGTACCTTCCATAATCGCCTCCCGCGGACAGCGCCCCAGGTAGGACTCCTGCCCTTTTCGGCCTAGTAACTGCAGGAGGGGAAGGGGGCTGGGTGGGCCGGAGGCGCGGGCTGGGACCCCGGACGGAGGCTTCCCGTCACCGCCACCCTTTCGCGAGCGCTGCCCTCTCCGTGCTTGGCGGTGAAGAGGCGGGGAAACCCGGCACAGGTTGTCCTGGGATAAGAGCTAGGCAGCCTCAGAAGGAGACTGAGCCAATGGACAGGGGCAGGAAGACCGGCGGGGCGGGAGGGGAGAGCACAAGGGTGCGTGTGCGTTTTGTGTTCGGGCGAGAGGGTCCAGTCGGGTCGGGTCTGCGAAGCGGAGGGCATCGGCCGGTGATGCTCAGCCCAGGTGGCAGAGTGCCAGAGCCATACCTCTTCCCCCGACGCGCGCGCACACACACACTCACACTGCTGTCTCCACCACCAGCAGGGCAGCAATTTGCAGAGCGGGTGCTGGGTAGCAAAGGCTTGGATGTATGCCTGGTGCCAGACGGGTTGATTTACGCCTGTCCCCAGAGCTAGGCCCCGGGAGATGGCTTGATCAGGAGCGAAGGCAGCTCCCGGGACCCCTATTTTGCCTGGCATTTTGCAGCACTAAGTCGGAGGGCCCATGCCTAGGGAATATGGACAGAGATAAGGAGGTAGGTGTGAGCAGAGAGTGCAAGGCTGGGGTGACAACAAGGCCTAGCTGGTCCTTGTGCACCTTCCTCCTCCCTTTCTGCTGCCTTGATTCCCCCCCCGCCCATCTACCTTGCCTTGCTCTGCTTTCCTGCTTGCCTGACATGCCCATCTGTCTATTTGCCTACTTTACTTTGCCCAGGATTGTTGCCACCCACATAGTGTCTTTGCCAAATCAGCTAGCCAGTCTCCAGGATCGCAGGAAATCCTTTACTTCAGCATGGAGCTTGGGCTGCCTCCCATTTTAGCTAAATCTTTACCCAGGATTTTGTAGGAAATTCTGACATCAGGCATTTTTAAAAAAAACTCCCTTGTTTCCACTTCTAAACCTAAAGTTTGGATGCCTTGGCTTGATCTAATTCAGGAAGAGCCAGGGAAAGTGAGATGGATCTAGGTCACCATATAGAGCAATAGCTCCTCAATGCTTAGGTCCACGGATGTTGTTAGGCTACAGTTCCCCCAATCCCCGACCATTGACCATGCTTCCTGGGCCATCCGGGAGTTGAAGCTTTTGAACCACAGGTGCAAAAACATTTGTGGATTGCAATTTCAGGATGGCTTAGCCAGCATGGCCAATGCTTATGCTTTCTGGGGCACAGGTTGAACCACAGGTTCAAAAACTCCCAGAATGCGACCAAAATAATAAAAGAGCTGGAAACCATGCACTATGAGGAGCAGCTTAGGGAGCTGGATAAATTTGGCAGAGGTTAAGAGGTGACAAGACAGGCATGTTTAAATATTTGAAAGGATGCCATGGAAGATGGAGCAAGCTTGTTTTCTCCTGCTCCAGGGACTAGGACATGGAACAATGGGATTAAAATTTACAGGAAAAGAGATTCCAGCTAAATATTAAGAAGAACTTAACAGTCTGACAGTGGAATACAATGCCTTGGAGTGTGGTGGAGTCTCCCTCTTTGGGGTTTTTTAAACAGGAGCTGGATGGCCATCTGTCGGGCGTGCTTTGATTGTGTATTCCTGCATGGCAGGGGGTTGGACTGCATGGTCCTTTGATCTCTCCCAGTTCTATGATTCTATGATTCTGTGGTATAGAAGAACCTGCTTCAGGTCAAAAGCTTGACTAGATGGTCTCTTCAGACCCCTTCTTACTCTTATGATTCAAATGTGTTCCTCCCTGTGCTAATAAATTTCCCGTATAGACGGCTTTGGAAATGTACATTTGTGGATTGCAATTTCAGGATGCCTTAGCCAGCCAGCATGGCCAATGGTTATGCTTTCTGGGGCACTCCAGGAACTGTCGTCCCAAAAAGTAACTTTTGCTCATTCTGCTCATGCACCTGTCCAAAACTGACAGAAACACACACCAACGTATAGTGTTGGCTTTCTCCCTTGGCTCTCTGTGGCCACAAGCTATCCCCTGATTCTGCCTGTGTTTAGGAAGACCCAGCTAGCAAACACCTTAGCCCTGTAGGTAGCTGCAAGCATGCCTCCAGGCAATGACTAGAGACTATTCAGTGGAGCTGAGCAAGCATTTACTCAGGGGTAGGGAACATAAGCCTAAATCTAAGCATAATACAAAGACCAATGGGAAATATTCCAGGGCAAATGTCCCAGATGCAAAATCTATGTGGCACTCTGGTATGTACAACCGCAAAGGAGACTTGAGTGGGCTGTCATCCTCTCCAGGTCAGGTTTAAGGGGTACTGACTTAAGAGGAGGAGAAGTACTGAGCAGTTAGAAATTATTACTTTATAAAAGGGGAGAGGCTCCTAAAAGATGACTAGACCTTTCTCAGCACTTGGAAAAGTTGTTTTTTGGACTACAACTTCCAGCTGGCATGGCAATTCTAATAACAGCAGCCCCTCCCCCCAAAAAAGCAGCATCTATAAACTCTGCTTTGGTGTGGCATGTGTGTGTGTGTGTGTGTGTGTGTGTGTGTGTGTGTGTTTCATGGACTGCACTCCCCTTTGTAGGTGCATAAAACATATTATGAAGTTTGTTAGTCATGTGTATGTGAGTGAGAGAGAGGGGGGAGTGAGTGATCCTCCTTTAGATATGCATAGCCACATGTGCATGCATACCGAGGCCAGATCACCTGGGACCTTGGGCTAACTGCTGTAGTGACCCCAGCTCACCCCCAGTGCCAAACTTTTAGTGGAATGGTGGTTTCCCGTGCCTACTTGGAAGCAAAAGACTAATGGCTCTCCTCCTGATGATCTTTCCTTGATCGTATGGACTCTGGAGCTGAGCTGCTGGTCCCTCTTTCTGACATCATGTCACTTTCTTGGTGTTGTCCTACTGTCCATGCATGGAGTGTGGATGTTGGCATAGAGGCTGCCTATGTATCTGCGTAAGAGTGTCTGAATTTTTTTTTCAAAATATCAAAGATAGAGGTGTTTTAATTTGATTTTTTAAAAAAGAATTGTTTATTTTAGAAGGTCTGGAATGCCCCCACTCAGGTAGTGGGAAAGTGAGTTCTGGAAGAAATGGGAATTGTCTTTGTGTGTATGAGAGAGATGGAGAGAGAATAAAAGAGGGAGAGAGAGAGAGAGAGGTGGATTTGTTTTATGCAAGAGCAAAAAATGAGGAGAAAGAGAAACAAATACTATGCTGTTTTGATTTGCCCCACATGGGAAATTTTGGAGGTGGTTCATCTGGAAAGCTTTTGGGCCCTGGGACAGGGAGCCCCGGGCAGTTGTCCAGTTAGCCTGTGTCTTAATCTAGACATCACGCATATACACAAACATACACATGGAAAATAGTCCCATTTTTCCTTCCTCTTCTTCATTTTTCCCTCCTCCTCTGCCCTCATGTATTTTTACCAACTGAAGGCAATGCTTTAGATATACGATGAAGCCGACTCTGTCTCTTAAAAACTTGTACCGCAATCAGTCTCTAACAAATCACACAAGTCTATGTTGTTGTTGTTTCCTAATGTAGTAGCCTGGTATGGCTACCCCTGAAGACTCAAAGTGCCTTTGGATGTTCAGAGATACAGGTACAACCTAGTTATGGAGCTCCCTGGGCCCTGTTTTGAAAGAAATAGTAGTTAACAGCAGGAGGCCCAAGTCAGAAAGCCCCCAGTCCAGGAGTCTCAACTGTGACTAGTGGATCCTGTGTTACTAGGGTGACAATTATGTTCTGGAATTTAGTCTGAACTTTTTAAAAAAACTGTCCAAGATCCTGGGCCCAATTCTCAACACAATTTCAACACCTTGAATAGTTCCTTTAAAGTTCAAAGGAAGACCCAGGCAGATTCATTACCTCACTGACAGAGAAGCCATCAGCTGCCATGGTCTGGGACTTCTCAAAGTCACCCTGGTCCTCAGTCTTACCTCCCCCACAGCTGTAATTTGGGCATTATAATAATGCTGACCTACATTCAATTTTGTTTGAGGGATGACCAAGTCAGTTGACAAAAAGTATTATTTTTCATTTGAAAGCCACCTCAAAAGATGTTCTGATGAGCTGTTGCATGTGTGTGTGTTTCTGTAGCACTATTTATAGAGGTAGAGACAGATATAAATGCATAAATAAAAAATAAATACAGGTGCCAAACTGGAATCCTCTGAAGTGTTCAGTTAGATGCTAAATCTTAGCTTGTTAGGTACAACTCGGCCCAGCCTGGTTCTATGAGGACAAATGCAGTGAGGATTGTAAAGCACTTTGCATGCAGAAAGGTGTGACAGATCCCTGATTAATATTAATGGCTGAACTAACCAAGGTGGCACAAGTAACGGAGAAGCTCTTTGATTGCATTTATTTATTTCCTGGCAAAGTGCTGATTCTTTTGGTCTCTAAATAGATTCTGGGAGCGGATGTTTCTTGGGCTCAGCCCTGATCACTTCCCTCTCTTGGGACCTCAAGGGTAAAGTGACTGTCACTGGCCAGGATGCCACCGTGTAGGAGTGGGGTGGGGTGGGGAGGAGAGGAAAGAAGAGGAGAGGAGGGATCCTGTAAGCTACCTTCCAGCAATGACCGGCTGGAGACAGAAGTGGTGAGCTTTTCTCCAGCAGCATTGTCTGGTTGAAGCCTTCTGTGGCTTCTGTGGGATTCGCTTTCCTCGCCTTGGATTTAAGTGCAGCAAATTGCCCACTCTGGGTGTGGCGCCAGGGTCCTGTGGGACCCCAGAAGAGGAAAGAGGAAACAGAAGGACAGCTGGGAGGAGCCAGTAATGAATCTTCTCTCTCCTTTTCTCTCTCTCAGGCCCAGTGTGACAAGAGTGTGTAGCTAGGCAACCAGCTTAGAGATTGTTGTCAGCTTTGATTAGTGCCCAGGACTAATTACCCCACTGGGGTCTGGAAGCAGAGCACCTGTGGGAGCGGGGGGGCAGACTAGCAGTGGAGGGAAAGAAAGGCACTCACACACTTTCACTGAGGCCCGCTGGTCTGCCCCACCTCCTCACCATATGCACAGAAGGCATTCACCAGGCTTCTCCGGCTTTCCCTCAGTCCCCAGGATGTAAGAGGAGTGCTGTTGGACCAGACAAAGAGGTCCATCCAGTCCAGGTACAACTTGGAACAGTTACCTTTGGAGACTGCAACCCCAGAACATGGCCATTTCCGCACTAGCCTGTTATAATGCTATTATTCCATTTTCAATATCCTATGGAATCCTGGGTTTTGCAGTTTAGGGAGGGGCCTCAAAGGCACAATAACAGTCTAGTGTGGAAATGGTCCATGTCTGGCAAAGTGAAGTTGTGGCTTTGATTGACTCTATCCACCTATCTTCTTCTTTTCCTACTGCTTTTTATCTTACCAAACATTGTAATAGCACTATAATAAGCTAGTGCGGAAACAGCATATCTTTCCCAGCCCTACTGGGATGAAGCTGGGGACCTTCTACAGGCCAAGCATGTATTCTCCCTGCAATTTCCCTGCCCCATCCACAGCAAATGCTATTCAGTGGTATACAATCATTGAACCTGGAAATTCCATTTAGCTATCATGGTCAGTATCTGCTGGTGAATCTATCCTCTATAAATTTTGCCAGCCCCATCTAAAGTCATCTAAGCTGATGATTGCTGCCATCTTCTGTAGCAAATAACCCTGTAAGTTAATTCTGGCATGAAGGAATGCAGAACTTAGAAATGTTACTTGCCATATTGGCTGGGAGACAAAGGAAAGTGAAGTAAAAAAAAAAGTAATTTTTCCAAACTCTGCAGCTGTAAGGAAAGTTGTAAGCCCAGTGGTAGAAGATGTGCTTTTCATGCAGAAAATCCCAGTTTCAATTCCTCATGTTGTTGTGATAGACTGTGCTGGAAATCTGGGGAAAACACTGCTGGTGAATGTAGTCAATACTGAGCTAGATGCTCCAATGGGCTGACATGGTATTGGACAGCTTTCTGTGTTCTTCATCAACATCACATCTGTACTGTTAAATGAATGTAAATTCTAGTAATATGAGATCAGGGGAAAACCAATCTGCCTTATCCACTTTCTATTCACTATGCAGAGTATCATGCACATCATATCATATTCTCTCCCCACCTCCGCCACTGGAACATTTGTCTTTTTTGTCCTTCTCTTGCTCAACTACTGCTGTAGTTTTTCCTAGTACTCTGCAGCTCCCCCCTTTAATCTTCTGCTGGTTTAGTCTCAGAAAAGGTCACTTACTCAAAGGATGCAAGAACAATCTTTTCTTGCATCTTTGTATTTGGAACCCATCCTGGCTTCCACAGACTTTTTCCACAGATTTTAATTATGATTAAATATTACTTTGGATCTACTTCTATATATTACATATTAGGTGGTTCTCATCATCTTTATCCTCATTAGCTAAAAACGGTTTTTTTTGGATTACAACACCCAGAATCCCCCAAGCATGGTCATCATCATCATTAACAACAACAACATCCCTATAGCATTTGTTCCCTCAAACTATTTCACTTTCACTATCTCTGCACTTTTTACAATAAATCTACATGATAGGGCAAAATTGTCTCCATACTGAATATGGCCTAGGAAGGGGGTGATTTGTGAACAATTGTGGCTTGTCTAAGATAATGTAGTAAATTCACATTCAAGGTGATATTTGAGTAAATAAAATTGAAGAAGTATTACTCTTACTCCAAAAGCTATGAAGAATGGAGGTGTGATTTACTGGATTTGAAATTTTCTGATAAAGCCTGATGGCTGAATTGTGTCTGGCTTATTCTTTCATGCCATTTGACTTCTTATTGCCTTTTCATGGGCATGGACACAATACAGAAACCCTGTTGTCTAGTGACATATTAATACTGTTAGATTTGTTTAGATAAATGATGACAGTTGTCTGATTCTTTAAAAAAAATAGAAAGATGTGTTATTGCCTGGAATATTGAGTGAGGTGAGGGGTGAGCAGGTTAGATCAGGGCCTGTTTTCAGACTGAGCTTAGACTGCCTACTTGAGAACTTGCTTTAACATATAGCCCTGTAAACCCAAATAGCTACCAAAGGTACTGAACCACGTCCCCAAGTAGATTCAGCACTTTGGACAGCTACTTAAAATTTTGGACTAAAGTCTGGATTTACCACCCCTGCTGACAAGAGACCTGCCAGCTGCTGCAACTGCCCAGACATCTCTATTGGGTGTAGTTGGAGTAGTTGCGTTGGCCATGCAGGAAAATACAACAAAATCCAAAATCCACAAAAGAGTAATATCTTTGTTATTGGCCAACTGAGATGTATAAAATACATCATATAAGGTTTTGAAGTTCCATGGCTTTTGCATCAGATGAAAGATGTTTAAAAAAAACAAAGAGGAAAAGAATGTGATGATGTTAGAGTCCTGGGCCTACATTTTGTGTTAGATGTTGTTTCTGTTGTACTTAATTTGTTCTAGAACAGTGGTTCTCAACCTGTGGGTCCCCAGATGTTTGTGAACTTCAGCTCCCAGAAGCCCTGAGCATTGACCATAGTGGCTGGGGCTTCTGGGAGCTGAAGTCCATGAACATCTGGGGACCCACAGGTTGAGAACCACTGTTCTAGAGGGATCTCAGTATAGGCAGAGGCCCTTCTTGGTCATGTGGGGACCTTAGACAAAGAACAGAAAAATTTAAGCTCCATTAGCAGCAATAAAGTAACTTGATTCAGGTTGTCTCTGTCCTCTGTGAAGCCACAGGCTCCTTCTCTGTCTAAGGGAAATTCATGCCAAGTTTGAACTACTCTTGGAACACTCTTAAGCAACAAATGAAGAGAGTCTGAACCAGAATGAAGACTTCAGCTACCTTCAAACAGTTGGTAACCCTTACAGACATTGTTTAAACTTTCTTTTAAGCTAGTGTCCCACCTAAATTTAGCCTCCAGCTCATATGATATAGAGACTGCCATGTTTTCTCTCTGCCTCTGTTCTAAGTTAAGTTGGTGTGCTTCAAAAAATGACAATGGTTGGTTGCCTAAGTTTCAGCCAGCCTTCGACCTTAGTGGGAGACAGAATCATCAACTGTGCATCCCAGAAAGTTGTGAATTGAAACCTTTAATGCTTCTTCAAGAGCCAGTGTAATGTAGTACTTTGAGTGCTGGACTAGACTCCAGAAAACAGGGTTCAAATCCCCACTCAGCCATAGGGATTTGAACTCTGGGTAACCTTGGTCAACTCACAGTCTCTCAGCCCCAGAGGACAATGACAAACCCCTCTCTGAACAAATCTTGCCAAGAAAACCCTGTAATAGGTTTGCTTAGGGTCTTCATAAGTTGGAAATGACATGAAGGCACACAACCAACCAACATTTAGCTCCGTTCATTTAGCCTGCATTCTATACCTTACAGTCACAGAGAGACCACACAATGGCCAACACACCAAGTCTGGTCCTTAAAAACATGTAACCCCTTTAAAAAGAAAAAAAAATTAAAACGTGTTACTCCTTCCCCATCCTCTAATATTCTTACTACCCTGCTTGAAGAAGAGGTGTGGAGAAACTCAAAAATTCATGCCAAGTTTATACCACTCTTGAAACATTTTAATTATCTAGCCAAAGCCCTTTAACTTATGTATCACAACATAATCTACCTTGCTTTTTTAGATGCTGAGGGGAAGCTCACAAGGAGGGCATGAACAAGTCGCCTCTCCATGCTCTAGCCTTACCTATTTTTCTTATGACTTTTTCATTGTTGTTTTTCTTGTGTGCCTTCAAGTCACTTCCAATGGATGGTGACCCTAAGATGAACCTTCTTACAGAGTTTTCTTGGGTTGAGAGTGTGTGACATCCTCAAGGTCACCCAGTGGGTTTCTGTGGGGGGGGGGGAATCAAACCCTGGTCTCTAGGGTAATAATCCAATGTTCAGATGACTACACCATGAGATGTTTTAATCAGATTTTTTTTTATATCACTTGTATCACTGTATTACATTTTGAATTTAAACTGCTTTGAATCATAAATTGCAAGAAAAGCAGGAGGTAGATAAAAGTAAACAAATACATATTATAGCTCCCCTATCCAACTGGCAAGATCAGTGGCTATGATGGTCAGGCATTTTGGGAGCTCCTAGTCCAAAAAGTGACTTTTCCAATCTCTGTTCCCTCCACCAGCACTGGTACTCAATAGTATTTACCCTAGGCACATGGAAGTTTCCCTGCAGTTAATGTTATTTGTTTGTTGCTGTGTTCAAATCATTACCAGCTTATGGCAACCCTGAGGCAAGTCGTCACATCATTTTCATGGCAAAATATGTCCAAAAGGAATTTGCCACTGCATTATATTATATTCCATACAAATATCAAATTACTAAATTTCTTTTTCCAGGAACAAAGTTATAACTGCGTTACATTACAACTCTTACTTAAGAAAAGATAATGCCATCTGTTCTACCCTGTAACTTTAACGTGTTGGTTACTTTCATCAGTTATAGCCTCACTCAGCCTTACTCAGTAGTGGAGAAGTATCACATGATTGAAGTACTGGCTTATGCCACTGTTTTGTGCTTTGTTAGTGTTGGGAAGACAAATGAGGTGGACAGGAAGAAAAGGTATTTTGTATCCTAGGCCATTGGTTTATAACCTTCACATTTTCTGAAAGGTAACTTTTTTATTTTTCACAAATGAAAAAGTACATATATTTGACAATAAGCCCACTGAACAATGGAGCTGGAGCTTTCTTCTGAGCAAGCATGCACACAGTTCCACAGCACAGTTATTGAATAGCCTAGTAGTAGACATCTAGTGTCTGGTCAGCAACTGAAGGCTTCTCAACCAGCTCTGAACACCAGCTCGGTTCCCCTACTAGCTACTCCACTTGTTTAGTTCCCAGCTGGGAGGCCAAAAAAGATGTGTTGGCCTCACCAGTGGGGTTTTGGCTACTTGGGTTATATGAATCAATGGTTTGGCTCCATGTAAGGCAGATGCTTATGACTTATGCAGGATTAGGAATGCTGTGTGAGCTTCTGTGGACAGCTAATGGAGCAATGTGCCAATGTTCTGCTGGTGAGAAATTCACTTGTTCTGATTTTATGTCACTATGGAACAATTTCGCACTAAACATACATCATTACACTAAGTCAGTATTTATCAGAGATAAGTCATCTACTTGACTGTGTCTCCCAGTGTATGTCAAAGGACATGGTGTTTTTCTAACTCTCTGTGTTACATTTCACAGAATCATAGAGTTGGAAGAGAACACAAGACTTATAGAGTCCAATCCCCTGCCATACAGCAATACACAATCAAAGCACATCCAGCCTCTGTTTAAAAAATCTCCAAAGGAGATTTCACCACACTCCAAGACAGCACATTCCATTGTCAAACAGATCTTATTGTCAGGAAGCTAGGAAGAATCTCTTTTCTTGTAGTTTGAATCCATTGCTCTGTGTCTTAGTCTCTAGAGCAGCAGAAAACAAGCTTGCTCCATCTTCTATATGGATCCCTTCAAATATTTAAACATGGCTATCTCATCAACTCATAACCTACTCTTCTCCAGGCTAAACAAACCCAGCTCCCTAAACCATTCTTCATAGGGCATGGTTTCCAGACCTTTTAGCATTTTGGTCACCCTCCTCTGGTCACATTCTAGGTTGTCAATATGCTTCTTGAACTGTGGTGCCCAGAACTGAACACAGTGTTCTGGGTGAGATCTGAACAGACCAGAATAGTGGTACTGTTATTCCCTCAGCCTAGACTCTATACTCCTGCTGATGCAGTCTAGAATTGCATTGGCTTTTTAAGCTACTGCATCACACTACTGACTCACGTTCACCTTGTGGTCTATACTGATTCCTAGATATCTTTCACATGTACTGCGGTCAAGCAGGGTATCACCCATTCTATACATGCATTTGTGCATGTGCATTTCATTTTTTCTACCCAGCTGTAGTACCTTACATTTCTCCCTGTTCAAATTCATTTTGTTAGTTTTGGTCCAGCTCTGTAATCTGTTAAGGTCATTTTGAATTCTGATCCTGTCCACTAGAGTATTAGTTACCCCTCCTAATTTTCAAATCTGATAAGAATGCCCTGTATTTCTTCACACAAATCATTTATAAAGATGTTGCATTGCACTGGGCCCAGGACAGAACCCTGTGGCACCCTAGTAGTCGCTTCTCCCCAGGATGAAGAGAAGCTATTTGTGAGTGCCATATCAGTTCAGTTGGTGAACTAACCACAAATCCACCCAATAGTAGCATTGCCTAGCCCACATTTTACTAGCTTGTTTGCAAGATTACCATGGCAGACCTTTTCAGGGACCTTACTGAAATCAAGATATGCTACATCCACTGAATTCCCTTCACCTACCAAGCTTGCAACTCTGTCCAAAAAAAAAAAAGGGAACATTAGTCTGACATGACTTGTTTTTGAGAAACCCATGTTGACTTTTAGTGATCATGCCATTCCTTTCTAAGTGCTTATAGACTGTCTATTTAATGATATGCTCTAGAATCATTCTGGGTATTGATGTCAGGCTGACTGGGTAGTAATTCTTTGAGTCTTCTTTTTTTGCCTTCTGAAGATGGGGACATTTGCCTTCCTCCAGTCTTCTGAGACTATACGTGTTCTCCAGGAATCTCAAAGATTATCGTCAGTGGTTCTGAGACTACTTCTGCCAGTTTTTTTAACATCACTGGATGTAGTTCAGCTGGTCGTGGAGGCTTGAATTCCTGCGCTACCTCTTTACCTATTCCGTGCTACATTACCCCTACTGTATTTTCCCTATTTCCATTTTCGCTATTTCAAGCACTATTTTCCTTTTGAGAGAAGACTGAGGCAAAGAAGGTAATGAGCAGTTCTGACTTTTCTCTGTTCCCACTAACATTTCACCATCTTCTCTGTATAGTGGCACTACCATTTCCTTGTTCTTTCTTTTGCTATGTACATAACCAAAATAGCTCCTTCTGTTTTCGTAACCTCTCTAGCAAGCCTGAGCTCATTCTGTGCTTTTGCTTTTCTGACTTTTTCCCTGGATGTGCTGGCTATTCGTTTGAATTCCTCTTCAGTGATTTCCCCATTTTTCCATTTCTTATTCATGTCCCTATTAAATCTTAGCTCAGTTCAAAGTTCTTTGGGCATCCATCCAGATTCTTTAGACACCTCCCATTTTAGCTGCTCATTGGAATTGTTTGAAGTTGTGCCTTTAACATGTCACTTTTAAGAAACTTCTGTCCATCATGAACACCCTTCTCTTTTAGTATTCCTAGCCATGGGATCAAATCCAGTGTTTCCCTATGTTTACTGCAATCGTTGTTGTTGTGTGCCTTCAAGTTATTTCTGACTTATGGTGACCTTAAGATGACCCTACCATAGGGTTTTCTGGGGCTGACAATGTGTAATATCCCCAAGGTCATTCAGTGGGTTTCCAGGGCTGAGGAGGGAGTTGAATCCTGTTCTCCAATGCTCAAACCACTATACCACCTGTCTCCCTACTGCAATCAGCTTTCTTAAAGTCTGGAATGCATGTCTGACTACTATATTGACTTCCCCTTTCTGCAGTATAACAAACTCCAGAAGCGCATGGTCATTTCCACCTAAGAATCTTGCCATTTCTACCCCATTAAACAAGTCATCATTATTGGTTAGGATCAAATCATGGCAAATACTGCTGGGCCACAGAAGTGCTTGATGGCTCCCATATCCATGGAGTGGGGTTTCATCTGAGCATTTCAGGAGCTATTCAAGGTGCTGGACCTATTTTAGGGATAGCATTTGGAGAGCTCCTTTAAAGTTCAGTCTAAGGGCCTTTCCACACTACATTGTTATAGTGCTATTATTCCACTTTCAACCTCCTGTGGAGTTCTAGGGTTTGCATTTTAGTGAGGCCAAAGAGCTCTCTGGCTGAGAATTCTAAATTCCCCTCCCTAAACTGCAAACCTCAGGATTCCACAGGATTTTGAAAGTGGAATAACAGCACTATGAGAGTGTAGTGCAGGAAGGCCCTAAAACACGGGGTGAATTCATTACCCCAGTGACAAGGAAGCCACCAGCTAGCTCCTCTGGACTAAGACATTTTGCTGCCTGAGGCAAATGATACTACCACCACTACTTCACTGATTCAAAGGTCAGACAATGAGTGCCATGAGGCAAAACCACCCACCCAGCCACCTGCAATAAAAAGGATTATGCACACATGAACTACCACTTGGGCCTTCCAGCTCTCAGATTCAAGAGCAGACAGATTCAGTCTTTAGAATCACAAGAAGCCTGATTCCTAGCTGTTCCATCTGTGCTGCCAACTTTGACATTAAGGGCATCACAAAAGGACAGCAAATTATTGTCTCCTTGATTGTTAAGACGGGCACATGGGATTTTCTGTTTGATGTGCCAGAATAACTTGGCTAGCTTTGGGTCCTGTGCACTGTGATTTTGGTAGGAGGGCAGGTGCCATTTGTTCACACCTACATATCTCTCACTCTGGTCCTGCACATATATCTCATTCTGTTTCTGTGCTTTTGTATAACCTATCTAAACTTTATGCCTTCAAGCTGAGTTGTACTATAACTCCTACCATCCAAAGAAAGCATGGCCATATGGAGAGGTCATTTGCAATGAAAAAGTCTGGCACTGTGTATGAATTCTTGGGGTGTGTATGTGTATTTATGAGCACATGGAATTTCTTAGATAACTCAATGTGAAATTATTGATGTTTTAACAAAAAGTCTGTAGCTTGTCACTAAAATCAGGTCCCTTTCCTGAAGACTGGAAGATAGCCTATGTGATATCAATTTTTTAAAAAAGGTATCAAACCATTAAGCGTAATGTTTTTCCTGAGTAAATTGGTAAAAGTCATTATTAAGGCCAGATTAACTAAACTCATAGATAAAGTTTGTTGATGAAGGTTCAGCATGGTTTCTGGAAAATCAAGTTCTGCCGCACGAACCTTTTAATGTAGTCCTGAGAATGTCAACAAGCATAAATTAAGGATGATTCAGCAGATATTAGATCTGTGGACTTTGCTCAAACGTTTGGTGAAATACCTCCCCAAAGACTTTCTAAACTTAGTGATCAAGAGAATTGCTGAGTAACTGGCAGCCTTCCCAGATGTTGTTGCACTGCAGCTCTCACCATCTCTTCTTCTTATCTATCTTGGCCACAGCAGTCCAGTAACATCTGGATGGGATTGCGGACCAAGTGCATAATGGATCAGTTGTGGACTGCCCCAAGCCCATGCCTTGATGACTATCTCCAGATCTGCCTTATCCAGGAATGGTGATGTAGCATTCAGAGCTGGTAGAAAGCATCCCTTGCCATCACTTGCACAGGTGGAATTTAATTCAACATGCTTGTATCCTGCATGCTTTTACTGTTTCAAAAAGACTTCTGCTCCAGGGTTTGAAAGATAAACAATCATCATCTGTCATTCAAGGGTCAGAAGATCTTATTGTTTTAGTTGCACATCAACATGTATTTTATAGATGCCAGCTTCAATAAAATGTAGTTTTGGAAATATAGCCTGAGATCCTACATCATCACATGGCTCTGTCCATACAACAGTAGCTTTGTCCATATAGCAGTAGCTGTGATGCCCTGGGGGCCAGGTTGCTGCCATTGCTGCTGCTTATGACTGGGAAAGGAAGCAGGGTAGGGAAATGATTCAGACCATGAAGTAACAGCTGGACTCAGTTTGGGGAGAAAGGAGAGTGTATTCATGGATGGAGTGTACCCTCCTTTTCCTTCCCCTTGGAGCCCAGAGCAGCCACATGTTCACGGTATGAATTGCCTCCCTGCTAAGAAGCAGCAGAAGCAACATCTCTTATGGTTTGACAGCTGCAGGAAGCGGTGGAGGTTTTGGGATAGAATATTAGGCTGAGATAATAGCCTCCTGAAACTTGTCCAAAATGAGATGTATGTGCGGAAGCTACACTTAATGTGTAAACATAGAATCATAGAGCTGGAAGAGACCACAATGGCCATCAAGTCCAACTGCCTGCCATGCAGGAACGCATAGACCATTTACGCACTAGACTCTTATAGTGCTATGATTCCACTTGCAACTTCCTATGGGATCCTAGGGTTTGCAGTTCAGGGAGGGGCCAGCCAGCCCATAGGAGGTTGCAAGTGGAATCATAGTGCTATAACAGTCTAGTGCAGAAGAGAGAATACTCAAGCACCCCCAGCAAATGGCCAAACAGTCTCTCTTTAAAAAACCTTCTCCACCACACTCTGAGGCAGCATATTCCACTATCGAACGGCATGTTAGTAACAGGAAGTCAGCTTATATTAACATGTGTGCCTACCCCAAGTTTATATCCTATGCACTTCCCCTTACCAATCCAGTGCTTTCTTTTTCTTTCTTTGAAATCATAACATAAAAATCTATTTTAAAAAAAGGATGGAGTATACTTCTGTTCAAGACAAACTTTACTATGAACTGTCTTGATTTCAGCAATATAATTTAATAGGAGTGCAAAGTTGGGATGAAATCAGTGAAGAGTCAGGAATCTTTGCAGATATAAAGCAACTCTTCCAGAGATCCACCAATCTTTCTGGATCTATCTTCTGCCCATTCCATATACACTATAGATCAGAATGTTGCCAGCTATGAAAGATGGGAGGTGCTGATAACACAGGGTAACTCAGCCGCAAATATTGAGAAGAAATCATTTGGGTGGAAAAATGGCAGAGCATATGTACTCTGAATGAGGCATTGGATGAGAAAGATATTTTCCTGCCTTATTCATCAGTGGTGCAGAAACATCGGCTTGAGCTGGTACGTGTAATTGCAGAATTCACTGAGTAATGTTTGCAGACAGTTACTTGCACAATCTGAAATTTCTTCAGGCGTTGTGTATGCCTCATAATCTTTAGCTAACTGGAAATACTATAATAATATATAATGATATACAAAGTGTCGAAGTGATATTTAGAATTGTCTCTGTATGCCTCAAAGGATATCTGGAAAACAGTTGCTGACACTGTAGTATAAATTAGGAGCAGACAACTTATGTGGGTTGTGAGGCCATATTGGCCCCTCTTCAAACCTGCTAGAGGCCAGGCACGCACACCCGTCACAAAATTTTGTTGTGGAAAAAAGGCAAGATTTTTCCTAATATCTTCATTTGCCTTTAAAACAAATCTTGTGATTTCTGTACACCTTACTTAGAAGCGGATTAGTGTTTCTGGGAGGCTTGCTGGAGTATAAAGCTGCTTCTAAACAATGTATCTGGAAAAGGCTCACCTTGTTTTAAAGGAAAACTGTTCCAGTGATAAAATGTGGCTGTTTTGACACTTTTTAAACAAAGTGTAGAAGACCCTTGGTGTGTAAAAATGGACATGGGGATTACATGTGGCTTGTAGCATGATTGTTGCCCACCTTTGGTGTGAATTAATGGAGTAAATTTTAAGATCTTTTTCACTGTCATCACTAGATACCAGTCTGATCAAATAAGTATAAGAATGTTAAGTAGGCAACGCAGGGTTCAGTGAGGCATATTTCTCCCAGGTAAAACTGATAGTGCTAAAAGCTCAGGCCATAAAATCTGCACACTTACTACTCTGGAGTAAGTTGCTTTGGATTCTACATAAACATGCACAAGATCAGGCCACATGACTGATTCTGAATAAATGTCTTGTTCAGTGGGGACTGTACCCCTGTGAGGATATAAACTGACAGAGAATAGCCAACATTTGCATTGCTTGGCTCTCACACGAGTTCACTTTTAATTCCTGTATTATGGGCTGGTTGAAAATTCTTGTTGTAAAGAGTCTCAACCTGTCCCTTTCATTTGGGATGATGAATAGCGATAAATATTACTGTTAAACCATGCCTTCTTAGTAGCTGAGAAGGCAATTTGAAATGAGAGAAAGCTGCTTCTCCAAATGCACAAAACTGGACCCCTGATTTATGCATAACTGGCAGACGGATGGGAATAGCCTATGAATCAAATCAGGCAAGATGATATAATTTGGATTTTAAAAAATGATGTTTTTCTTAGATCACTTTCCTCTGTCTATATGTTCCTTCTGTGTTGTTTTTATTCTTCTGTTATTTGGTTATTTGATTAACCATCTGTACATTTGTTTTAATGAGTGGACACTCTTTTATGTTGCCGTTGATATTTATGTACATGTTTCTAGCATATGCGTTTCCATATATGAGGGGGAAATTCCAATTTACAGCACAAGGTTATGAATGCCTACTCAAAAGTATATTCCTTTGTGTTGAATGAAGCCTGCTTCTAAGGCCATTTTTGCACTTCACCGTTATAGTGCTATTATTCCACTTTCAACATCCTATGGAATCCTGGGGTTTGTAATTTAGGGAGAGGCTTTTAGAGTTCTCAGCCGGAGAGCTCTTTGGCCTCAGTAAACTACAAATCCCAGAATTCCACAGGATGTTGAAAATGGAATAATAGCACGATAACAGTGTAGGGCGGAAATGGCCTAGGTCACTGTGCATAGGTCACCCTGTATAGGTTATAACCTCAAATTGCAGCCCTAATGCACCAGCTTCCTCCTGCCTAGAAGGGCTGGACTACAGTCTGATAGAAGCTGCAGCCCAACCCATTTGCAAGGCACCAGACTGCAGGAGGCTGCTATACACGCTTCCTTGTGAGAAAGCTCCGTTGAACTCAATGGTGCTCATTTATGAGTAGGGGTACAAAAGACTGCATTGCGGGTTTTTTTTTTTAAAAAAAAAGTCTCTCAGTTATCAGTCCTGGACTGCCTGATTGGAACACAGTTTGGAAAATTTCCATTTTGGAACTACAGCTCCAGAATCCCCCTGCCAGCATGATTCAAAGATACCAGTACAATGGGCAAGTTAGCAGGGGGATTCTGAGAGTTGCAATCAAAAATATGACTTTCTCATGCACTAGATTTGCCACAAAGTATCTCCATGTGTTTCCTATGTGTGTTTTAATTGATTCATAATTTCTGATCCTGCCTGGTATAGGAGCTGAGATCAGATCTCTCCCCCTGAATTTCATCTGGAGAGAAGGGTGATCAGAAACCTGTCATTTCCTTAAAACACTCATGGGTGTTGTATGTGTGTTTTGTGGGTCTTTTGCTGTGCTCTGCGAGTGTGAGTGTGTCTTTTTCTGGGACTCTAGATTGGTCCTTTAGGAGCTGATGATTAAGAAGATCCAAATGGGAGGGGATCGAGAAGGGGGGGTGTCTTTTGTTTGCATGTGCCAGTCTCTCTCATGCTCATCCTTGTGCTATTATATGAATAATGAATAGGGGACGTCTGGCTGCTTGTAAGCCTCCGTGGGGGAATGCCGCTCTTGCAGGTTGAACACGGCTTCCCACTTAGCACGCTCTGCTTTTGCCTGTGTGCAGTGGATCGTGGCTGAGCTTCCCGGGCCTTTCCTCCCTGAGCTGCCATTTAGAGTGCCATTTCCAGCATCCCCTTCCCTCCCCCTGCCATGTGTGTATGTGTGTGCTTGACTTTGCTGAAGCTTCCTATTCCCTGGAGCAGCTTTAGAGACTAAGTTTAAAGTAGTAGCCAGCCAGGCCCCTAGAGGTACATCCCTCTGCTTGGGCAGTCAAGTGTGTCATGTCTGGCCGGTTTTGCCACACCGGCGTGAGCCGCATAGCTATGAGTCAGGGCTCGGGCTTTGTGAACTGATGATGAAGATGATGTGCTGTGGGCTTGGAAGGCACAGATGTGAATTGCTGACTGGGTACCTCAAGATCAGAGCTTGAGATACAGAACACTATTTTTATTATTATTATTTCTTCATTTTAAAACAAACAGATTCACAGTTAAAATCACAGTTACAATCAAAGAAATATATGTGAAAAGAAAAAGAAAAGGAATTAAAACTAAAAACTACAACACAATACTAGAACACTAAACTAAAACAATGAACACTAATTAACTAAAACATTAAAGGCTAACTTAGACCATTTCTGCACTACACTGTTATAGTGCTGTCATTTCCACTTTCAACCTCCTGTGGAATTCTGGGATTTGTAGTTTACTGAGGCCAAAGAGCTCTGTGAGTGAGAATTCTAAAAGCCCCTCCCTAAACTGCAAACCCCAGGATTCCACAGGAGGTTGAAAGTGGAATAACAGCACTATAACCGTGTAGTCCAGAAATAGGCTTACTAAAACACAAAAGGGCTCCGACCCTACCATTACAGGTCCAACTAAGTAATTCTACTACAATTACTAGTGATCATAGCCACAAATTATTGCATTGTTGGATTTCTTAGAGATACAGTACACTAATTTTGGCTGCAAAACTCAGAATCCCCTCAGCCAGCTTAGCCAGTGTACTGGTATCTTTGGCCAAGGTTTTGAGGGGTCTCTGCTTCTGACCAGTGGCCTTGCTGGCTGGGTTTTCTGGGAGCTGAAATCCAACAATATCTGCTGACCCAGGTTTGTGGACCACTGATATAGAGGAACAAACCTTTGTGAAAAGCATGGATCTGAGGTGCCATCTGACTCCTACGTTTCTCCCACCCACAGCCATGTTGCTTCATATGCCAATAAATGTCCTATGCACAGAGCTTGGAAAAGTCCCTTCTTTGGACTATTACTCCCCAAATCTCCCAGCCAGTATGGCTACTGTGACCAGATTTTTTTTCCAGTGAGTATACTGGCTTGAGAATTCTGGGAGTTGTAGTTTAAAAAAAGTAACATTTCATATCTGTCAGCATTTCACAAATTAAAACCCAGTACACGAGTGGCCAAGCAACATGTCAAGAGGGCAAAAGTTATTCCTTAAAAGTTATTCAAAGTAAGAGAGACTGCAGCAGTTTGCAGCAATTGAAATAAACTGAGGACAAAGGAGGAAAGTGAGTGGAGCAGAGAGAAACTGGGATGTTTTAAAGGCAGCTAAAAAAGTAGGATGAGAGCAGATTAATTGGGACTGGCCCTGACAAACTGGGACAGTTAGAGGGTATGAGATTTCACACTCTGATAAAGAGACCTGCAGGTCATGCATATTAGCTAGGACAGTGGTTCTTAACTGGGGGTCCAGGGACCTCTTTCCTGGAGCCCTCACAAGCAGTCTGTGAAGCCCTGCTGCTGGACACTGCCATCACCAGCAGCAAGAGGGATGAGGCAGAAGGGGAGGTGAAGAAGCCCAAGCCGCTCCCTTGTTTTCAAATGATGGAGCAGTTTGGGCATGTGTGCACACCTACTGCCATGTCCCTTTTGTCAGGGATGCAGCAGCAGGCGATATGGGTACCAAGAGACATGGCAATAGTCGCATGCACGTGCCCAAATTGTTCCCTCATTTGCAAATGAGGGAGGAGTTTTGGTGCCCATACCCCCCTTCATTGCCATGACAAAAAAGGCATGTTGGCAGGCTTCCCTGAGGTGACCCAGTGGGTTTCCATGACTCAGAGGGGATTCAAACCCTGGTCTCCAGTCATAGTTTGGGTGCACACACACACTTGCTCTCAGTGTCATGCTCTCAGTGCCCATACCCCTGCTGCCGTGTTCCTGCCAAAAGGGACATGGCGGCAGGTATGTGCATGTGCCCAAACTGCTCCCTCATTTGCAAGCAGAAGAGCAGTTTCAGCAGCCACATCTCCAATCCCATTGCCATGTCCCCGATGAAAGGGGTATGGCAGCAGGCGTATGCACACACACAAACTATGACTCTGGAAACCAGGATTTGAATCCCCACTTGGCCATGGAAACCCACTGGATAACCTCAGGCAATTCACATTCTCTCAGCCTCGGACAAAGGAAAGGTAACAAATCTTGCCAAGAAAAACTTCATGATAGATTTGCCTTAGGGTCACTATAAGTCAGTTTTCAAAGGAGAAAGGCGTGATGACTAGAAAAAAACCTTCCTCTATCAGCGGCACTTTGTTGTTGTGTGCCTTCATGTCACTTCTGACTTATGGCAACCCTATGGTGAACCTATCACACATTTTGTTTTTGTTGTTGTTTTGGCAAGATTTGTTCAGAGGGGGCTTCCCTTTACCTTCATCTGAGGCTGAGAGAATGTGACTTAGCCAAGGTCATCCAGCGTTTGAGTGTGGATTTGAATCCTAGTCTCCAGAAGCCTTTAATGAATAAATATTTGGATATTTAAATCTAAATCTAAATTTGAGCTAAGTATTGGGGGCCACCAACAAATTATATTTACAGGGGGTCCCCAGTAAAGAAAAGGTTAAGAACCACTGATCTAGGACCAATGAGCAAGCCAGGTGAATATTTAGTGTAATCTGAAGCATATTGAGGGTGTCAAATTTTATTAATAAATATTCAAAACCATATAGGGCTGCCCACTCAAGACGTTTTTGCTGCCTGGGTCAAAGAACAAATGTTACCCTCTCCCATTCTATACACAAAAACCAGCTGGATTGATAGCTGATTTTTGTGATCTTTCTTCAATACTGGCAAAAGAATGGCTCTGCTCCAACATACTTGGAGGTAGCAAACTGGTTTCAGGATACCTAGTACGCTGCACAAGGCACTCAGATCTCTCCTCCAATATCTTGTTGCCACTTGTCAGCATCAGCTACCCAAGAGAACTGCCTCAATGTGTCTCATGGCAGAACTGGCCCAGAAGCCATAAAACTTAAGATAACATAGTCCAAAATGACAATGCATATCTTGGTGATTGTAGCATTATGTGCATGTGTGTATGTGCCTTCAAGTCACCTGCTGACTTATGGTGACCTCATGAATTTCATAGGGTTTTCTTAGGCAAGGAATACTCAAAGGTGGTTTTGCCAGTTCCTTCCTGGGAAACATAGCCTACAGTACCTGATATTCATTGGCAGTCTCCCATCCAAGTACTAATGAGGATTGACCCTGCTTAGCTTCCTAGTACAGTATTAGATAGCCTTTTACTCCTAATCAATGACTTTATTATTAAGGCTGCTTAAAATTCCAAGATTTTCTCCTCTCTGTCTAGTAATAGCACTTTTTCCCCCCACATTTGATCTGGTGCTGTCTCAAATCTCCAGTGACTGATCACCCTTTTCTTTTCTTTTCTTTTCTTTTCTTTTCTTTTCTTTTCTTTTCTTTTCTTTTCTTTTCTTTTCTTTTCTTTTCTTTTCTTTTTGGCAAATTTGTCACAAATTCTTGACCTTCTCTTAAGAACTCTCCTAATAATATTAGTAATATTGTTAGGTTTCCCAATGAATAATCCTTCTGTTAGTCAGATGGCTGGTAAATTGCCTCCAGGATGACGAGATTATGTTTCATCAGTAGGAGCAAATGGTTAAGAGATGATCTCCTGATAGTTGAAAATCTCCCTCAGTTTTTCACTGAGATATTAAGAAAACTCTGTGAAATTCATGGGGTCCCTGTAAGTCAACAGGGAACTTGAAGTCACATAGATCACTACACCCATCTGAGTAAAGGAAAGGTACCATCCTGTCAACTGATGTGAGTGTGCAGCTGTTTCCATATGTGTCAGAGCTTGGAAAGCCACTGGTAAGTTTGTGGTTTCACTTTTAAAATAACTGATTAGTGTTATAGTTCCAAAGCCCCCAGATTAGGTATGTGCCATTATGAATCAAATTGTTGAAATGAACTCTTTACTCAAAAGCAACTAAGTTAGGTACTTTTTAATTTAAAATATATGAATGCTACACATTCATTTGACCGGCAGTACAAAACACAATGTCCTGCCCATCTTGTGTCATTTCAATACAACAAAGCGGCAGCATGAGCCAGCACTTGAAACATGTGATGTTGCTCCACCAGTTTGAGATCATATCCCGGTAACTATAAAAGTAACTAGAAGTATCAGTTGAGACACAAAAGGAGTGATGTTATCTCTTTTTACATTAAGAGTCATAAAGTTGCATAGCCATTCCTTAATTATTGGGGAAAAGAATTAGTTACATGTAACTGATTTGCAACTAATTATTTCCAGGATCTATGTGTGTGTGTTTGATTTATAAGTGGATTGAGAATTTCTAGCAAGAGTTAAGCTGAGATTTGGGATGAGCCCAGAAGGAATTGTCCAGGTTATTCTCTAGGGAGAACACAGTAGAGTCTGTTTACCTCTGCTAATGTTCTCAAACATCTGGAATCTGCCAAGAGCATCTGGAGGATACTGACCACCTCAAAGTTTGGCACATAAAACCAATGCTTAGAAATGTTATGTTTTGGGACTATAGCTCCCAAGTTTGGCTATGGAGATTATCGCAATTATTGTCCAAAAGTAATTTTCTCTGGTTCTGCCGAGAATTGAAAATAATACAGATAGCTTATCACACAGGGATAACCATGCATGAAACTAACAATAGCTCCTAACAGGTCAGTTTTCTAAACTAGCATGTTAGGGCTGTTCCACCCTATACTGTCATAGTGCTATTATTCCACTTTTAACATCCTGTGGAATTCTGAGGCCAAAGGGCTGTCTGACTGAGAATTCTAAAGGCCCCCTCCCTAAACTGCAAACTCCAGGATGTAGAAAGTGGGATAACAGCATTATAATAACAGTGTAGTGTGTAAATGACCAGAGACATCAATCCTTGTGAGCAGTGGTCCTGCCCAGATACAGATTTAGTACCCTCTCTGCTATTCATGAGAACAATACTTTTGTCTCCAGCAGAACTAGTTAGGCAAAATCACCGCAGGCAGCAGGTTTTGTGTACAATGAAAGGGTAGCAAATTATTAGTTATTTAATTTGTTGTCCTCACATTTTATTACCAGAAAAGGGAAGGGAAGTTGTGTGACTTTCTGCCTCATGAGCCAGAATAACTTGGCTGTCTTTAGGTACTGTGCCTTTTTCACATAGGTGAACTGGGATTCTCAAAGAGAACCACACACATTAATTCTAGGCAGCAAGACACCGTGGGCCAGCCATCCTCTCCTGATCTTTTTGGTACTGAATGATTTTTGCATTCGTCTTCCATCAGGTTAGTAAGAGAGCAAATATCTGTGGTCCCTCCATTCCACAGTCTCAGCCTTGTTTTTGGCAAATAGATGCTCACTGGCCTCCTTGCCCCTTGTTTCATTCTAAACCCCCATTTGTTAACTCAGAACAGAGCTGTAAAAAATTGCTATCTTTGACTGTGACTTTCAGAATCCCCCAGTTAACTAGAGTTGCCAGGTCAGGAGCATCCCAAGCCCTAAGATTTCATGGCCCCAGCCTGATACTTAGGGACAGTGTGCCTGGTGATATCACAGGGATTAGGGCCTGGTGGGGGCATTAAGCATGATACATTTAGCATCAAAAACAAATTTAATAAATGACGGAGGGAATGAAATCTACAGTAGCCTTTCCAAAGCAGAGCCATTTCCACACTAGACTGTTATAGCACCATTATCCCACTTTCAACCTCCTATGGAATCCTGGGATTTGTGTTATGGAAGGGGCCAGAGGCCTCTCTCTAAACTACAAACCCCAGGATTCTATAGGAGGTTGAAAGTGGGGTAATAGCACTATAACAGTCTAGTGCGGAAATGGCCCAGCTCATGACAACAGGCCAGCAGCATGTGGTTTATCTTTTCCCCCATACAGCACTCTTGCCCTGAGACACCTTCTCTTACCCTGAGGTCAGGGAAGATGGGGCAGACTCTGAGAACTGGGATCCCTAACAACAGACATGGCCACGACCATACTTACTGAAGAAATCTTGAATCTGTAGCCTCCAAAAGTAAAATTTTGAAACTCAGATTTAGGAGGATTAAAAAGTTCAGTGACAGAAGGATGGGTTTCGGTCATCCCTCCAGACAGCATTTAGAAGGCATCGTCAGGATAACTATAATCCAACATCATGTTGATGAAAATACTCTGCATTAATTTTAATTGTGGATAAGAGATTCATATCAGGTTATTAAACCAATAACAGCAACCCTTTGCCCTTTCACTCTCTTTAACCCAGTTCAGCTCAAAGGCTGTTGGCTTATACACATTATGAAATAATTAAGCTGTGTTTGGCTATCATGAGAGTGTGTCTGGCTCAGTATATCTTACAACAGTTGTTGGATTGTAAGTAAGAAGAGCACCAGCGAATACAGCTTCCTTGGAAGTACAGTGTGCCCTTGGTATCCGCTGGGGTTTGGTTCCACGCCACCACCACCCCACCATGGACACCAAAATCTGTGAACGCACTAGTCCTATTATATACAATGCTGTAGTAAAATGGCATCACTTATATAAAATGGTGAACAACTCAGAGAAGTGCTGAAGAGAGCCTGAGTATCTGTGAAATGGCAGGAGGCTACAGCAGGGTATGCTACACATCAGAGTAATGCTCAGCATTCAGCAAAATCAAGGTTTGCTGCTTGGATTTTTTTTTCTTGAATATTTTTGAGCCTTGGTTGGTTGCATCCGTGGTTGCAGAATTGTGGATATGGAAGGCCAACAGTAATGCATTGCAAATAACCGTGTCACTGTAATGCTTTCTGGGTGGGAGCCCTGTTAGTCTGTTACAGCAAAAGCAAAAAGAGTGTAATGGCACTTTAAGGACTAGCATGCTTTATTTGATACGCACTGACATGCCATACCTCATATAACAAAAAATGTCCATAGGAGCTCCTGTTTTCTCATTTCTCACTTTTTAAAACATTAGGAATCTTGTTGTTGTTGTTACTTTCAGGTTGTTTCTGGTTTATGTTGACACTAAGGCAAACCTATCATGAGGTTTTCTTGGCTATATTTTTTCAGAAAGGTTTTTTTTTCTTCAGAAGGGGTTCCTCTGAGGCTGAGAGACTGTGACTTGCCCAAGGTCACCTAGTGAGTTTCCACAGCTGAGCAGAGATTTGAAACCTGATCTCTTAGAATCCTAGTCCTATGCTCAGACCACTACACTATCCTGGCCCTTGAGGAATCTGACTGTCAAGTAAGATTCAGACAGCTCTCCCCATTTTCCTGCCATTGTTCTAGGAACTTCTAGGACTGCAGCAGCAGTACCTTAGCCATTAGAGGGAACATCTCAACAGTAAGAACAGTTCAGCAATGGAACCAATTCCCCAGAGAGGTGGTGGGGTCTCCTCTGGCCATCTTCCTGCCGGGGGAGCTCTAGCTGGAGATCCTGCATTGAGCAGGGGTGGACTAGCTGGCCCATAAAGCCTCTTCCGACTCTATGATTCTATAATGATATGATAGCCATGTCCTGCTTTCTAGCCCTGGAATCATAGGCCATTTCCACACGAGGTTGAGACGATGTAGCAGTGTTGAATTCTTACCCTCCAGTCTGCACATTGTACCGTTTTAGCATCGTAGTTTTCCTCGTGGTTCTGCACATTTCCAGCTCCTAGAATGGTTCACTGTGGTTCACTGTGATGCAAAACCGCTGTATGTGAAAACTGGAAAAAATCCGATGTAAATCTCCCCAACGGGTTCTGCTTCGGTTTTTGCCTACATGCAGAAGCATAGCATCGATTCACACCACAGAAGTGGCTGGCTATGGGTGTTCCCAGGCTGTCCCTTCCATCATTTCCATCCCTATCTCTCTCCGCCCATCAAAGGACAGGCTGCCATCATTATTGTCTTCATGCATTAAACAGACAGCAGGAAGAGAGTGGATCTGGTAATGAACTGTTAAGATGGTTTTTTCCCACATATCAATGAATATACATTCCTAAGCACAAATCTGGCAATGCAGAAATGTGTTAAAAATGTGTGCATTTTTTTAAAAAAAAAAACAGACCGATAAGTGATGGCAGGGCGGGGTGAAGGAGAGGAATGGGAGTGGTCAGGGACTTGTTGTTGCGGATGCAGCAACCACTGTTCTCCTCAGTAGTACGATGTAAATGCGTGTGTGTGTGTGTGTGTTTGTGTGCAAACAGCACAGTTTCTGAATTTCTGAATTCAGTTTCTGAATGGAAGTATAAAAATACCACTCTTGACACGCAGTGAATCTCTCCTCCCCTCTCATGCGGAAATGGCCGTAGAATAAGAAGAGACCACAAGGGTCATCTTGTCCAACTCCCTGCCATGCCAGAATCTACATCTAAAGCATTCCTTGGATATGACCCTCAAACCTCTGTTTAAAATAACAAGGAGTGTCCACTGCCTTCTGAAGTAGTGAAGAAAACACTGTCAAACTTTGAGGCATCTAAAATAATTCCACACCTTTAAAAAGGCAGCCCCTTCTTTTTGGTTTCTGGAAGCTTGTCTGCGTTTAGAATTTTTACTTGAAACAGGCTACTGCAAGATGGGCAATAACCAAAAACTCTTTGTCAGTTTCTGATGTGTCGATAACTGTATCAGGATGAGCTATAGTATGCCCCCTTTTTGCTTCTAGGAAGCCCCCTTTGACATGTTGACTTTTCAGCTTAAAAGCTGGCACTGCAACTTGAAGGACGACAGCAATAACAAAACCACTGTGTCAAACTTTGAAGTCTACAGTTTCCTGATGACTTATTACTATCTCCCCCTTTTTTTGCTTCCAATCTCCACCCCCATCCCAATTTGAAGCTTCATCTTAAAACCTGGCACTGTGACTTATATAAAAGCCAAAAATACTCTGTCAAATGTTAAAATGTCTAGCACAACACCCACAATGAGTTATGGTCAACACAGCAGGCGTTGTCTTTTTATTACTATAGATTGTTGACTGCAGATCATTTTATCAGACAAAATGCAACAATATTGTATGTCATATTTTAGACTAATGAGGATATAACAATGTTTCTTTTGCAAAATAATGTCACAACTGATTTGATAGTACCACTCCCCTCATGTAACAAGTGACATCCATTCATTTTTTTCTCCTCATTGCTTGCAAGGAATGCATTTGAGGGCATTTAAAAAAAAATAGGCCATTTCTGAATTTTTAGCTGGATTGTTTTTTCAAGAAATGAAAAAAAATAGCAGACTAGTTAATCTGTGTGTGTGTATTGCATATGTTATTAATAATAACTAGTTACTTCATGAGGACTAGCAATGAATTATATCACAATTTACTTTTTAAAAGTAACCTTCCAAGCTCTGCCAGTGCAGGGAATCAGTAGTGGTGGATTTCCCTTGCTTTCTAGCTAAGGGAGCTGTTTAAGAGCATGGTGCGTATCCAAGATGGTGATAAAATAAGGAAGTTATAGGAACATACAACTGGCCTTTCTCAAAATGCATGCTTGCAGCTCCTTGGCATGTATCATTTGCTCATGTTTCCATCAGGGCCCCAAGACATTTTGCTGCTTGAGTCCAAGGACAAGATCATAGAATCACAGAATCACAGAGTCAGAAAAGGCCACAAGGGCCATGGAGGAATACATAAAGCATGATACCTCCCTATATCTATACACACAGAAACTGGACTGGCTGTTTAATCATGCTTCACTGCTCACAATAGGATGGAGAGGGCCCTTCATTACATCCAAGGGCAGCTAGCTAGAAAGTGATAGACATGCAGTGCAGCTCCTTCCCCAAGAGAGGAAAAAAACTAGGGAAGGGGAAATGCCACTGCCATACCCTTATCGTTTGCTGCCTAAGGAGGTTGGTTGCCTCACTATGGATAAAAGCAGGGCTGGCCCCACATATAAGCTCATCCTCTATAAAATTACAGTTCTTCCTCCACATCCACTGGTTTGACTCTTGCAAATTTCATTATTTGCACGGTGCCCATGCTTCCCCATTCTCCTTCTCTCATTCCCTTGCATTTTGCTGGCATGGAAAAAGAAGGCAAGAGTGCCAAGACAAAAGGTAAGGCAATGGAGGTGCGAGGGGGCGAGATGCAGGTGTGCACGCTTTCCTTGTGCCCTCTGGAGGTCTCCCCTCCCATTGCTTTGCCTCTAACCTAGTGATGAGAACTTGTGCTGAGGCAAGAGAGGTGCAGATGCTTTCCTTCTTCCCTCTGGAGCTCTTCCCTCCCATTCCCTTGCCTCTGCCCCAGAGCTGAGAACTGGTGCCAAAGCAAAAGGTAAGGCAATGGTGGGGGAGAGACATGCACACTTTCCTTGTGACCTCCGAAGCTCTCTTCTCCCATTCCTTTGCCTCTGCTCTGGTGCTGAGAACTCACACAGAGGCAAAAAGTAAGGCAATGGGAGGGGCACACATGCTCCTTCTTTCTCCCCTCCAGAGCTCCTTCCCTTCACTCCCTTGCCTCTGGCCCAGGCGCGAATAAGGACGATTCCCATGCCAGAGCCCTGGAAGGGAATGAGGGGATCACAGGGGGAGTTATTTCTGAACTTTCCCTTTCACAAGGGTTCTGCGCCCCAAACCCTCATGAATGTGGAGGGGCCACTGTATTTGAAAAATACTGCACATCAATGGCAACATAAGAAGGACCAAGCTAGACTGAATCAAAGGCCCTTCTGTCGTCCAGCAATAGTAGCCAATAGTGGACAACCAAATACCTTTAGTAGTGAACTTGAACAGGGCTTGAAGTCTACATCCTTTCCTTGCCACTGTCTCTGTCAAATTTATATTCAGTGGAACAATGCCTTTAACATCACTTCCTTTCACTATGATAGCTGCTAGCTGCTGATCAAGTTATGGTTCATGAATTTGTCTCAACCCTTTTTAAAAAGGAAAAGTGGAAGGCTGCATTACAGATGGATAAACTCAATCAAAAAAGCCACAGCCCTGAGTCTGCAAGACCTGAGGAGGGTGGCTGACGATAGGGTGACTTGGCAGTCTCTCATCCATAGGGTCACTGTAAGTCAGTCTACTTGACAGCGGTTAACAGCAACAAAATTTGTGGCTATAATCACATCTTGTGACAGTGAATTTTATACTCTAGGGTGGTCAGGAAGTAGAATGCAAACTATTACTTGGTTGCATCAATAGGAGTACTGTGTCTAGATCAAGGGAGGTAATGGTACCACTCTATTCTGCATTGGTTAGCCCTCATTTGGAATACTGTGTCCACTACTGGGTACCTCAATTCAAAAAGGATATCGACAAGCTGGAACGTGTCCAGAGGAGGGTGACCAAAATGGTGAAGGGTCTGGAAGCCATGCACTATGAGGAACGGCTTAGGGAGCTGAGTATGTTTAGTCTGCAGAAGAGAAGGTTAAGAGGGGACATGATAGCTGTGTTTAAATATTCGAAGGGATGTCATGTCGAGAAGGGAGTGGGCTTGTTTTCCGTTGCTCCAGTGACTAGAGGAGCAATAGATTCAAACTACAGGAAAAAAGATTCCACCAGAACCTCAGGAAGAACTTCCTGATGGTCAGAGCTGTCCAGCAGTGAAATATGCTGCCTTGGAGTGTGGTAGAGTCTCCTTCTTTGAAGGTTTTTAAACAGAGGCCGGATGGCCATCTGTTGGGAGTGCTTTGATGTGTGTTCCTGCATGGCAGAGGACTGGACTAGATGGCCCCTGGGGTCTCTTCCAACTCCATTAGGAGACTTCTCAGTGATTTACATGGTATCAGCAAGGATTTTATTTTATCCCAATAATAATAGCACAGCAACAAATTGGCTTTACCCACCCAAATTAGGTTCCTGCAATGAAAAAAATATCTTGGGATAATTAGTAGTGAACTTTTCTATGAAAGGTCTGCGAACAGACCATACTCAAAATACATTCTTTGGTTTAGCACATGCTGCCCTGAAGGCGCCAGGTCCAGGCCTACTTAGTACTTGGATGAGGGTCCACCAAGAAACACAAGGCAAAGTAGGCTGTATCTCAGAGGAAGGCAATGGCACACAATCTCTAAGTATTCCTTGCCTCAGGAAACCCTGTGAAATTTATGAAGCTGCTGTAACTTGACAGCTGGTTTGAAGACATAAGCACACGCAGGAGGCACATTAATGCTAAGTGTGTGTTTTTTTGCATGTGGGCCAGTTTGATAGATCTTGGGGGTCTAGTAGAAAATCCAGAGTACAGTCAGCCCTCTACATCTGCAGATTTAACATTTGCAGATTTGATTATTCACAGATTATTTGCCACCATCTCTGCTGCCTTATGCCATTGTTTAATGTTTGTTGTTGTTGTTTGCCTTCAAGTCAATTCCGACTTATGGTAACTTGAAAGCAAACCTATCACGGGGTTTTCTGGGAGCTGAGAATGTGTGAGGCTCCCCAGTTCATCCAGTGGGTTTCCATGGCCGAGTGGGGAATCGAACCCTTCTCTCCAGGATCACAGTCCAGTGCTTAACTACACTACACTGCACTACGCTACACTAGCTCTCATATTTGCAGTATCTCTGCAAGTCTCACAAGACCGAGCGAGACTGTGAGAGACAGAGAATGTGTCACAAGACTTGTAAAGTGTTATTAAAAATGGCATAGGGTAGCAGAGGAGGCAGTGGCAAGCTGCACCAACCACCTGCTTCTGTCTTGTGATAGACCCTGGCCACCAGGCTGTTTGGTGTGTTCCTCACCAAGGATTCAAATGTATTGTGTGCTGTACAGTTGAACCCATGGTGGTTTGACTCTGCAGATCATACTCTATGGCCATTTCCGCACGAGACTGTTATAGTGCCATGATTCCACTTTCAATATCCTATAGAATCCCGGGGTTTGCAGTTTTGGGAGGAGCTGGCTGGCTTCTCCCGAAACTGCAAACCCCAGGATTCCATAGGATGTTGAAAGTGGAATCATAGCACTATAACAGTCTCATGTGGAAATGGCCTACATGTGTGTGTGTGTGTGTGTTAAATGTGGTGGGGGGACCTATAGATATTCATGATTTTCTACTTTCATGGTGGTCCTGCACCCCTAACTCCTCTAAATATGGCAGGATGACTGTAGATCCAAAAATTCTGACATCTTGTCAAAAGTTAATAATGTGCCAACAGTTTATTATGTGTTATGTGAATAAATATTTTCTTTGGTCTATCCTGAATCTACTGAATCTACATACAGTATTTTCTTTGTTTGGTTCTGAATATTTTTTTTTAATTCTGGCAGGTATTTCAGAATTGTTTATAAGGAATAGGCTATTTTTACTTCTTGCCTTCTCAATGGATATGTCTTAAGCTGTTATTAATTCTATAGATAGTTTTATTACATTGTAACTACACTTGGCCCTCTACATTTGCAGTTTTCACTTTCATTTGATTATTTGTGAGTTTCTGCAACCCCTGCCCCCAACACCTCAACTGCCTCTTTCCCAGAGGAACCTTCCCTCCCAGTGGCTCCGATCAGGCCACACAGCCCTTTAAAAACCAGCCTTTGGTCCACTTCCCCACCCTCCAGCTACTTCCTGGCCAATTGAGGATGGCTCACAACCTGATTTGTCTGGACCACAAACAATCTCCCGATGCCACCCCACACCCAAGGAAGGAGATGGATGAGAGAGAGAAGAAGTATGGGGCCACCATGCCAACCTACCCCTATTCCCTCTCATTTCCCTGACCTGGTTTAGATCCTGGGTGCTCTCTCTCCCTACCATGCCTTGGTCCGCTTCCCACAGTGGTTTTTCCACTTTTGCAGGAGTTCTGCGTACCTAACCCTAGCCAATGTGGAGGGCCAACTGTATAACTTTTTGTATTCTTTACCAATATGAGTTTTTAATCTGTATCTGTTCTAATTTTTGTAGGCTATCTTGGGTACCAGTTTTGGTGAAGACATGGGGATGGTAGGGATGATCATGATGATGGTGATACTGCCAAACAGTATTATTGTGCATCCTTGACATTATTTGGAAAAGGAGACTAATTTCTCTCCATCTGTTCCAGGCATGGATAATATTATAGGCTAACTGCCTGAGGGTGAGACTTGTCCAAGACGTTTTGGCACTTGAGGCAAAGGCAAAATGACACAACGCTCAGTTCCACACACAGAAGACAACTGAGTGGACAGTTGAGCCTTCTTTCAATTGTGGCAACAGTTTCTCCACCACATCAGAGGGCAGCATGCCGGTTTAGGTAGGATAGGACAACCTGTGGTGGGATACATAGAGCTCTGTCTATGGAGGAGAAAGGACAAAGGGTCAGAGAGAACAGCTGAGGGAGAGCCTCCATTGCCTCCCAATATTTGCCACCTGAAGTAGCTTGTCTCACTGTGCCTAATGGTAGAATTGGCCCCATGCACTGGTGGAGGACTGTTGATGATGGAACTCTCCCTAGGAGATTCCCAAGGAAATTTGAGGGCATATCTGGAGTGAGGGTGGGAATTTTTCACCTGACTGGCTCTCCTCTCATGGAGGTTGGAGCAAGGGTATGGGTGACCACTAGTGGTCTCTCATCCAGGCTCAGAACAAGTATCCTACTACGCTTGGGCTTCAGCATTGTTAGTGTGGAGGATTATGGCCAGCCAAAGACCCTTTAGCATCAGAATGGAAAGACTATTTCAGACCTATGAGCCCATTAAATGTTGTACCTCCAAGCCTTAGCCCTCCCCAGCTCCACTGTAATAATAGCATCTCAGTACCCCTGCCTATAGCTCTGCTATGCGCTAATTGACTTCTGGATTAGCATTATGGGATTTGATTAATGCCAGAAGTAGTGCACTTTATCAATCAATAAGACCTCATCAATCTTATTAGCTTGTGATTTTAGTCCACCTTCAATAATACATGCACAACAAAGTACACAGAACTGTCAAGCAAATGCAAACATTGAAGTGAGTTGAGCTTTCCTGGGAGCTTTCTTTTAAAGGAAAATTCTATTCATCAGGAAACCTGGAATCAGCCATAGCTAACCTGGCAACCTCCAGCTATGTTGATATGTGGCTCCCACCATCCCTAGCCAACATTTTTTAATAGAATGAGGATGGTGTGAGTTGTAGTCCAAAATGTCTGGCTGGTGCTGGTTTACAGGAGGATGTATTAAATTTTTTGTAGCAATATGTTTCTTTGAGCATGTTACTTCCTACATTTGAAATCATGTTGAAAATATATATATATATATATATATATATCAGTGGCATTATTAGGGTTGGTATCATCCATTGTGGTAATTCATGGTGTCATCCCTGTGGATCTCCTCTCACACCAGACCAAACCACACTATTGTAGCTAAAGTAGCTGAAAATTTGACAAAATTAGTAACTATTTTAAAAAACCCAGCTGCAACAAAAACAACAGTGCATGATTGTAGTGCATACAGGTGAAACCACATTATTTGAAGTGTCATTGTAATTGGGTGACAACTCTCACCAGAGCACATGCATATTAGAAGGTTCAAAAAGCAAATTAGCATATCCTTGTATGTATATTGGTCTATACATGGAAGCTGGGCTTTCAGAAAAATGTTTTTGTGGTTATATTTAAATACAGGTATATTTTTATAAAAAATAATACATTTCTTCTGGAACACCACACAAAAATTTATAGGCAGTTATTTTGGTGTCACCCTCTCTGATGGTGTCATTCAGTGTGGTTCATACCTACCACAACCCCCTAGTGATGCCACTGATATATATTTATATTAGGGGTGTGCGTGTGTGTGTGTGATAAAATATGCTCCCCAACAGGTGCAATGCACTTGGGGGACTGAAAAGCAAACTTGTCCCCTTTCCTTGTTGGGTCCAAGTATGGAGGCATCAGTGAAATGAAGACAGAAGTTTATTTAATGACACAGTGTTGGTCCAGATGTCTTTCTCAATTATCTGGCCCCAAACTATACATGCACCTTATTATTGTAGCAGTTTTGGATCATCTACTAGCAACAGCTTATAATACATATAGCAAATCATAAGAGGAAACTGGAAATGTGTTAGCTAATCATAAAACAGCAGCATTAAGCCATCATGGAAAATTACCAAGCAAGGACCAAGTAAAAATTAGTTATACAGAACCTTTACCTTACATGATATTAATATCAGTAGATAACATCAGTTAATTGAAGAAGATATGGGTCAGAATGTACATAAAGCTTAATCTGCTTTTCTTTGAGATTCCTAATAACTCTACAGCTTCAATGTTTTCCTTAAGTTATAATACGTTTTCTTTGATATGGCTTCATCATGTTCAGCCCTTAGGGCCACTTTCTGGCTTTCTCCCTTCAAGAGGGCCATTTCTGCACTGGACAGTTACAGTGCTATTATTCCACTTTCAACATCCCTAAACTGCAAACCCCAGGATTCCAAAGGATCTTGAAAATGGAATAATAGCACTATCAACAGTCTGGAAATGGCCAAGGATGCATGAGAGGGAGTTCTCTGCTGCAGTGCTCTTGCTGTGGAATATCTTCCCATTTAGAGACCCAGTTGACGCTACTGCTGGTGTCATTCCAAGGCCAGATAAAAATATAGATTGTGCCTCTTTTGTCTGGAAATCTGAAATCCAAAACTTCCCGAAACAAAACCTTTTTGCCACCAGCTGCCACTTTTACCTTTGAGGCAGTGGCTGCCCTTATTAATCTCTCAGATCTGAGGAGCACTGCCACTGCGACCTCCAAGGTGGAAGCAGGTAGCTGGCAGCAAAAAGAGAGAGGTTGAAGATCTATGAAACGGCTGAAGGTGTGGAGTTGCATCAAGTACTACTCTTAGATTCCCACCATTTCACAGATATTCAGCCTCACATTTCACGCACTACACAAGTAGGGAATGAACAAGATGTGAAGCTATTCCAAAAAGGCACTATATTCCAAAATCTGAAACAAGTCTAAAATACAAAACACTTCTCACCTCAAGCATTTCAAATAAGGGAGGCTGAATCCGTACTTATTAAGTTAAAGCCTTTGAGGGCTAACTTGTTTATCCAAACCACAAATCCTTATGGTTTAAAATTATTTTAAACTGTATTAACTGATTTTTGTTCTCTTGTTTTAACATATCATATCATTTAATATACTTTTTAGCCTTTTTATGATATAGGGTGGGATATAAATGTTTTATTTCAAAATAATTGTTACCTGGATGTAGGCACTTTACATGCAAGAGATCAAAGTACATACGTACTGGATATTTTGTTACTGAACTCTAGTCACAGAAGGAAATCTGACAATTCACTTTTTTTTATTTTATTTAAGGAAATCATACATCATCAACAACAATCTTGAAAGCAATTATTTGTTTGCTAAAGAAAAATTAAAGCGAATTGCAATCACACATCTGGGAGATTATTGCCATATCTACAAATGCTGTTCATACTAAATACCAAAAAGGTTAAAAGATAGTAAGAATTGAAAAAACAGTGATATAGCCAGATAGAGAGAAATTCACAGCAAATTTTGTGTGTGTGTGTGTGTGTGTGTGTAACAAGAAGAAAACAAATGTCAGCCCAAAATAAGCCTCTGAGCTATGAAGAAAGGAGGGAGAATGGGATGGTGAATTTGAAGGTTTTGAGATTATTAGAACTGACAGGGAAAGGATTTTGAGGGATTCTGGGGAATTTTGAAGGCCTTTGGGAAAGAAGATGGAGAAATAAAGCAAGTAACAGATTGTTTTTGTGTACAGTAAGAGGAGTTCCTGTGAGGTTTTGCCTCTCCTTAATCATACTTGTCATTTGGAGAACTGGAATCTTCAAGGGGGAGGAAGGAAAAGAGGGAAAATGTACTCTCCTGCATAGAGAGAGAAAACAGCACTTTATGTTTTGAGGAATTCCCCTGAATTCCAGAGGCTGGGATATTTTATCCCTCTTCTCATGTAACGATGACTAAAAAAAGATTTGCTTTAATGACTTGGCTGAAACAGTCTCGGTTAACCCCAGTTATTAAATGGCTCAGGATAGCCCATTAAATTTTGAATGATCAGTTTAAAGAGTCTGTCAGAAAGAAAGAGAGAAGGGAAGGCTTTTTTCATTCACTTAGTGTGTGAAGAGTGTGGGGCGGTGACAGTAGAGTAGTACCTTAGCATCTTGGTCACGGTCTGATTTAATAGGTAGACTGGAGGATTTTTGTGATTGCCTTAAACGAAGGTGTCAGACAGGTGGCAAAAAGCGTCAGGCAGGTGACAAAACACAGGCTTCAGTTTAACAGACTTTTCCAAGGTGGTTTTTTAAAACAGATATAAACAGAATTTTAAAGGCTGAAGAAGACAAGATTAACAAAATCAAAAGAAGAGGTTTCTTAGTAGGTGCTTCCTTAGCTATGCCTCTTAGGGATGGTTATAGACATAATCTTTAAGAAAACGTATTTTTGGAAAAATGATCAGCTTATATTAGTATGTGTATCCCTGGCTCACAATGATATCCTATGTACACCTTCTACCTTTCTTTCTTTCCTTCGTGGGGTGTAGCGATGGAGAACGTAAAATGAAGATATTGCCATCTTCCAATAAGAATTTTACCCACCCAAATAAAATTTTCTTTCTCTCTCAAATTTCTAATGCTGAAAATTGTTCACACCTAGAACTCATATTTGCTATGTTTGCATTCTCTTTGTAACTTTGCCAGCCCCTTTTCTTTGGGTACTTAAACTATATTTCTAAATCCTCAACTGAAGTTTTATGTTACTGCAATACCATAAAATTTGGGGACTTATATAAGATAAAAGAAATAACATAGTAAAATGTATATGCTAATTATTAGTGTAAACATATTAATTTCAGATGATGGATACATGTGTTATGTATGGAGAATTTAAAGGTAAATAGAACTGAATTATGATACTAGCTTTTCTTTACACTCGGGGAAAAAAGAGTGTAGATAAATAAATAAGAAATGTTATGTAAAGAACTACAAGGGAGGAAAGAGTGAATTGAAACGATTGAAAACATTCAGATTGAAGATAAGATGGAGTTTCAAATATATGTAAAAAAAAAGCTCATAAAAAGTGTTCTAGATCAATGGCAAAAGGAGGTCAATAATTACTTTTCTTTAAAGTTCTTATTTCGAATTCAACGTATACAAATGATTTTCTTCTCTGTATTGGTTGGACAGCTCTGTATGAAAATAGTACTGGAATAGCTTTTAGTATCTGTACTGTTTTTCCTTTCAGATCTTTGTTTTTTCCTTTATTTGTGTATGCTCTTATTATTATAATATAAATGTTTTTAATAAGAAGATAAATACTGGGGGGAGAAATTTGGGAACTTAAGCAAAATTTTATGGGCAGACAGAATTCTTATTTTGCAGGAAATGCCCTCATTTTGACCCCCATCATCACATCCCAGTTCTTCCTATTCTTTTTCTCTTTTTTGCTTTCTTTGTGAATATACTTTTAAAAATTCTTTTTAAATAAAAAAGGATGACAATTTGCAGGTCTGTCTCTGTGAATGTGGGAGTGATTTAGGAGAAAATGGCTCCGCAAGAAAATTACTTGCTGATATTCCTGACACTTTGCTTTTAAGGCATGGCTGACTTGTGCATCCTAAAGCAGTCTGTGTCCCTGGCCCTTTTCGCACGGCATTTGCCATGCGAAAGGGTCCCTGGAGCACTGCGCGACTGCGAGGAGCAGCTCACATGACGCAATCGCAATCGCACAACGCTCCAGGGCCTGGCAGGTGCTGATTGCGCACTATTTCATTTTTGGCTTTGAGCCAAAAATGGTGCACGATCGCACATCGCACTGGGGCCTTGCATGCATTTGCTGTGCATGCGGAGCTCCAGAGCCGCGGTGCTCGCACTTCCTGCCCCAGTGCAGCCTGGGAAAATCCCAGGCTGCACTGCGAAGGAAGAGGAGGGACTGTTGCACTACCTGCTCGCGAGCAGGCAGCAGCTGCAGAGCTGAAGCAATGGGGACACGAGAGCCTCTTGCAAGAGGCTGCTAGTGTGATCCTCACACCCCAGCTCTGCAAAAATGTGAGTTGCGGAAAGGGTCCCTGTTCAAGAGCAGGGAACCATTCATACCGCAGAATTATAGCACTATAATTCCACTTTAACTTCCATGGTTCCATCCTATGGAATCCTGGGATTTGCAGTTTAGGGAGAGGCATTTAGAATTCTCAGACAGAGGGCTTCAGCGCCTCACCAAACGAAAACCCCATAGGACATTGCCATGGCAGTTGAAGTGGAATAATAGCTTTATAATTGTGGGGTGTGAATGGCTCATAGAATACAGCTCTTTTCCACAGTGGGAACTGTCTCTATTAGAGTTTGAGGATGATAGGGTACAGCAAGTGTATTTCATCTATTCTCTAAAATTTAGAGTTTAAAAGGTTCTGGATTTTTCCCACCTGGGATTTTAGTGTCTGTGTAATATTGCGTACTCTTTCAGCCAAGTCCTTAAAAGTAGATCTGGAACAGCACTGGTGCCAGTCTTCTTTGCTAAGAAATACCAATTTCATTGGAATTAGATTGCTTTATCATTACTCTCTGAGCATTGTTTCCCCAACTAGTTGCACACCTGTCTTTGCTGGTTGCTTCTACTCCATCTCTTTCAGACGTATTCTTTTCAGGATGTTGTATGTTAGACTAGGTCAGAAGTCCAGCTGTGTGGCTCCTTGCATTTTACACCAGCTTTAAGACCAAAAGTAGGTTAGTTGATTCTGCCATGAATGATTTGTGCTTGATAAGACCATGCTGACTGCTTGTAATCTCTCCATTTTCTTAAAGTGCTGATACATTAAGGTTGCAGCCTAGTTCCATTAAAAATCAGTGGGGGCTTTGCCATTGATTCAACTGAATGCGGATTTCCCCCTAATTAGGTTTTTATTTCTACTAATGGATTCTTAGGTACAAAAGTTGAGTGAACAGAGCTATAATTTTCTGGGGTTTTTTTTCCTGACACCTTCCTTTTTTAAATATAAAGATACAGTCGTTCTATATTTATCCTTCTACAGTCTTCTAGGGATATGCCAAACCCCAGAAAGTTCTCCAAATAATACTTCTCCCACCTACTTCCTGTAAGTTTCCCTTTTTTGCTGGTGATTGTTTTAAAGGTTCTTTTACAGCCACAGCTATATTCTAAGATTTTTCTCATGTTTTTGCCACGTTGATATACTTTATGGTTGGGCTGCCGCTGAAGTTTCCTGAAATCAAGTTTAATCCGATTAATGTAACCTGTCCCGAGACCTCATTTCAGCTCCGAACAGCTGGCTGATGAGGCAACAAACCCAAATCAGACGTAACAGAAACATTTTATAACAGCACTGTGGTAAAGCCAAAGCTCAGAAGGTCGGAAGGCTGGGGTATTTTGATTGGCAGTGAGAAGGACAGCTTCTGCTGCCGCAGGCTTCCGTCTTCCCTCTGAGTTTTGCTGCAAGTCAGCTGCAGTAACAGGGGACTGGGGGAAATGGGAGGATTTTTTCAGGACTATTCTAATAAATAATTGAGAAGTCTCTGGCTTAAAACACCCGACTGAATGTCTTCCATGCTTGCACCTCACACCACTTTTCCGTACTGACTAGCCTGATGAAGAGTTCTGGAGAAATTCAGATTTCACACACTATTTTGAAATTTTTGTTGCCTTGTGCATAAATCATTTCTGACCTATAGTGACCCTAAAGTGAACCTATCATGAGGTTTGCTTGGCAACATTTGCTCAGCAGTGGTTTGCCTTCTGAGGCTGAGAGAGTGTGATCTGACCAATCACCCAGTGAGTTTCCATATCTGAGCAGGGATTTGGACTCTGGCTTCCCACAATCCTAGTCCAATGCTCAAACTACTACACTGTGCTGGCTCTCTATAGATAGTCCTAATAAAGATGCTCCTTGCCTGCAGAGGTGGATCTAGGTTGGGGCAACTGAGGCATGTGCCCCGGGTGCCAATGTCAGGGAGGCACACAAAAAAGAGGAACACCCCACCCTAACCCCACCCACTGCCACTCGCCCCTCCCCTGCCCACCACCTCTCACCCCACCGCCGCTTGCCCTGCTCCCTTGCCCTGGGCAATCTTGAGCCTTGGTATGCCACTGCTTGCCTCTGGTTTTGGGGAGTTGTTGTGTTCTTATGGATTTACCCACAGCTATCTTCCTTTGAAAAACATTGTTGTGATCAGTCCCCGTTGCAATGCAAAGCAGTTGACAACTCTCCAGCTGGGCATGGCAAGGCTGAATTAAGGTGGTTGGGGCCCTGGAGCAGTTCCTAAAATAGGGCCTCTTTTGAGCAGGTGTGTGAGCTATTACAATGTCATAATAGTACACTATCCAGCCTTGGGCATCAAGGCAAAGAAACAGCAGTCAAGAAAGAGAACAAAGAGATTTTTTAGACATAGCTGAGCAAAATTGGAATGTATAGCCAGGGGGAGACTACCCACCTGCTCCCTGGAGTGGATCTTCTGCCTATAAAAATGGCTGTTTGTCTCCATTATTGCGTTTTTTTAAATAATAGCAAATATTGCAAAGACACATTAAATCTCCAGTGATTAGATCCATGGAGTACCTCACCACATAGGGACTGTAGTGACCATATATCTGGTTTTCATGCATCTGACAAAATGACACAAAGGGAAGGTTTATACCATGCTACTTAGTGGTTCTTGCAGGTGTAAATGAAAAGAGTAACTTTTCTAAGAACAGAAATAGCTTTCATCAAACTAATTTTGTAAAAAAGATGTAGCATGAAAATGCCATCAGCAGCCTTAAACCAGGGAGTCCTTCCAGGAGCTAAACCAGAATTACTTTTCCACTGGAAGTAAAATACTCTCCATCTATTTCATTGATGTAGATGGAGGCCCTCCCCACACTATGCTGCAACAGCGCATCGTCCCAAAGGGATCCTAGTATTGCCATTGCCAGGATGCGATTGGGGACTGAATGCTCCCCACCATACCCAGTTGGCTTCTGCAGATGGGTAGTGCCAGGCACACTGTTCTTCCTTCCACAGTACAGCGGCAATGGTGAATCCCTTTCCCTGCCTCTTCCTTGCCCCACGACTGGTCAGTTCCTGTGCTGTACTGTGGAAAGAAGCACTATCAAGCACTTTGGCCCTTACTGCATGCAGGCAGCTGAAGGGATTGTGATGGGAAAGGAGGGGGCGTTACTCGATTTTTTTCCGGTAATGAAAAAGGGCGCATTTCCCACGGGTGGGGACATGACAGCAGCAGGTGAGCAACAACATCATGCGATGGCAGGTGTCCTGGACTGGGAGCAACACGTTGCTCTACCGGGAAGGCAACATCATGCAGTAAGGGCTGGAGATTTGTAACTCAGAGGTGCATAACAGGGATCATTATCCTGAGATGAAATCTTTAACTCACTATGCAAGAGGATGTCCTATTCAGGCTGTGGAGGCTGCAGTAGATGGCATTCCTAAGAATGTTAAATTCACAATAAATATTTCAGTATATTTATAATTCAATTCAGTTCAGTTTTATGGTTTTAGCCATTAGGCAGGATGAGAATAGCAGCAACTTGAAAGACATTCAAAAATATTTCCTTTCTGAGTAGTGGGAAGCCCATGGGGAAAAAGCAAGGTATATCTTGAATCCGTGTGTGTGTGTGTGTGTGTGTGTGTGTGTGTGTGTGTTTATGAGCCTGCTCCTGAATACCTTCTAGCATCTGACTGCTGTGGGGCCAATACACAGCAGACCACTAAGCAATGCCTAAATTGCAGGGGAGGTTTAAGGGAGGAAAAGGTCTGGTCCACTTACTGTGTATAGTGGCTTCTGCGGGTGCTGATTTTACAAGATTACAAAAAGATTACCTTCTGGGCTACAATGAACGGCTGGAATCAGTGATTTGGCTAAAACTGGGGAGAGTCCAGCTTTACATTGCTGCTTGAAAGTGAGCTGCAAATGGCACCTAGGCAGAAAAAATGAAATGCCTAAATATAGGATGGGAGACATCTGGTTGGACAACAGTACATGTGAAAGGGATCTAGGAGTCTTAGTAGACCACAAGCTGAACACGAGTCATCAGTGTGATGTGCTAGTCAAGAAAGCCAATGCAATTCTTAATTACATCAATAGGAGTATAGTGTCCTGATCGAGGAAAGTAATAGTACCGCTCTATTCTGCTTTGGTCAGACCTCATCTGGAATACTGTGTCCAGTTCTGGGCACCTCATTTCAAGAAGGATATTGACAAGCTGGAGCATGTCCAGAGGAGGACGACCAAAATGGTGAGGGGCCTGGAAGCCATGCCCTGTGAGGAGCGGCTTAGGGAGCTGGGTCTGTTTAGTCTGCAGAAGAAAAGGTTAAGAGGGGACATGATCGCCATGTTTAAATATTTGAAAGGATGTCATATCGAAGAGGGAATGGGCTTGTTTTCCACTGCTCCAGAGACTAGGACAAAGAGCAATGGATTCAAACTACAGGAAAAGAGATTCCACCTGAACCTCAGGAAGAACTTCCTGATGGTCAGAGCTGTCTGGCAGTGGAATATGCTGCCTCAGAGTGTGGGAGTCTCCTTCTTTGGAGATTTTTAAACAGATCCTGGATGGCCATTTGTTTGGAGTGCTTTGATGTGTGTTCCTACATGGCAGGGGGTTGGACTGGATGGCCCCTGGGGTCTCTTCTGACTCTATATTCTATGAATCTCTGAAGTGGCATTTCCCACCCACCCACCCACCCCAAACTCAAGGTGCATATTATGTACAGCAAGCCAAATAGTTTTGGAAAGGAGACATAAACTCCAAAAAAAGATCATCATAGTTGTTGTCATCTAATTATTTGCTGCCCTATATTTATCACCTAAAGCATTTGTCTCACTCTGCTAAAGACAGAGCAGGTCCTAGGGGTGTGAAGGGGATAGCAGTTGAGGATTTCATCAATGTCCCTTACTGTCTCCGTGCATAGTTTCATGAATATCCCCAACCATTTCATTTGCATGGATGTCATGCATAATTCATTCAGTGTCATGAAAGGTCCTCCCTCAAAAATTTAAAAAGCACACATAGAGCAGGTATTTACTTCAGATTTTTTCATATAAGGCTTTTATTGTGCAATCATTCTGCCTCATTCATGGAATTTGATGCAAGGTCCAGAATCTTTGTTTTTCCTTGGCAACTCTCTTGTCTTTCCCATTTTTTTCTGTCCGTTTTCTTATTCCAAAAAAAAACCCATCCAGGAACACAGAATAGCCACACATCTTTTGAGTACAATTACTAGCTACTGTTCTTCTGGAAATAGCCATAAAGAGACTGTTTCCAGAGAGGTAGGCTGTTGCCTTCTTAATGGATTTTGGGATTCCAACTCATTTAAATTGTCTTTTGGAAACCAGTATCTTTGGCTTTTTTAATAAAGATGTAGATTCTGAGGAGATGATGCTGGTGGTGGTGGTGGTGGTGGTGGTGATGACGAGACGACGACGATTTCCCAGTCTACTTGGTGTCACTGATTGGAGTCTTGCACCATCAGTGATTCAGATTATATCTAAGAATCTAGCAGGCCATGAAATTGGATAATGTGGCACATTCCAAGTAGTGTCAGTTTTTGTAATTGTGCTCTTGTGATTCTATCTATGGTGATTTCATTCAGATATATTGTTTGGAATTGCTCCCAGAGCACCCATGTCTGAGGAGGGAGCAGAAAGTGAACTGTGGGCCTTTCTGCACTACACTCTTATAGTGCCATTATTCTACTTTCAACCTCCTGGGGAATTCTGGGGTTTGTAGTTTACTGAGGCCAAAGAGTTCTCTGGCTGATAATTCTAAATACCCCTCTCTAAACTGCAAACTCCAGGATTCCACAGGATGTTGAAAGTGGAGTAGTAGCACCATAACAGTGTAGTGTGGAATGGCCCTTTGTTTTGGGGAACATCCTTGACTCCTTGACTGTGTTTTTGGGGCCAGGGCTTCTGCTTAGTCACTGACTTGCTTGGAGGTGGAGCTAGCAGCCACTAGCTCTATATAACTGTTGGCTCAGTCTTTGGAGCCCAGTCTTTGAGAGACAAGCAGTGCATGCCTAGTGGCATGTGCAGTCATATTAATAAGAATTATTGCAGCTTGAAAAGGGGAAAAATAGGTGGAAAGATGGAGGAAGAAGGATCCGTCATCATTTGCTGCAATGTTTGTGCAGTGTTTGTCTTCTTGCCAGAAAACCTCATTGAATACACTTGCAGCAAGTGCAGACTGGTGGCTTTCTTGGAAGAGAAGGTCAATGTACTGCAGCTATGTGTTGAAACTCTTCAGTGCATCAGAGAACACGAGGGCTTCCCAGACAGAACAGAGGGGGAATTGATCCTACAGAACCAACAGGAAGAAAATGCCAACAAAAACAGAGGTTTGTAAAACTGAGGGCCCTAACAAACAACACTGTTATAGCACTATTATTCCACTTTAACTACCATGGCAACATCCTATGGAATCCTGGGATTTGCAGTCTAGGGAAGGGCATTGAGAATTCTCAGCCAGAGAGCTCTTGGGCCTCACTAAACTTCCAGGCCCAGAATTCCACGGAATGTTGTCATGGCACTTAAAAGTGGAATAATAGTACTATCATAGTGTAGTCTGTTGGGTCATAAGAGAGCACCCTGCAGGGATTCAGAACCATTCCAACTAAGCAATCTCTTCGTGTGTTTTCCTGAGGATAGCAGTGGTGAAGAGGTGGAAACAGAAGGCCAGCAGCTCATTGCTCAGAAGTGTAGAGGGAACTATGTGCCACCTGGACAAGATGAATCGAGAAGTGTGTGTCTTTCTGCTGCATGTATCCAGGGTATCACTGACCAGTTGCTGAAGCTCATCAAGAACACAGAGCAATACTCCCTTCTTCTGATGTCAGCACCAACGACACTGCAAATAACACTTCTGAGCAGATCACCTTGGACTATGAAGCCGTGGGCAGGAAACTGAACAGTTTAGAGGCACAGGTGGTATTTTCACTAATTCTACCACTGAAGGATAGAGGACACATATGGACAGGAAGATACAGCAAATGAATGACTGGCTATGCAAACAGTGTCAGTGACAGAAGTTTGGCTTCTGAGACCATTGTCTTTACTTCCTAGATGAAGGAAATGGTGAGACTGCTGCTCAGCAAGGGTGATAAAATGCTAAGAGATCACAATGAAAAGGCAGAATACCTGCTTAATACCTTTTTTGCTTCAGTTTTTTCCCCCAAGAAGAAGACTGTTTGGTTCCATGGATCAGCAGAGAGTTTGGTAAAAAGTCTGGGTTGCAAATCAAGACTGATAAGCAGTTACTCAGGAATCACCTCATTAACCTAAATGAGATCTGCAGGGCCAGATGAGAGCATCATAGAGTATTGAAGAAACTTGCTGGCATAGCCACAGAACAAGTTGCTATCATTTCTGAGAAATCTTGGAGAACATATGTGGTGGCAGAGGACTAGAGACAAGCAAACATTGTCCCTCTCTTCAAGAAAGAAAGAAAGGGAGAGAGAGAGAGAGAGAAAATCCAGCAAACTACAGGCCAATCAGTCTGACCTCAACACTAGGAAAAATATTAGAACAGATTATACAGGTGTCTATCTGCAAGAACTGTAATGACAATGCAGTGATTAGTAGGAGTCAGCAGGGGTTTATCAAAAACAAGTCCTGCTAGTTTAGTAGATGGGGGGAATACTGTGGATGTCATTTATCTGGATTTGAGCAAAGCAACACATTTGATAAGGTCTCCCATGATATTTTGATTAGTAAACTGACTAAATATGGAATAGATGGAAATACCATCAGATAGATCCATAATTGGTTGCAAAACCATGCTCAAAGAGTTGACCTCCATGGCTATGCTTCAGATTAGAAGGAGGTCTCAAGTAGAGTGCCCAGGGTTCTGTCCTGGAGCTGACACTCTTCAGTGTTTTTATCAATGATTTGGATGATGGGGTGGAGGGAATCTTTATCAAATTGCAGATGATATGAACTGGGAGAGGCAGCTAACACATTGGAAGAAAGGAACGGAATACAAAAGGACTTTGATAAACTAGTATACTTATCTGAAATCAATAAAATGAAATTCCACCAAAACAAATGCAAACTTTTACATTTTTGCAACAAAAACCAAATTCACAGGTACAGGATGCAAGGTGATACTTGGCTCAGCGTTACTACATGTGAAATGAACCAGCAGTGTGATGCTGCAGCAAAGATGGCAAATGCTATCTTATCCTGCATTAATAGAAACATAGTTTCCAAAATGAGAGAAGTAATAGTCTTCCTCTGCCCTCCATCGTTCAGGCCTCATCTGGAGCACTGTGTTTAGTTCTGGGAGCCTCATTTTAAGAAGGATATAGACAAGTTGGAGCAAGTTCAGAGAAAGGCAATGAGGTTGATATGAGATATGGAGCACAAAACATATGAGGAGAGGTTGAAGGAGCTGGGCATGTTCAGCCTGATGAAGAGAAGATTGAGGGCTGATATGATTGTACTCTTTAAATATCTTAAGATGGGCACAAAGAGAGGGGTGCAGGTTTGTTCCCTGCTGTCTCAGAGGGTAGAATGAGGTCTAATGGTTTTAAGTTACAGACGTGTAGATGGAAACAATTGCCTAGAAAGATGGTGGGGTCTCCTTCTCTGGATGTCTTCAAAAAGAGGCTGGACAGCTACCTGCTGGGGATGCTTCAATTGGAGATCCCAAATTGAGCAGGAGATTGGACTTGTTGTCTCATGAAGCCCCTTCCAACTCTGTGATTCTATGACTCTGTTATCACCATTGGAGCCACAATTGTTTTCTTTTCTCAGAGGCACTGAATCTCAGTTTGTAGGTCTCAATACCTATTTATCTTTTCCCCTTCTTTGTCTTCAATTCTACTCCCCCGCTCTGATTGCCATACCTAAAGTCTTAGCTTTCTTTTTCTCAGTCACAGGTACATCTGTTGTATTCTGCTCTATTCTGCAGTTTGAATCTTAAAGTCCCATAGGACTTCATAGCGACTTTGTCAGGCATATGTTCCCACCAATTCCCTGCAGATGGTAATTTTTTTTTTTTTAATAGATTCCAAAGTATCACTGCGGCCACTTCATCATAGCATTTCTTATAATCAGTCTATGTGATATTGCTACACAAACAACTTCAGGGCTCAAGATTTTCATGCTTTTCTTTCTAGCTACTGTCTGCAGATCCCCCCCCCAATATTTGCCTTGATGCTATTTGTTTTAAGTGTCTATTCTTGAACCGCAAATATAAGTTATTCACTTTTTTTATTCAGTGCCCCATTCTGTAACCATTTTCAGATGTCCTGCTTCTCTGCTTTTCTTTTTATGCCTTTAATGAACGTACTGGCCAGGTAGAAGTTTGTTTTTCCACGTTTTAAGGCAATCTTTTTCTCATTTTCTTGCTAAACACATCTTTTGTTGCGTTATTGTTCAGCACATTCTGCATATATCTATCCACATTTTTCTTTGCTCTCCTTGAAATATTCACTCAAAAATATTTTCTCTGCTTCAACAATTTGTTTCCCTTGTAGTAACCCCAGGTTGCCAATATTATGCGGTAGATATAGTTGATCAATATCACTCTGCTGATGTAAAGTGTGGCTTACTCTCATAATCTTCAAGGTTTTCTATCCAGTGCGTTTTGTTCTGCTTGAGGCCAATCAACAGTTCCAGCACTATATTGCTGGTGTGACCTAGGAGTTTATGGCCTGAGTTACGCTTCCACTGTTAAATTTTGATTTTAGGACTTTGTGTATTGTTTTTGTATACTCAGTATTAATAATTTATTTTGGTTTTTTATGTTGAATAGCCTCAGCTTGTAATATTCCCAGATATTTGTAGTTTTCATCATGGTTGAAGCTTTTAATGATATTTCCATCAAGGAGCTTTATTCCTTCTGATTCAGCAATTTTACCCCTTTTTATCGATAGTGTAGCACATTCATCAATCCAAGTTCCATTGAGATGCCCTGACTAAATATTCTTACAATATTGAATAAGGATATAATTTCTGGTGCTGATTTTCCATACATTTTTAAGTTATCCATGCACAGTAAATAGTTTAATTTTCCAGCTTGCCTCAATATTCCATATTCCTGATTTGTTCTCTTTAATATTACTGCAAGTGGTCTGATTACAATAACAACTAATAAGGGAGATAAAGAATCACCCTGAAAAATTTCATACCTAATATTAACTCTGGAAGGTGCTTATCCATTTACTGTTAACATGGCGTTCCATGATTTCATTAGAGTTGAGACGAATTTTCTCATATTTTTGCTGATTTCTAAAATTTCAAGACTTTTTCAATCCATGTGTGTAGCAAAGAATCAAATCCATTTTTGTAGTCAATCCATGCTATGTGTGAACTCGTGTTTCAGCTTAACAGTTTTTCAATCTCATTTTATCAATTATTTGTTGTTGCTGCTGCTGCTTTTGTTGAGAAGGGGTTTACTGTTTCCATTTAGAATCTTGTATCACCTGGTTAGTACCTGGATGGGAGACGACCAACAAATTCCAGGTGCTGTAGGCTTTATCTCAGAGGAGGGAACTGGCAAAAACACCTCTGAGTATTCCTGGCCTAAGAAAACTCTACATAATTCATAGCACCGCCATAAGTCAACTTGAAGGCACACACAGAGGCATGTATCACCTTAAGACATGGGCCAACATTCTGTATCAGCTACCTAGTGAAATATACCAGTACTTAACTAAGTAATTTCTCTTATCCTAGCTCCATCAAAAACTTTTGGAAATATCATTCATCCATGCTCCAACTGCTGGGGTTGGAGGGGGGAGTTATGATTGTGGCAGTAATGTCACAATCGCAACTAAGGGCCTTTCCGCACTACACTGTTATACTGCTATTATTGCACTTTCAACCTCCTGTGGAATTCTGGGGTTTGTAGTTTACTGAGGGTGAAGAGCTCTCCGGCTGAGAATTCTAAAGGCCCCTCCCTGAACTGCAAATCCCAGGATTCCATAGGATGTTGAAAGTGTAATAGCAGCACTATAACAATGTAGTACAGAAAGGGCCTAAGTGGATACAGAACAGTTAGGAAACAATCATGACTGAGTAGCAATTGTGAATATGAACAATTTACCTAACAGTTGCTACTTAGTCATGATTGTGAGGCTATGGCCATGATCACATCTGTTCCCACCTACTTTCCAGGCATTAACCGCATGGGGAGAGGGAGGTCCATTCTGCTAGTGATTGGAGCATACAGTCTTCCCTCCACATTCACAGATCTGATTTGCATGAATTTGATTATTCACAAGGCATATACAGCGGCGGAGCTTGGAGTGCATGGAGCGGGGCAGGAGGAGGCGGGGCTAAGGCATGGGGCATGGCCTCCGGGCATGGGGGCGTGGCCTCAAGGGCGTAGCTACAAGCTGGGACACCCCAAAAACATTCCAGCCCGGGGCGCAGCACTCCCCTGCCCCCTGTTCCTATGCTGCTGGGCACATACATGGCTTCCCCCCATTCTCCTCCTCCCATTTCTTTGCATTTGGCCAGGCATGGAGAAGGAAGTTAAATGCACCAGGGCAAAAGGCAAGGGAATGGGAGGGGCGAAGGCTCACATGAAGGTTCCATCTCTCCTCCGGAGCTCCCCTTCCCATTCTCTTGCCTCTGGTCCTGGCACACAAAAGGCAAGGGAACAGGAGGAGGGAGCCCTGGAAGGCATTGGGGGAGATCGCAGAGGGGGGAGTTATTTTCTGTTTTTCCACTTTCATGAGGTTTCTGTGCTCTGAACCCTTGCAGAAGTGGAGGGTCCTCTGCAAATGAATGACATTTCCATCAGGAAATGGGAGAGGGGGGTTCAGGCCAGGAACAGTTACTTAGTTAAGTGCACTTAACTAGGCAGCTGATACAGAATACTAGCCTAGATTTATAATGTGCCTGCAGTTCAGCATTAACACTTCAGGCATCTGATGAAGTCTAAATAGGCTAGTCCAGATAAGTTTATGCCACAATAAGTTATTTAAAGTAGGTGGCAGGAAAGCTCAAAAAGAAACTTGACAGTGATTCACCAAAAAATGGTTCCAGGATAATTAGCCCACAACAATAAAAACATTTTGAACACCATGCAGAGGGAGTCTCACCAATGTCTATTGAAAGAGCAGAGGTGGGGAAGCACATCTACCTTTTCCAATCTCTGTGTGAACAAAATGGTGCTTTAGGTGCATTAGTGGTCATGCCTGATGTAATTTGAGAGCTTATCCTAAAACAGCAGTGAGAAAATAGTTTGACCTCAGCAGCAGCACAAAATCAAATATTCAGATCCTCATTTGCACCCATGTCAGCTGGGGATGATGAGATTCATAGTCCAGTAATCGAAGGGCATCAGTGTCAGGAAGCCTGGTTCATTTGTCTTTGACTAGGTGCAATTCCCAAAATTTCAAGAGGAAAGGAATCTGTCTGAGTCTCATTAAATACAGATATTCTTTTAGCTATGACTAAACTTAGGATTTTCTGCATGCAAAGCCTGTGCTCTACCTAACACTGAACTATGCCATTTCTAAAGTACATTAGTTATTGAAAGAACAGCACTGGCTGTGGTGTATACTGCTTCTAAATTAACTCTCCCTGGAAGAGTGTGTTTCCACATGGTTTCTCAGCAATTCAGGTTTAGAATATTGATATGAAGTAACTGCATGTGGCAGGACAAAAAGAGTTGCAGCCTAGTCCTAGGTATAGTTACTCAAAACTAAATCCAACTAAGTTCAATGGGAAAGGCTATCAACTAAGTGCATAAAACTAGATTAAATTTAGTTTATATAGCTTGTCTACTATTTATAACTTCAATGCCATAGAATATTTAGAACTGGGAAGGACCTGAGAGAGCATACAGTCCAATCCCCTGCTCAGCACGGGATAATGTGATGCAATATGCAACTATAACATCCTTACCAATTGACCCCTAGCCTCTGCTTAAAAGTGCCTGTTGCCTCTTGAGTTATACTGACCTCATGAATTTCATTGGGTTTTGTTGGGCCAGGAATACTCAGAGCTAGTTTTGCCAGTTCCTTCCTCTGAAATATAGCCTACAGCATCTGGTATTCATTGGCAGTCTCCCATCCAAGTACTAACCCAAGCTGACCCTGCTTAGCTTTCTGCTGAAATATCTTCATCAAAAGAAAGCCTGTCACTTCCTGAAGTTATCCATTCCATTATGAAAGAGCTTCTACCATTAAGAAAAGGTTATGTTAATGTTTAGCCAAAATCTGTTTCCTTAAAATATTTGTTTATTTTAATTTACATTCTGCTTTTCTCCCAGCACAGAATCCAAGGCAGTATACACCCTTTTAAAAAACACAATACAACTAAAAAAAACTCCTAGTACAAAAGTTACAACACAATTAAACCTAACATTTATTTGTAAAAACACAAGTTAAAAAAATGCAAGTTAAAAGCAGTTTTAAAAACGCATTTAAACATAATAAAATGGAAACACAACACCCCACATTAAAAACTCCATCTACCACAACAGATTAAAAACTGAATGCCTCCTTAAATAAAAAAGGTCTTTCCTTATCAGCAGAAAGACAGCAGGGTCAGACCTCCCGGAGAAGGGAGTTCCACAGCTTGGGAGCAGCCGCTGAAAAGGCTCTTTCCTTTGTCCTCTCCAACTGTGAGCAACCATTGGTTCAACCCAGCCTTCTGGAGGAACAGAGAACAATTCTGCTCTTGCGTGACAGGCCTTCAGATGCTTTAAGACTGCTGTCATGCTTCCCTTAATCTTCTTTTCTCCAAGCTAAACATACCAACGTCTTTCAACCATTCCTTACAGGACTTGGTGTCCCAGACCCCACAGCATCCCAGTCACCCTCCTCTAGAGGTGTCAATGTCATTCTTAAAAGATTATGCCCAGAACTGGACAGAGTACTACCAACCTCAGCTTTTCTCCTCTCATTACTAATGTTCTGTACTGCCTTTTAAGGAGGCATTCCCAGAAGATGTTCACAGCAGCCACCCATGCCAGGTTTAGACTTCAGAAAGTGCTTTCAGTTTTGAGCAGATGCAAATAGGAGTTGTTGGAACGTGTAACGCTTCCTCAGAGACCAGGACAATCAGAAATCCCCCTACATTTCACAGATGAAAACCAGGACACATATGGTCAAGCAATCTCAGTGTGGTCCAGATGGCAAAAGTTATAAATGAGAAGGAACACACAAGCTAGGAAAGTTTGCAGCAGTTTGCTTTTGCCTGAGTCTCCTGGGAACAGCAAGACCTTGCCTCTTCCTCTTCTCTCAACCCTGCTGAGGTAACTGAGTGCAAACTACTTTTTTCACTTTGAACTTAGTTTTCAACATGTAAGCTAAGGACAAAGAGGGAAAGTGGGAGGAGGAGAGCGGCTTACCAAAATGGCTGACCAGATCATAGAATCATAGAAATGTAGAGTTGGAAGAGACTACAGGGGCCATCCAGTCCAACCCCCTGCAATGCAGGAACACCCTCAAAGCACTCCTGACAGATGGCCATCCAGCCTCTGCTTAAAAACCTCCAAAGAAGGAGACTCCACTGCACTCCGAGGCAGCATATTCCACTGCCGGACAGCCCTGACCATCAGGAAGTTCTTCCTGAGGTTCAGGTGGAATCTCCTTTCCTGCAGCTTGAATCCATTGCTCCTTGTCCTGGTCTCTGGAGCAGCAGAAAACAAGCCCGCTCCCTCCTCTACATGGCATCCCTTCAAATATTTAAACACGGCTATCATGTCCTCTCTTAACCTTCTCTTCTGCAGACTAAACATACTTAGCTCTCTAAGTCTATCCTCATAGGGCATGGCTTCCCATGCCCATGAGATGCCCATGAGAAGTCCACAAATTGGACGTGAATGTGACAGCAGCTGCTTTTCACGTTTCTTGGCAACTGTAACTGTGAGGCACGCTGCCTTTGGTACTGGAGGTAATGTATAGCCATCATGGCTAGCTGTCCTTGATAGCTTTATTCACTGTGAATCCGTCTAATATTTGTCCAGCGCTTTGCCCCCTCCCTCTCCCTCTCCCTGTGTAGCTCAGCTCATCCATCTTTCCTTCCCATTCTGCAGCTAAGCGCCTTCAATCTCAACTTATTTATTTATTTAAAACATTTCCCAGCCACTTTCACAAAGCAGCTTATGAAAAAGATAAAAGCCATCGCATCTAAACTAAAACCACACAATAATAAAGTCGTGAAAAGACTACTGGGCACGTCAGCAACAAAACACAGAACTTTGCTTTTTTTAGACCAAGTCTGGGAAGGGGAGGGGGGGGGAAATTCCTTGGGACAAGTCTTTTCATCTCAGTTGTAGCTTGGTTGGCCTTACCTTGCCAAGAAGTAAAAGATTTGGGGTATCATGGAAGAGAGCAAAAATGGTTCTTTATTTAATTTATTGTATTTTGACTGCTAAACACAGAGTGAGGTACCTGAGGGATTTTTTCCCCTTCTTCTGATGAAATAAGTAACATGATTGGCTGACATCATTTGCTTCACTGCCTTATGCAGTAAAATGTGTTGTGCTCATTTTGTTGAATCAACATGGTATTCCAAAGATGACAGGAGTAAAGATTCCATCCTGATCTGGCATAATGAGGGCATTCAGAGTAGGGAGCTGCTTGCCCCCAAGGGCTCATAAGGTTCCAAGGAAAAGTAGTGGTCCCTCATAGCTGTACATCTCAGGCCAACTGGGCACAAGAGGGAGTTCAGGAGCTACTGGAAGTTTCACTTCTGCTTGAATTTCAATTGATCAGTGGTTCTTAACCTTTTACCATGGACCCCCTTTAAATGTTTTGTTGCTGCAAACCACCAAGACTGAACTCAAGGCAGCTTCTGCTGTATGCAAGGTAGCAAGAAATGTCTTGTGCTTTCTCTCAGACACTCAGTGTCATTCACCCACATGTTCTCACCACAAGCAGAAGCAGCAAATGCTGAGTGTATTTTTTGCTATCAATTTCATAATTTTTGAATGGTTTGTAATGAAACCACGTACAGATGATGTCTCTCACTGGAAAAAAAAACCTTTGAGATCCTTGTTTGACCATCCATCTGTTGGTCCATCTATCTTACTGCTTGCTTGCTTGCTTGCTTAAATGTAAAATCTCAGAACATTTCTTCAAGCCTTCATAGACCCCCTGTGAGGACGTCGACAGACCCCAGGTTAAGAAAAGCTGCAACAGATCACAAACCAGTAACAAAAAGACTCCTACCTACCTAACCCAAAATGACAGAAGATAACAAGCCAAGCATAGATTTTTAAGTAAAAGGACTGAAAAGGAAGCTTCTGGGTTGAGCATGTACTCATTTACCCTCTAACTGTCCCAGCTTAGCAGGGTCAGTCAGAATTAATCCTCTGTTGCCCCACTTTTTCACCTGCTTTCAAAGTGTCCCAGTTTCTCTCTCCTCCTCCCACTGTACTCTTTGTTCTCAGCTTACTTCAGCTGCTGCAAACTGATTTCAATCTGCAAAAAGTAGTTTGCAGTGAATTAGGAGAGGAGAGGAGAGAATGGAATCTTTCCCTTCCCAATAGACTCAAACTGCTGCAACCTCTCCCAGATGGCGCCTTCTGCTTCGTTAATAATTTTTGCCAGTGCAATCCCACTCTAATGTTGCTTGTTCACACATGTTCCAGTTTCCCTCTGTGATATGTTAGAGCTATGAAGCTCCTTGCTTCCACCTGTATGTCTGTTCCCTGAACCATTGTTTTGGTCTTTGTCCTGGTTTGTGGGTTTTGGGTTTCCAGGAAAAAAATAGCAAACTAAATTTAGGAAGAGTTCAACTGAGTTTGGTAGTTAGCTGAGCAGACATAGCTTATACAGCTCAAATTAAGAAAGGAGGCCCAGTTTTTGTTTTTGTTTTCTTGTTCTGTTCTCTGTATTATCAAGTATGGAAGGTGAGGGAGCTGCTGCTGTCTCCTGTAGCACTTGTGGCATGTTCCTTTTCTTGCCACAAGATGTGGTCGGGTACACCTGCAGCAAGTGCAAGCTGGTCACCTTCTTAGAGGTCAAGGTGAGGCAGCTGGAAGCACAGGTTTCTAATCTTCGTCTTATTAGGGAAGGTGAGGACTTCTTAGATAGGGCAGAGAGGACCTTCCTGAAGACCGGATATGCGGAGGAGCTGCCTGATGAGGAAATCAGTTCCGTGAGCCAGGAAAGCGATGCTTGGAGGAATGTCACACGGAGAAGTAGAAGGGCCAGGAAGGAAACAGAGACTCTCAAACTGCAGAATCGCTTCAACGTTCTTGGTGCTGTGAATGATGAGGAACACCAGAAGGAGGGAACACAACATCAGCAAGAAGGAATCCAACTTCTGCAACTGGAACTTCAACACCAACAGGACAGCATCCAACCTCGGGAAGTCCAGCACTCCCGACCTCAACACAATGCCCAGGCAATCCTGGAAGAATCTGCTTGTCGAAGAACCCCGGACAGGCCTCAGAGGAGGTGAGTTCTGGTGGTTGGGGACTCCTTGCTCAGAGGAACCGAAACGGCAGTTTGCAAACCGGACAAGCTCAATCGAGAGGTCTGCTGTCTTCCTGGGGCCAGGATAAACCACATAACAGAGAGGCTAGCCAGGCTGGTCAAACCCACTGACCGTAAGCCCCTCGTTTTGGTTCACGTTGGAACCAATGACACGGTGAAGCGCAGCTTTCAGCACATCACAAAGGACTACGAGCTTATGGGGAGAAAGCTTAAGGACCTTGGTGCGCAGGTGGTCGTTTCATCAATCCTCCCTGTTCAAGGATATGGTGCACGAAGGGAAAGGACAATAGTAGAGGTCAACAGCTGGCTCCGCACATTTTGCCACCGCCAACAGTTTGGCTTTTTGGATCATGGCTTGAAATTCCAGGAACATGGGCTCCTGGCAAGGGATGGGCTGCACCTCATGAAACTTGGCAGGAACGTTTTTGCAAACAGTCTCACACGGAGGATTAGGAGGGCTTTAAACTAAGTACATCTGGGGAGGGAGACAAGATTATTCAGGACAAGGACTCAGCAAGTGCAGGGGAAAAAGGCCCAAATGATATTGGCCAAGTAGGAATAGCATCCAATCGTGGGAGGGGTGGAAACAATGCTATGGGACTTGCAGGAAGGGCACGGGGACTTAAGTGTCTCTACACTAATGCACGGAGTATGGGAAACAAACAAGATGAATTTGAACTCCTAGTACAGCAAAATAAATATGATTTGATAGGCATCACTGAGACCTGGTGGGATGAGTCTCACGATTGGAATGTAGGAATAGAGGGGTATAGCCTATTTTGTAGAAATAGACCAAATAAGAAAGGAGGAGGAGTAGCCTTATATGTCAAGGATGTTTTCACCTGTGAAGAGATCCATGACTTGAACACCGGAAACCAGGTCGAGAGCATCTGGGTAAGAATTAAGGGAGCAAGAAATAATAGGGATATTATAGTGGGGGTTTACTACAGACCTCCAGGCCAGACTGAGGACCTCGATGACGCTTTCATAGACCAAATGACTGCACATTCAAAAAGGAGAGATACAGTAATAATGGGAGATTTCAACTACCCGGATATATGTTGGCAGTCAAACTCTGCAAAGGCGGCAAGGTCCAGCAAGTTTCTTGCTTGTCTTGCAGACAATTTCATGGTCCAGAAGGTGGAAGAGACGACAAGGGGATCAAATATTCTGGATCTGATCCTGACCAACAGGGAAGACCTTGTTAATGACGTAGAACTGGTTGGATCTTTAGGAGAGAGTGACCATGCCCTATTAGAATTTTTTATTCAGTGGGGAAGAGAAGGCAAGTGTAGCCAGGCATTCGTCTTAGATTTTAAAAAAGCAGACTTCTGTAAACTGAAGGAGCTGCTGGCTGAAATCCCGTGGTCAAGAATAGTCAATGAGAAAGGAGTTCAGGAGGCATGGGAGTTCTTTAAAAGGGAGGTACTGAAGGCACAGGCTAAAACTGTGCCATTAAGGAGGAAAAATGGAAGGCATCTGAACAAACCGGAATGGTTGACTAAAGAGCTCTCAGCTGAGCTAAGTATTAAGAAAAACATGTACAGGAAATGGAAGAAGGGGGAAATCACCAAAGAAGATTATAAGCAAGTAGCCAGGAGATGTAGGGAGAAGGTCAGAAAGGCGAAAGCACAGATCGAACTTAGGCTGGCCAGAGACATTAAAAACAATAAAAAGGGCTTTTTTAAATACGTCCGCAGCAAAAGGAAAAAGAAGGAGACGATAGGGTCACTGCGCAAGGAAGATGGTGAATTAATAACAGGAGGAAGAAAAAAGGCAGAACTCCTCAACACCTTCTTCGCCTCAGTTTTTTCCCAAAAGGATAAAAACACGCAACCTGGCGGTTGGGGAGCAGGTGAGGAAGTGGGGGAAATGCAGCACAGAATAGATAGAGAGGTAGTACAGGAATACCTGGCCACACTGGATGAATTCAAGTCTCCAGGGCCAGATGAATTGCATCCTAGGATTTTAAAAGAACTAGCAGAGGTCATTGCGGAACCTCTTGCTATAATCTTTGAAAACTCTTGGCGGACCAGAGAAGTTCCGGCAGACTGGAGGAGGGCAAATGTTGTCCCCATTTTCAAGAAGGGAAAAAAAGAGGACCCAAATAATTATCGCCCAGTCAGCCTGACATCAGTACCTGGAAAGATCCTGGAGCGAATCATCAAACAATCAGTTTCCAATTACTTAGAAAACAATGCCGTAATTACGAAAAGTCAACATGGGTTTCTCAAAAATAAGTCATGCCAGACTAATCTTATCTCTTTTTATGATAGAGTTACTTGCTTGATAGATGAAGGGAATGCTGTGGACATAGTATATCTTGATTTCAGTAAGGCCTTTGACAAAGTTCCCCATGACATTCTTGCAAAGAAGCTAGTAAGATGTGGGCTGGACAGGGCTACTGTCAGGTGGATTTGTAACTGGTTGACTGACCGTACCCAAAGGGTGATCACCAATGGCAGATTCTCATCCTGGAGAGAAGTGACTAGTGGGGTGCCACAGCGTTCTGTCCTGGGCCCGGTGCTGTTCAATATCTTCATTAATGACTTGGATGAAGGAATAGAGGGCACGCTGATCAAATTTGCAGATGACACCAAATTGGGAGGGGTTGCTAATACGCCTGATGACAGGATCAAAATTCAAAAGGACCTGGACAGATTGGAGAGCTGGGCCAAGGCTAACAAAATGAACTTCAACAGAGAGAAATGTAAGGTCCTACACTTAGGAAGAAAAAATGGTATGCAGAAATATAGGATGGGGGACACGTGGCTGGCTAACAGTACGTGTGAAAGGGATCTAGGAGTCTTCATAGACCACAAGCTGAACGTGAGTCAGCAGTGTGATGCGGCAGCCAAGAAGGCCAACGCAATTCTTGGTTGCATCAATAGGAGTATGGTGTCTAGATCGAGGGAGGTATTGGTACCACTCTATTCTGCATTGGTTAGACCTCATCTTGAATACTGTGTCCAGTTCTGGGCACCCCAATTCAAGAAGGATATGGATAAGCTGGAGCAGGTCCAGAGGAGGGCAACCAAAATGGTGAGGGGCCTGGAAGCCATGCCCTATGAGGACAGACTTAGAGAGCTGGGTATGTTTAGTCTGCAGAAGAGAAGGTTGAGAGGGGACATGATAGCCATGTTTAAATATTTGAAGGGATGTCATGTTGAGGAGGGAGTGGGCTTGTTTTCTCCTGCTCTTGAAACCAGGACAAGGAGCAATGGATGCAAGCTGCAGGAGGGGAGATTCCGCCTGAACCTCAGGAGGAATTTCCTGACAGTCAGGGCTGTCCGGCAGTGGAATGTGCTGCCACAGAGTGTGGTGGAGTCTCCTTCTTTGGAGGTTTTTAAGCGGAGGCTGGATGGCCACTTGTCGGGAGTGCTTTGAGGGTTTTCCTGCATGGCAGGGGGTTGGACTGGATGGCCCTTGTGGTCTCTTCCAACTCTACATTTCTATGATTCTATGATTCTATGATTCTATGAAACACTAAAAGGAAGTACAGTTGGCCCTCCATATTTGCTGGGGTTAGAGGTGCAGGGAAAATCACAAATATCAAAGTGTGTGTGTCCGTGGGAAGGGGGACAAGGCATGGTGGGGAGAATGGGCACCCAGGATCCAAACTAGGTCAGGGAAAGGAGAGGGAAAGAAGGTGAGTCATCATGGTAGCCCTATACTTCCTCTCTCGCTCTCTCACCCATCTACTTTCTTGTTTGTGGAGGGGCTTGGAAGAAGCTTTGTGGTGCTGAGAAATTAGGCTTCAAGTCATCCATAGCTGGCCAGGCAGCCATTCATGGTGGAGGAGGACGAAGAGGACCAGAGGCAAGTTTTTAATGGGCTGCATGGCTGCTGAGAGGAGAGGTTTCCCTGGAAAAGAAGCACCTGAGATGGAAGGGGGCAGGGGTTGGAAGAATTCAGATAATCAAGTCCATGAAAATGACATCCACAAAGGTGGAGGACTAACTGTAGCTCCCACCAACCCAGCATCTGCTTATTTCATATTTTACAAATTTGAAATTATTCTTTTGAAATATATTTTTTTGAAATCCAGCTTTGTGATATACTTTCAAAACCCTTAAATCCTGTGTTTTTAAAATCAAATATATGTCTTTATGTGAAGAACTGGCATGACACAATTCAGTAATTTAACCTGCAGCACTGATAACTGCAGACAATGCAGTATTCTAGATTCAGAGTATGTGTACAATATTTGAATTTGGCTATTTAGAATTCATTTTTCAGCTACGTTCTATAAATTGTTTCAATTTCTTTCCAGCTGTACAGTGAGAGTAATGTTAAGGATAAAAATATGTTGTTGACTAAGGGACAAACTAATTGACAGGTTAAGTACGGGATTACATTTTAAGTTGCTCTTGTTTAAGCAGCCAGGATTGACTGGATCAGAAACAGGGCCATTGTACAAGGGGAATTATTTCATTTTATTTTATGCTGTCATATTCTGGTCTGAAGCATGGGCCCAATGAAGCAAGACATCAGTTATAAAAACTCAAGGTCTGTAAATAGTTAGATTTGTTGTTGTGTGTCTTCAAGTCATTTCCAGCTTATGGTGATCCTAAGGTGAACCCGTCATAGGGTTTCTGGGGCTGAGAGTGCGTGACACACCTAAGGGCAACCAGTGGGTTTCCATGGTCAAGCAGAAAATTGAACCCTGGTCTCTAGGATTGTAGTCCGATGCTCAAACTGCTATACTATGTGGCTCTCAAGTAACTGACTATACCACAGGTAATTACTTGTAATGATTCATTCAAGTAATACGTAGGTCTGTTAATGCTTATGTTTTCCCTGTGAGAATATCTAAATGGGGAAGAAGACTCTAATAGCAAATCTCTGGGTTTTTTTTGTTCCTGTTAGGCTTCAAAATATAACCTGAGAAGATCTGGTCCAGAAAGTCCCACCTGTGCATCTGGAGAGATATGGTCCTGAGAAGAAAGGTAGGAGGAACATGTTACAAACATGCAAACACCTGTATGGAAAGCTAATCCATATTTTAAAGCAGTATCTGGTTAGATTTCTATGAATTTTAAGGTGTACCCACCAATCCTATGATCTAGTGCTGAGGGTCTACACTGGCTTCCTTCTTTTCTGGAGATAAGACAGATGTTAACTAGGAACAGGGTCTTGTTTGTAATGGTGCCAGAGTTGTGGGCTGTTTTCCTGGAAATTCCACACACATTATTTCTGGGACTGGTAAAAGTATTGTTTTTGTTCCATCAGGCATTTAGGAATGCTGAAAAGTGGGACCTGTAACAAAATGGTACAACTGGGGGTACTCCTCTTAAGGCTTCAAGATACTCCATTCCATGGTTCTTCCTTGGTTTTCTGACTACCATCCCCAGCACCCTGCTTGTTCTCTGTTTGCTGGGCATGCTCTGGCTTTCTGAGCTGGCTTTTGCCATCCTCAGCTCTGCTGAGTGTTTTTTCCCCCTCCTAAAGGTACAAGTCTGCTGATAACCTCCCTCTTGTGCTATGTAAGAATTGGTACTCAGAGAGTCTTCATTGCTGGTATACATGATTCTCACTAAAAAGGAATTTTAAAAAAATGCTGTTTTTTAACTAGCATTTTTTGCATCCCCTCCCACACAATTTGGTACATTCTTTTTTTGTTGTTTATGTCTTTCACGCATGCTATCCTTTGAATAATTTTCTCTTGAAAAGTGGATTATAAGCATTGTTGTTGTGTGCCTTTGAGTCATTTCTGACTTATGGTGACCCTAAGGTGTCTAAGTAGTTACTTCATTGGACTACAATGCCCAGAATCCCCCCAGCAAGCATGAACAGTGGTGATGTCAGTTGAGGATATAGGAAGTTGTACCCACCCCCAAAAAGAAAGCCAGTGGAATGCAGTGCTTTGAGTGCTGGACCAGTACTGAGAAAGACTAGGGTTTTTATCCCAGCTTGGCCGTGGAAACCCATTGGGTGACCTTAAGAAAGTCACACTTTTCAGCCTCAGAGGAAGACAATGATATACCTGCTGTGAAGAAACCTTGGCAACAAAACCCATCATAGACTTATCTTAGGCTCACCATAAGTTGGAAACAATTTGAAGGCACACAGTAACAACAGCAGCAGCAGCAGCAGCACCCCAAAGTAACAAATCCTGGTTCAGATGGAATGAATTCACAGGTGTAGATTCCACCTGTCAAAATCTCATTCAGCACAATGCTGTCCTAAGCATTTTTTCAATATGGGGGATAGAAGAGTCTGGTTAGTGTTTGATCTGCACACACTCATTCCCCCTTAAAAACCATCTAGATGCAGACCTTAACCAGCTTTGTGGCTTTAACTGTACATGGTTTGGGAAGAGCAGAGGAGTTTGCAGCCTCTGTTTAACCCTATAATGACAAAGTGGTGGCTTTTGAAGCTGAGAATTGGTAGTAGGGGGTGCTTGGCTACACCACCTCAGTTTTTCTTAACCAGCCTGGAAATATTTTTTGCAATTTCTTCTAGTTGTCCCTGAGCCTAGAAATGAACACAACTGGGAAGAAAAGGACATGATGGAGAGAAAATGAGGAGAAAAATAGGTAGATGGGTCAACAGCAGCTGGGGCTCCCGTGTTAATGGGGTGGTGAATCCACTTTGGGCTTTAGTCTGAACTTTAAGTGGCTGTCCAAAGTGCTGAACCTATTCTGGGATAGGGTTCAGCACTTTGGAAAGTCCTTTAAAGTTCAGGGGGGAAAACCTGGAACAGCTTCATCACCCCACCAACTTCAGGGACACCAGCAACCTCAATTTGCAAATATCTTGTGCTTCCCTCTCACCTCACAACATTACCATCAACTGGCAGCAACTACTGGACCCAACAGACAAGATCCAATGGTATATATCTGCTAGATCTCATGAGTTCTGCCAGAATCAATTATTTCCCTTCCCACTTTTGCATGCCCCCAAGTCACTTGGAAAAATCTGTTCAAGAGATTGAGACAAGCCCACTCACAGAGACTAGAGTATGGTGTGGGGGATGTAGTGGGAATGGAAGGGGAAGAAAGTCCTATTCAGCTGGGCTTGGCTACAGAAGTACAGTCATCCCTCCACATTCAGTAGGGTTAGGGGCACAGGGCCCCCATGAAAGTGGAAAAACCATGAATAACTCTAAGCCCTCCCAAACCATATTTAACGCACACAAAATATGATCACCATATTCAATCCACCATGGATTGCTTTGAGGCATCAGGGTTCCTTCACAAGGCAGAAGTGGGGGGCTGGAGGGGCTTAATGCCATCTCCACTGCTGCCCCACACCATTTTTTATAGGGACTTACAAGCCTTATTCACAGTTTCTCAGTCTCACAAGGTTCGCAGTCCCTGTTAAAAATGGCATAGGGAGACAGCAGAGGTGACAACAAATAATCTGTGAATAATCAAGTTCACAAAAGTGAAACCCGCAAATGTGGAGGGGGCTGACTGTACACTGTTGAATCTTAACCATAGTAGAAATTAACACTGCAAATCAGCCTCGTATTTAGAAGGACATAGATCTTCTTTTTGGATAAGAAAAGAGAATGAGGAAGACATTGGCCTGAATCTTCTTGGTTTGTCCCAGCTAGAGTACACCTGTTGAGTCAATGCTGAGCCAACATACAGGTAAATCTTGTTGATTCAAGGATTCTACTCTAGCTGGGATTGACCAACAGGGTTCAGACCATTGTCTTTTTGCTGGCTTATATGGTTTTCAAGGACTCTTACCCTGATGCACTCATAAAACCCTGTTAATATGTTTTTCTCCTGCTTCTCTCAGTCTCTGGAAAGCACGGACAAAGCAAACTACTATCATGATGGACCATTTAAGCCAGCTTTTCCCAACTTGTTGCCCTCTAGACACTTTAAGATATAATGCCCATCAGTTAGGGCTAGCATGGCCAATGGTCAGGGATGATGGGAGTTGTTTTCCAAAATATTTGGTGGGCATCATGCACTGAATACTCTCAACCTCCTCATTGTTTGGTTTAGCAGGGCAAGAATCGCAGGAACCCAAATTACAAAGGCGTAGCATTTTGTACACATTACGTTTACAGACATCTTCATATAATCATAAGATTTTTGTACAGATGGGGGAAAGTAAATTTCTTGTATGTATGCGCATGCATGCTTGTATATACACATACACACAAACACAATTTTATATATATATATATATGTATAAATCCAGCACTTGCTGCTGTAATCTCCAGTTATCCACTTAATATGGATGGCGTAGTTCCATACCATCTGGACATTATCTTTAAACTGTTTTCTCTTACATTTCTGTTTCACAAAAGACAGTGACAACCTTTAACTAAAGGAATTCCCATGCCCAGATCTATTAACTCCATCAAGTTATATTCAGATTTTCTCATGAGTAGGCCTTCTGAAATGCATGGGACTCAAGTTAGTCCCATTTAATTTAAATCCCACTGATTAACGTCTAGACCAGGGTAGGGACCTGTAGTCCACCGGATTTTTTTTTAAGCTTTCAATCCCCATTAGTATTAGCATAGCCAGTGGTTAAGGAGTATGGGAATTGTAGACCAAGAATATCTGAAGGGAGAGAGTTGCCCATCCAGTCTGGATTCAGCCTTTCTCTTCGAGCCTGCTTTTTTACTGGCTCAGATTTGTCCTGTAAGCAAAGCTTAATATTGCAGAAGTAAAACCCATGGAGGGCCGCTGAAGGTTGAGCAGATGTATCTTTCCTGCCCTGACATACATATTCCTCCGGCATTGTGAAAGGTTCCCTTGTGTTAGTAGTTTAGGAGGTCTGATTAGAATTAGAATTCTTCCCAGTGCCCAGACTTCTTTATCTCCCTTTCTCTCTCTCTCTCTCTCTCTCTCTTTTCCCTGGGAAAGGTCTGGTTCTGAAAGATAAGGAAACAGAAGTTCCTGACATTTCACTTTACAAATCGCAGAGGCAATGCACAAGTCATAATAATAATATAAAAAAAGTGGAGAACAGAGGAGTCTAGGATCTTTGTAAAAGCAATCCATACCTGCCTAGCCCACAGTTTCTGCTATAACGTTTTAATAAAATGATAAAAAGCTTACTATAGAATCACATGTTATCAGTGGAGATATATGTAAATTCCTGGCTAAGATGGATGAGGGTGAGCTGTAGCCAGCTGGTAGGGCACATAGTTTGCATGCAGAAGGTTGGTCCCCAAGTTCAGTCCCTGGTGTCTCCAAAGACGGCTGGAAAAGTCTTATCTCAAATACCAGAGAGCTGCTGCCAGGGAGTGTGTGTCACCAAAACTGGGTGTCACCAAAACCAGCCGGCCCCTCCCGAAACTGCAAACCCGAGGATTCTAGAGGGTGTTGAAAGTGGAATCATCGCGCTATAACAGGCTAGTGCAGAAATGGCCTGGGAATAATGGACCGAAGGTCTGACTCAGAATAAGGCAGCTTTATGTGTTCTTTTGTTAATTCATGTGTAGCATCAACTCAGTGTCTATTTCTCTTCCACTGTCTTACTCACAGGCCAGCAGAGTGCAGGCTATGGGATGTTTTTGTGTGCCTTGACACCATGAACCCTATACTGATATGGATATTGCTCAAAAATGGGTAACCATGTATTCTAAGGAGCACAACTAGACAACTAGCCATTTTAGTAACTATCTGGTTGCTTCGGTTATTGAAAAAAGGCCTTTAGAGGCCTGTATCAATTCATGGCGAGCTGACAATGAGGGAAAACAGCTTAGCACAATCCCAAGAGAGGGAGGGAGACGGGGAGAGAGAGGCTAGCCATGGCTGAGCATTTGGTGATCTTTTGGTGATGGCATAGACCAGAGCTTTCCAAACTTTTCATGTTGGTGACACACTTTTTTGACATGCATCATTTCGTGACACAGTAATTCAGTTTTACTAGCAAACTGCAAGTACACAGAGGCGTATCTCGGGTGCAGAAAGGCAGCCCTCCACCAATCCTGGCCTGCTGCCATCACCCTCACCAGCAAACGCCCCAGTGAGAGCAGTGGCAGGGGAAAAGACAGCCCCCTCCCACCCGGTCCTTGTCTGCTGCCATCACTCTTGCCAGGGAAAGGCCTCAGTGAGAGCGGCAGCAACAGGCCAGGCTCAATTGAGGGGGGTCTTTCTCAGCCGAGAAGGTGACACACCAACACACTACAGGAGACACACTAATGTGTCATGACACGCCATTTGGAAAGCCCTGGCAAAGGCAGTAAGGATTTAGCAGGGAGAGCTGCAGTTAATCCTCTGTCATCCAACTTTTTCCACTGTTTTTAAAGTGTTCTAAGGCCTTTCCACCCTACACTGTTCTAGGCCATTTCCGCACTAGCCTGTTATAGCGCTATGATTCCATTTTCAACATCCTATGGAGTCCTGGAGTTTGCAGTTTCAGGAGGGGCTGGCTGGCCCCTCCCGAAACTGCAAGCTCCAGGATCCCATAGGATGTTGAAAGTGGAATCATAGCACTATAACAGGCTGCTGTGGAAATGGCCCTAGTGCTATTATTCCACTTTCAACATCCTGTGAAATTCTGGGGTTTGGAGTTCCCTGAGGCCAAAGAGCTTTCTGGCTGAGAATTCTAAATGCCCCTCTCTAAATTGCAAACCCCAGGATTCCATAGGAGGTTGAAAGTGGAATAATAAACGCTATAACAGCGTAGTACTGAAAGGCCCCTAATTTCTCTCTCTTTCTCCCCCTTTCCACCTTTGTCCTCAGTTTGCTTCCATTGCTGCAACTTCTCCTACGATGTGTGTTCACCCATATTAATAATTTCTGTCACCTTGACCACACTCTGATGTTGCTTGGCCACACATGTCCCAGTTTTCATCTGTGAAATGCAAGGGAAACTGGGACATTTTAAAAGCAGCTGAAAAAGTGGGGTGGCAGATGATTAACTGAGAAACTTGAAGGGTACAAGAAAGGGCTGGCACTGGAGTCACAGCATTCAAGTTTAAGCATTTTGAGATGTTATTGAGGAAGCATCTATGTGCACAAAATGTTACGCCACCCTGTCCCACATGGCCATTAGTTGAATTGGGTTTAAGGCTGCAAAAAGAAATGCAATTGATATGATTCTGCTGGTCCACTTGAAGTTGCAAAGCACGTTCCCTCTGAGAACTGTGTCTTTATCTCTGTTCAGGAACTTCTCAAAACTATCCATTCTAGAATACTTTCTCTTTCCCATCTGTGGCCTTTTCCGCACGACGTTCTTATAGCACAATTGTTCCACTTTCAACCTCCTAGGGAATCCTGGGGTTTGCAGCTTCAGGAGGGGCCGGCTGGCCCCTCCCAAAGCTACAAACCCCAGGATTTCCTAGGAGGTTGAAAGTGGAATAATCGCACTATAAGAGTGTTGTGCGGAAAAGGCCTGTGCTAGGAAATGGGAAAAGAAACTTCCCTCAACTTTAAATTTTCACTGATCTGACAAGTGGAGGAGAAACCTTTCAGCAGCTTGTTTAACAGGAGTGGGAAAGCCCTTTTTGATAAGACAATATTTGTGTTTGGGAAGGAGAATTGGGATGGACTTTGTGGGGGGTAGGTGGGTGTTTAAATAGACATGCAGCCCACAAGCTATGGCCACAGTAAGCACCTTGAAAGATTATGATAATCTGGCCTCAGCTTTACAGACAGACACTTCTCTTGTGTCCAGAGGGCTGGTTCTGGATAGATACTGTGAAGCTGGATTACAAGTGTCATTACATTGTGCCATCAATATCCATTGTGGCTTATGAAATGTAAGGTGACAAGTTCTGCCAGAAGGAAATTACAATCTAAAATTCACACATGAGAGACAACAGATGGGGGAGGATAAAATGCAAATGTGGGAGGGAAAAATTATTAATTTAAGCTACGCATACTGTTTACTGTTATTGTTGTTGTTGTTGTTGGCCTTCAAGTCAGTTCCAGCTTACAGCAATGCTATCCTACTTTTCTTCACAGATTCATGTGAAGTTTTCCATTGCTTTCCCCTTAGGCTGAGAGAGTGTGACTTCCCACAGTCACTCAGTGGGTTTCCACAGCTGAGCTGTGATCTGAACCCTGGTCTCCCAGAGCTCTAATCCAGGACTCAAACCACACCACCCCTGGGCTCAAGCGAAGCGTCTGTCTGTGAAGCTAATGCCACGTTGCAATAGTCTTCCAGGGTGCTTACAATGCCTATTCCTCAGTGTTGGGGAAAATGTAGCATTTAGGTCACATGTCACTTCCACGGCCTTTTCAACATGTACTATTAAACCCTTTCACTGGACTGAGTGGCACTGCTGTTGCCTGCATTTTAACACCCAGTTAAAACATAGCTTTTTATCAAAAGTTGTTGGGATCTAATGATTTTACGAAGTTTGTACATACACATTGCTTTAATTTGTTTCAGTTGTTCAGATAGTTTTAGATGGCTTTAGTCCATATATCAGAGCTTTCCAAACTGTGTGTTGCGACACATTAGTGCAACAGCTGCAGCATGTAGGTGTGTTGCACAAATGTAACAGGTGGAGGGGCTGCCCCCCTGCTGTTGAGGTAGGCCAGGCCCAAGTGAAGTGGCTGCTTCTGCCACCGCCGCTGCCGCCCTGGGCCAAGGAAGACCCCGGCAAGGGTGGCGGTGGCAGGCCCAGTCCAGGTGGAGGGGTTGCCTCTCCCACCGCCATCACTGCCGCCCCAGGCTGAGGAAGACCCCGGTGAGGGTGGCAGGAGACCAGGCTTGGATAGAGGGTCTGCCTCTACTTACTGAATTACCGTATCACGAAATGATTCATGTCTAAAAAGTGTGTCGCCAACATGAAAAGTTTGGAAACCTCTGCCACAAATCATACATTGCTGTTTCACATTTTACACTGTTTCATATTTATACTGGTTTTATTGTTTGACAAACTGAAATCATTGGATACAGAGAGGGATACAAATGCTCTGTTAAAGATACAAGTTATAGCCAACCCATGATGGTGACCGTAGTTCTTGAAGGGTGCCAGATCAGGAATGAGGCAGTGACTGACCCTATGGTAGGGCATGGCATAGATCATAGAGCATCCCGACTTGTGCTGCATCACTTACACTAGCCATGGCTAGCTGTTTTTCCAGGTTCAGAGGAAATGAAAGTGGATATTCTTAGGCCATTTCTGCACTAGCCTGTTTTATCGCTATGATTCCACTTTCAACATCCTATGGAATCCTGGGGTTTGCAATTTCAGGTGGGGCCGAAAGTGGAATCATAGCGCTATAACAGGCTAGTGCGGAAATGGCCATTGGCAGGTAGTGGAGTCCTCATGTTGGACTGCAGCCCCATCATCCTGTGCCAATGTTGGCTGGGGCTGATAGTATTTAGAGTCCATCAACATCTGGAGAGATACAGGTTACCCACTTCAGTCCCAGATGACCATCAATTTGTTTTTAGGCAATTGTAGAAAGGCAGGCTTAGGATTGTTGTTGATATTGCCTTCACGTCAGCTCCCATTTATGGTATATACTAGAGTTTTCTGGGCCAGATTTATTCAGAGGAGGTTTCTCACTGCATACTTCCAACATTTCATAATTGAAAACTGGCACACATGTGACCATGCAACATTAAAGAGGGGTCAAAATGATACAAGTCATTAACAAGGATGAATAAATAAGTTAGGAGAGACTGCCGCAGTTTGGTGTTTCCTTAGCCTCCTGGGAAGGGCAAGATTCATAGAATCATAGAGCTGGAAGAGACCAAATGGTCCATTGATTCCAGCTCACCGCCATGCAGGAATATACCATCAAGGCATTCCTAACAGATGGCCATCCAGCCTATGTTTAAAAACCTCCAAAGAAGGAAACTCTATCACCCTCTGAGGCAGCAGATTCTATCATCAAACTGCTCTTACCATCAGGAAGTTCTTCCTAATGTTTAGGTGGAATCTCTATTCCTGAAGTTTGAAGCCATTGCTCCATGTCCTAGTCTCTAGAGCCGCAGAAAACAGGCTTGCTCCATCTTCCATATGACATCCCTTTAAATATGTAAACATAGCTATCATGTCAACTTTCTTTTCTCTAGGCTAAACATACCCAGCTCCCAAACCACTCCTCATAGGGCGTGGTTTCCAGACTTTTACCATTTTGGTCACACTCCTCTGGAAACATTCCAACTTGTTAATATCCTTCTTGAATTGTGGTGCCCAAAACCGGACACAGTATTCAAGGTGAGGTCTGACCAAATCAGAATAGAGTAGTACCATCACTTCCCTTGATCTAGACGCTATACTCCTATTGATGCAGCCTCAAATCAGCAAGGAGTTGGGGCTTTGGGGGAATGGTGGGAGACTTTGAGTTCACAAAAGTTATCCAAGGGCCATGTGTGGCCCATGAACTGCAGTTTGCTCATGTCTAGGCTAAAGATTTTGAGTTGATTCTTGACTGAGACACTATACTCCTATTCATGCAGCCTAGAATCGCATTGGATTTTTTAGCTGCTGCATCACACTGCTGACTCATGTTCAGCTTGTGGTCTACTAATACTTCTCAATCTGTTTCGCACGATCCCTTTCACATCTCCTAGAATTATCCTGTTTACCTCCTCCTTTCCTCTCCCCCTCCCCTGACTATTTTTGACTTTCAACTCAGTTTGTGGCAATTGAAGTAAGCTGAAGACAAAGGGGGAAGTGGAAGGAGGAGAAAGAGAAACTGGAACATTTTAAAAGTATTTTAAAAATTGGATGAGAAAAGATTTATCAGGTCTGTCTGTGCCAAACTGAGATAGTTGGAGGGTATGTCATTGCTTTTCTCTGAGAGAGTGTGATTTGCCCAAGGTCACTCTGTAGGTTTACATGGCTAAGTAGCAACTTGGGCCATTTCCACACTAGCTTGTTATAGTGCTATTATTCCATTTTCAACATCCTATGGAATCTTGGGGTTTGCAGTTTAAGGAATGGCCCAGAAATGGCACTGAACTCTGGTCTCCAAGAGTCCTATTCTAACACTAAAACCACCACACTATGCTGGCTTGCCTAACTAGAAATGCTGTCTTCCTAAAAATATGTGAGTGACATGTAAAAGAGGAAGACAAGAAGGAGATGAAAGTAGAAGGAGGCATTTACCCATATCCCCTTCGAGCATGTAACTATCTCAGGAAATACAAAAGTTACCTTTTTTGTTTTTTTTTACTGTAGCATCCAAAATCTCCCACCCAGCAAGGCCATCAGCGGCTGAGGGTTTCCGGAAATCATTGACTGAAAAAAATAACTTCTCCACGCTCTTCCTGTGCATTGCTTACAGCAGAAGTCGAGTAGAAGTAGTAGTTCTTTCCCTGAAGCTTTTATGTGAAAAGGGGATATTTGAAGGCTCAATATCTTATACAATGGTATAGCAGATTCTATCCCCTATATCCCTAGTTTCTTTTAAACATTAGCTGCTTGATCCATCTCCATTCTGGGTTTGTATTGGCCATTAGTCCATTTTTAAATGTTCAGAGGCATTTACAACATGGATACATGTAAATGCTCATGAAGACAACACACAGCAACCCTTCCCACCTTTGTGTGGCCAGTAGCTAAAGGCTGGCATGGCACCAGGAATCCTGCTGGAGTCATCTGGGATATTCGGCCTCCTGTCAGGCTCCAGTGATTCGCACCAAGTCCGCAGCCCTCTCCCCAGATGAAATTAAGAATAATAGACATTTTGCAGACCGCTGACCTTGCTTTCTGAACCACCAGCCCAAGGTTGTTAACGTCATGCTTTGCATTCCTTGGATGGGTGGGTGGAAACAGAAAAATCCTGTCCAGCCTTAAATTTATCTGTAACACAGTTTTGGTCACCTCTTCCCCATACTACATCTCCATTACACAACACCAATATTGTAGGCCCAATACCCTCAAAATCACCCTTCTCATTGGTTTTCTCCTTATACACAATTAGTTACAGACAGGACTAGGGAGAATTTGGTATGTATTGGATTGTTTCCTTACCTCACAACTGGACCACTTTTATCCATGCCACTGATTCCTTAGCCAGTCTCTTCTTCAAATCTTGTATGTGCCATAAGCTCAGTCACACTGGAATAATCTGGCCATAGGAGTCTATGCTTTGATAATTTCCCGAACAAGACTATTGCAATGTACTCTACCTGAGGCTTCCCTTGAAGACACTCTGGAGACTGCAGCTAGAGCAGACAGCCTGGGCGTTGGCAGGGGCAGCAAGGACTGAACATACGATACCTGTTCTGAAATCTTTACACTGTTGGTCAGTTCTCTACAAGGCCCAATTCAAAGAGTCAGTATTTGTGTGTATATATGTGCCTTCAATTTACTTGTTGACTTCTGGAGACCTTATGAATTTCATAGGGGTTTCCTAGGGAAGAAATACTCAGAGGTGGTTTTCCCAGTTTCCTCCTCTGAAATATAACCTACAGCACCCAGCATTCATTGGTGGTCTCCCATCCAAGTACTAACCAGGGCTAACCCTGCCTAGCTTCCAAGATCAAGCAGGATCTGGTGCCTCTAGGATATTTAGGCCTGACAGTATTAGTTTACAATGCCATAAAAAGCTCAGGACACAGCTGTCTAAAGGACTGTCTTCCCTAACACTGACCCACCCCAAGGAGTCATACCCAGCTCATTTCCAGCCTTGTGGCCTGAGCCCAATCATTTGCAGCAAACCTGTGGGCTGCATATAATCATTTGCTACATTTTGTGCTCTCGTGGAAAGATCTATTTACTAAGGAGATAAACCATTTTAATTTAATTTCTTGTTAGATAAAAGTAAGGTTACCACACCAATCTGTTGGCCAAATTTCACCCAGTATCCATGGTATGCCATCTAGTGCCTGTTAGGACCATCTGGCCTGGATTCCAAGCTATCATTGGGGGGAGGGGAAAGAGGTTGTAGCCTACATGTTTCAAATACAAGGCCCACAGGCTGAATCTAACCTGCCAGGCTATTTCATTTGACCCTTACACCTCTCTTGCAGCTGTGGCACACCCCTTGCCTGGTGAGCCCAATCCCCACATTGCAGGCCCCTGGCTACTGGGGCCAGAGAAGAGGGGTCCAGCCACCAGCACTCCTCTTCTATTTCTGACTGCTCCTCTGTCCAAGTCTCACTGTCAAAGCATTGCTGCAGGTTACTGTGGCAATGCTCCGCATAGCTTGTGAGAGCTGGACAGAGGAGCAGTCTGAAGTAGAAGTAGATTGCAAGTGCTGGCTGTTGGGCCCCTCTTCAGAATGCTAGCAGCCGAGGGCCCACAACGTGGGGATCGGGCTCATGAGGTATAAAGAGGGGAAGGGGCAGAAAGAGGCACAGAGAGGGTCTCCACTGGGACCAAAAAGTTAAACAAAGTTAATATAATAAACAATGCTTAGTAATATTTGTCTGTTGGTTTAAAAAAAAATTACTTGCTATTTTCTATACTCATTTTTCAATAACTTGTGCAATAGTTGTACACTTGAATATCTGCTTGCCATTATTTTTCCTAGACTTCTAGTTTCAGAGCTAGTTATTACTAAAACCAGTAATAATCGAATGCAGAGGCAATGATTTAATATGATAAAAGAATAGATACATTTATATAGTCTTACAGATACAACCAGCCCTTTGAGGGCAGCTATACTACTGATGTGGCCCAAGATGCAACTGAGTTTGACACCCCTGCTGTAGCCCTTGTTGTGGTGGAGTTATGGGGCAAAAGGTGTAATCACTCTTCCATCCAGTTGTTTTGCAAGTGGTAAGCCTTCCTGTTCCTGCCTTTGAGCATGTTTAGCCTTTGAGTGAAGCCTTTCTCCTATGACTGACATTTGTCACCTGTCCTCTCTTTCAATTCCAATTGCCAGTTCCCCGGGTAAATATTAACAACTCTGGAGGAAAGTGCAGTTTTTCTAGGAAAGTTTTAGCTGAAGTCTGTTTTGAGAAATTCCTGGCAAAGATTGGGCAGAAAATAATGGAGCCATTGCAGTGAATGATGAGGGACGCCAGAAGGTAGGATAAAAACAGCAATACAATGATTGGTATTTATGGTTCCATGGAGTATGATGTTTTTCATGACCTGCTTGATGTAGCAATATTATGAATTTTTATTGGATGTCCGCAGGGGAATCAACTTCCATTTTCTGAGGGTCAGCTGTATGATGTGGGAGGAAAAGAGAAATCCCTGCTATAGCTGTCCTTATCTCCCCCTGCTCAGCTCTTGCCCCTTTCTCTCCTCCCAGTGACTTGCTTATCTTCCTCTCCTCCTGTTCCTCATCTTGCAAAAACAGTGGCATCACTGCCTTCATCTGGCACTTACCTGTCCTCTGTTTAAAGCAGCACTTCCAGCTTTGTGTGCTCCATCTTTAGAGGGCAGGCAAGACACAGCAACAAGAAGTAAAATGGAGGGGGAGGAAGAGAGGATGGGAGGTGTAACTGGAAGGAAGGGAAGCATGGCAGAGAGGCAAAATGAAGGAAGCTGGGCAAAAGGAAGGTAGAAGGTACAGCAGATGGGTGCAAGGTACAAGAAAGGCCATTTCCGCACTAGCCTGTTATAGCGCGATGATTCCACTTTCAACATCCTCTGGAATCCTGAGGTTTGCAGTTTCAGGAGGGACTGGCCCCTCCCGAAACTGCAAACCCCAGGATTCCAGAGGATGTTGAAAGTGGAATCATCGCGCTATAACAGGCTAGTGCAGAAATGGCCAAAGACAGGTGTGGCATCAAGAGATGAGAGAGTATGGAGAGAAGAAAGGAAAGGAAGTGGAGAGGTAGAAGTAGTGGCCAGTCGCGGGGGCGTGTGTGATTTGCCCCAGGCAGCAACGTTTTGGGGGCATCCTGGCCCATAGCCGCACTCCCGCATGCCCTGGCAACACCCTTACACACCGCAGCCACGCCCTCACGCACAGTGGCCACACCCCTCATGCCATAGCCATGCCCCCTCCCACCCCCCTTCACACACTCCAAGCTCCCCACTGGTAGTGGCATGCAAGAAACAAGAGAGAGGCCAGGTGAAGGTGGAAGGTGAGGCAAGGGAGGATGAGTGGTTGAGTGGTAGGGTATAAGGAGTAAGAGGGCTAGATATAAGGGGACAGAAGGTGCAAGACAGGAAGCAATAGGGACATGCTGTGAAGCAGAGGGGAGAGGGAAGGGAGGGGAGGGGATGAGACGCAAGGAGCAGTGTGCCTTAAATAAGGAGGGGAGCCTGGTGGAGGTGCAAGGTGAGGCAAGGAAAGGAGAGGGATACTGCTGCAAAGTCAAGGAGAGAGGCACTGCGAAGGTATAGGGCAGGACAAGAGACAGGAAAGGAGGGAGGAGACGGTCGGAAGGGCAATCATAGGTCTCAAGGAGCAACGCAAATAGGTATAAGGCAGTGACGTAGACTCAAGTCTATAGACTCAGACTCAAATTGGACTTAAGTTGCTTCAGTGACTCGACTCGGCCATAAATGATGCACTGACTCAACTCGACTTGAGACTTGTATGTTTTTAGTGACTGACTTGCTGCCCTTGGTTCAGTAACATAACACATGCATTCAGAAACCTTATGACTTTGAACAATGCCTCCATCTCTTTTTGCCTACTGGTCACATGACAATTTATATCAAGCCAAAAGTGTGGGTGCATTATTCAGAGGGAAATAACAAACAGGTTAGTCAATAGGCTTGAGGCAGGCTTGAGGTCTGTTCAGCAGCCTGTCCCTGCTGCATATCAGAGGACCCTTCTAAAACATTTCCTAAGAGCGAAAGACAAGACCCACTCCCTGAGTGCAAGGTGCATTTCCCAGAGGGGAAGAGGAGATGTGTTGGGCAACGGGCTTGAAGAAGAAGGTTCCTTCCTTCTAAATCTTTTGAATCTTCAGTAATGGGGAGTAAGATAGGATCCTATTCCCCACTTCAAAAGCTGCAGATGGCAAAATTGCAAATGTGAAGAGCCGACACTGGCTAAATTGTTAAAACTGAATTTATTTTACTTAATCCAATAATTCTGGAATTTTGGTTGAGGTTCCAGACTTGAGACTTGACTTGAAAGTATCTTCAAGGACTAGAGACGTGACTTGAGACTTGAAGGTAGGGACTTGAGACTTGACTTGAGACTTGGAGTAAAAGACTTAAATACATCACTGGTATAAGGTGAGGCAAATTGCAAAAGAAAGAGAAGCAGTTTGTAAATTTGTAACTATCTTTTGATTTTCCTCCTGGGAATCCAACGGCAATCACTCTCAAGGTGTTCTTGTGGTATTTTTGTGGATCTGTACTTTTTTACTATTCCTAAAAAAACTGATGAGTATTAAAAAATAAATACTGTAGTAATACAGTAGCCTTAGAAGTGCCTGTGTATATGGAAATATCAATATTGTTACCGTTGCTGTTGTGGATATTACTACCACACCAGGAATAAATATTGCCACTGTACATAGTTCCTGTCTTCCATTAGTGTCCATAACAAACCTATACAATAGATTTCTTGAGAAATCGTGATGGCCCAAGGTAATATGGTAAATTCCAATGACCAAGCAGGGATTTGATTTTGATGCAGTTCTCTTTTCCAAGTCGACTACTTTAAACATTACTCTATACTAGTTTTCTCAGTAGCTGCCATAAAAATGGTACCAAGGCTGAAAGACAGTGGTAGAAAAAAAAGTGCAACTATTAATGTTCTGAATTCACATAATTAGCATGCATATTATGAATGTGCATAATTATAATAATTTGCACAATATGTAAATAAGATGCTCAGATATGAGAGACTGGAATATGTCAGCACTAAATAAAGGCTTCTCCTGGGCCTAAAAACAGCCAGGGGGATCCAAAACATGGTGGTGTTTTCAATCAGGGTGAAGGATGGAAGAAAAAATAACTGCAGAGAGGGAGGAAGAAGGATCTCTTGTCTGCTGCAGTGTGTGTGCAATGTTTGTCTTCTTGCCAGAAAACCTTGCCAACTACACTTGCAGCAAGTGCAAACTGGAGGCTCTCTTGGAAGAGAAGGTCAACGTACCGCGTCCACATGTTGAGACTGTTCAACACATCAGAGAACTTGAGGGGTTTCCTGGATAGCACAGAAGGAAACTAGATCCTACAGAACCAACGTGGAGAAACTGCCAGTGAAAATGAAGAGGGCTATAACACTGAGGGGCACCCTGGAGGAACTGCTTCAGCTAAGCAATCGCTTTCTGCTATCTTCCTGAAGATAATGGTGGTGAAAAGGCACAAACAGGAGACGAGCTGCAAGAGACGCTGCATGCCAGCAAAGGAGCCAATCTAACCACAAGTTGCAGCAAGAAGAAAAGAAAGGCGTTGGTATTGGGTGATTCATTGCCCAAAGGTAGAGAGGGAACTGTGTGCCAGCCGTACAAGATTAATCAGCTCCACATTTGTGGAATGGTCTTCCTTTGGACTTCTGGCTGGAGGAAGATCTCATCCATTTTCATAAACAGTTGAAGACCTTCCTCTTTGACTCATCATTTTAAGCCACTTGTTATTACCGTTTACTAGCCTTACTTTGGAAGATATTAGATATCGTTTTGATATCTCAATTCGGCCCCATTTTGCCAGCCTCGGCCAAGTGTTTGTGAGGCCCCCGAACAAGCACAGAGCTAGGCGCGGCCATTAACTGCTGAACATTCCATTCTCCACCCAGGCAGGCCAGACTCAGCCAGATCTTCGCTTTAGGAGACCTCCCTAGACAAACACCTCATTAAAGATGCACGTTAATACAAAGAACTCCCTGCCCCGAGCAGGCAACTTGACGAGCTAGACGCTTAACTGTCAAGCACGCTGCATCTGCATACTGGCCATTCCATTGTCGATTTGGAACTAACTCAATCATGCTAAATTCTGACCTTTCGGAGACATTGTCTTGCGCCCAAACCTCATTGTTCTTCCCCAGGTACAGACTAGCCTACGGTCTTATTTTCCCTGTAAAAACCCCTGATTCCGAGACCTTCCTCGGATCGCTCCTGTTACCCTGTTTGCTTAAAACTCCACCAATCTGTTTGTGATACAAGGGCTTCCTTTAAAAGGATTCTCAAAAGCTGTCAAAATTGTCTCTTGTGGGTAAAAATTAGCTCAGCACTGCTTTAGACATGCAAAGAGGACAGGGTAATTAATTAAGGATCGTAAAACCCAAATGTATACCAGGTCCGGTCCAGTCAAAATCACACCAATTGTTCAAATTTAAGTATTTTATTAACATAAATGTAAAAATCCCTACAATCAATTAACTACACTCACTACAACAAGCTTGAAAAGTTAAAGTTCTTACAATCACTCAACTTCACACCCTACAATCACACGTACAAGACTATAAAGTTAGCAAGAGATGAAAATTAAGAAAGAGAGAGAGAGAGACAGAAAGGATTTGATGACATACAATACCAATCCAAAAGTCTTTAGCTGGGAGAAAACATCTCAGCTCCCCCCTTTAAGGGCTTAGGGGAGTTGGCTAGCTCCATTGTATTGCAAATCTGAGGGAACTTCTTACTCTCCAACAAGAATCTCTCTAACTTGGTCTAGATATAGTGTCCAATCTCCTGAGAAGCCACATGGTTCCATCTTTTTATTAAGATGGATTATTTCCTTTTATGTTCAAAGAGAACATACAACCAACCATCCTGTTTCCTGTAAAATAGTATCTCTCTTCGGAGATGCAAGCCTTAGGTGTCAGATTCCAGCCTGCTTTGCATTGTTTATTTTCTCTCAGAGAGTAACAGTTTTGATGGCTGCAGAAACTCCTTTCAAGTTGCCTGTTGAGCCAAAATTGCTAGATCACCCTAGGATGTAAAACAGAAGACAGAGATCTCCTGTTTACATTGTCCTTCCGGTATCTTCCATGGCTCACTTATATTTTATATAAAATAATTAGGATTCTCAGGACATGGCTTTGGGGTGTCAGGGGTATAACACTCCGAACTTCCATCTAGCCTTGCTGCCACTTCATCTGGTGAGCTTTCCCCTCAGTCTCAGTCGGAGACTGCGTACCTACGGACCTCCACATTGATCTACCCCGAACTTCGGACAGGTGTAGTATCACCCAATTCAACAATCCCTCTCAAAATTCCTCTATACCGCTACTACCTTTATTTTCTATAGTTACTTGTGTGAGTGTGTTGCATACACCGTCTGCTTGTATTTAATAAAATCACAGTTATTATTTCATGTTTGGTGTGCTTCTTGGCTTGGCCTGACCCCGTAGACATTGGGTTTAAAGATTCCACTGCGTTACCCTGCCTCTCGTTTTGCTAACTTGTGCTCTAAGCTAGTTCCCCACCAATATTACAGCATGTTTGGAGTCCCTCGCGGGACCCCCAGTAAACAGGGTAACACACTGAGTTGTGTTTAAGGTGCTGAGATGGGCAGCGACAGGTGGGGTGTTGGGGATTTCATTCCATGTATTGTTGTGGGGTTCTATTTTATTGTCCTTGTCCCTGATTGTATACGTTGGTGTTCCGCCCTTTGGTGTAAAGGGCATTATAAATAAATGTTATAAGTGTGCTGTATTACTGGTGCGGATGTTACTGACAAGTTGCTGAAGCTCTATTACCCTAAGAGATGGGGGACTTTAGGACCCACCTGCAATGCCAGGTTCTCATTAGAATTTGGGGAAATTATAGTTCAAAAGAAGTCTGTGAGAGGAGGGTAATGGCAGGATCTTTTCACTCTTGTATGCTGATAATAACTTCAGTGAGAGGCTCCAGTTTTAAAATAAACAAAATGCTTTATTGGAAATAACAAGTGCATACACAAGAAATCAGACACTCTCAAGAACACAGAGCAGTGCCCCTTTCTTCTAATTCTTGTGGGCACCAATGACACTGCAAAGAAAACATTTAGGCAGATCATCTTGGACTATAAGCCCTGGGAAGGAAAGTGAAGGGCTTAGAGGTACAAGAACTATTCTCCCCAGTTCTACCAGTGAAAGATAGAGAACCATACTTGGACTGGAAGATACTACAGGTTAACGACTGGCTTCACAGATGGTGCTGACGGGAAAAAAATGGCATCTGGGACCATTGTCTTCACTTGCTAGATGAAAGGCTACTGGCTACACTTAGTCTACACCTCATGAAGACTGGGAAGAATATCTTTGGCAAAAGCATGGTGAATCTGATCAAGAGGGCTTTAAACTAAATCCTTGGGGGACTAGAGATGATAGCTTAAACATCTGTCCAAAAGCAAGTTCTATACATAAGGATGTGAATTCTAGAGGAGAAACTAAGGGAGAGAATGAGAGCCACAGTAAAACTCACAGTAGAACAAAAGGTGACATGAAACAATGCTTTAACTGTCTATACACCAATGCACAGAGTTTGGAAAACAAACAAGACAAGCTTGAAGTCATAGGGAAGGAAGGTAGACATGACTTTATAGGCATAAAAGAGACTAGGTGGGATGACTCTCATGATTGGAATAGAACAATGAAAGCTATAATCTGTTTTAAAAGCATGGATGGGGAAGAAAAGGAAAGGGAGTAGCATTATATGTCTAAGACAAATTTATCAGCCTGGACCAGAGGAGAGCATTTGGATAAAAATACATGGAGAAAGAAATTAAAAAGAACACTGTGGCAGTTTACTACAAGTTACCAAACCAAGATGAGCTGGTGGATGATGTGTTTTTGAAACAAATCTTAGAAATGTCCAAGAAGCAATAACTGATAGTTATGGGGACTTCAAATGTCCTGATAACTGCTGGGAGACTAGCTCTTCTAACATAGGTTCTCCAACAAATTCCTGACACGCTTTGTAGATAACTTCCTTTTCCTGAAAGCAGAGGGAGGAACAAGGGAATGAGCAATCCTGAATGTGATCCTAACTAACAGGGAGGAGTAGGTCGCTACAATCAAAGCAGTTGGTACTTCAAGGGGGAGTGACCACGTCCTGCTAGCATTCATGACTTTGAGACAGGCCAAAAGAAGAATATGGTGGAACACAAACCTTGGATTTCAGGAAAGCTGGTTATATCAAGCTCATAGAAATACTGGACAGAATCCCATGGTCAGAGGTGTTAAAGGAAAAAAGACACCCAACATGGGTAGGATTTCATGAAGAAGGAACTGCTGAAAGCACAATCACAACAATTCTGTGGAAGAAGAAAAATGAGAAACATTTGAAAAAGCCAATGTGGCTACACAGCAAACTCAGGGAGGAAGTGAAAAAGGAAACGAGCATGTATAAAGAATAGAAGGAAGGGTGTATCTCCAAGGAAGAATACAGATTTGTAGCCCAAACTTGCAGGAATAGTGCGAGGAGAGCTAAAATTCAAGATGAGCTAAGACTGGCAAGGCAAGCAAGGAGCAAATATGGGGTTCAAATATGTTTGAAGCAAGAGAGTGAGAAAGGAAGTGGTGGGACTGCTGCTCAGTAAGGATGATAAAATGCTAACAAATCACAATGAAAAGACAGATTTCCTGCTCAATGCCTATTTGGTTTGGGTTTTTTCCCCAAAAGTGGACTGTTTCGTTCCAAGCATCAGCAGAGATCTTGATAAGGAATCTGGATTGCAAGTCAAGATTGATAATCAGTTTACTCAGGAATCAAATCTGCAGGGTCAGATGAACTGGAACCCAATGTGCTGACCTATTCCCAGAACCACTTGCCATCATTTTTGAGAAATGTTGTAGAATGGGTTAGATGCCAGAGTACTGGAGACAAGCAAACGTTGTCCCTTTCTTCAAAAAAGTCAAAAAGAAGATCCAAGAAACTACAGGCCAGTCAGCCTGATCTCAGTATCAGGAAAAATATTATAACAAATTATACAGGAGTCTGCCTACAAGTGTCTTGATGACAATGAAGTGATTAGCAGGTGCCAGCATGGGTTTGTTTAGAACAAATCCTGCCAAACTATCCTTAAATCTTTTTTTGATTGGGTCACTAGTTTAGTAGCTGGTGGGAATGCCGTGGAGTTCATTTACTGGATTTTAGCAAAGCATTAAATAAGGTCCCCTATGACATTTTGATTAGCAAACTGACTAAACATGGAATAGATGAAAACATCATCAAATGGGTCCATACCTTATTGGAAAACCATGCTCACAGAGTTTTCATTAGTGGCCACGTTTCAAATTGGAAGGAGGTCTCAAGTGGAATGCCACAGTGTTCTGACTTTGTTTTTATCAGTGATTTAGATAATAGGGTGGAGGGAATCCTTATCAGATTTGCAGATGATGAACAACTGGGAGAGGTAGCTTACACATTGGAAGATGAAAATACAGTTCAAAAGGACCTTTATAAACTAGAAAACTAGCCTGAAATTAATATAATGAAATTCCACGGAGACAAAAACCAAATGCACAGGTATAGAATGAAGGATACTTGGTTCAGCAGTACTATATGTGAAGAAGATCTTGGAATTATTGTTAACCATAAGCTGAATGTGAGCCTGCAGAGTAATGTGGCACCAAAAAAGGCAAATGCTATCTTAAATTTAATTAATAGAAACATAAATTCCTATGTTAAGTAATAGTTCCATTATATTCTGCGTTGGTCAGGCCTCATGTGGAGTATGGTGTTCAGTTCTAAGTGATTCATTTTAAGAAGAATATAGACAAGTTGGAACAAGTTCAGAGAAGGGCAACAAGTATTATAAGAGGTATGGAGAACAAAGCTTACAGGAGGTTGAAGGAGCTGGACATGTTCAGCTTGGTAAAAAAAAAAGATTGAAGGATGGCATGATTGCAGGCAGTCAAGGGCAGCCAGGAGGCTGCAGGCCTGTTCTCTGCTGCCTTAGAGGGTAGGACCAGGTCTAATGGTTTTAAGTTACAGGAGGGTGGATTTTGATTGGACATATAGAAGGGAAGAGAGAAGAAGAAGTTCAGCAGTGGAACCAATTACCTAGAGAGGTGGTGAGATCTCCTTCCTTAGATGTCTTCAAAAAGAGGCTGGGCAGCTACCTGCTGGGAATGCTTCAGCTGGAGATCCCACATTGAGCAGGGAGTTAGACCTGGTGGCCCGTAAGGCCACTTCCTGTTGTTTGATTCTATGAATCAAGTGGTTTCAAACCAGCCACTGCTACCTCAGCTCCAGTTTTCCAAGCTTGCACTATATGAAAGCTTAGTATTGATGTCTTTGAATGCAGGACAAGATCAGTGACAATTTTGTGAATGACTTGGGATCTCAGTAAAACACCTCTACCTGCCTCCACCTGCTCAGATGCCCAGGTGTGTCAAGAGGGCTCTCTTCTGTGTCCCGCTGCCAGAAGTGTAGGGGAGACACAGATGAGGCCATTTCAGATATAACACCTTGGTTAGGAAAGATATTTCTTCTGGAGTCCCAGCTGGCACCAACATTGAGGCTCATTTTGCACCAAGTTAAGATGATTACACAATCCTTTCATGGAGGCTGTTTACACAGGCCTTTCTTGACACCCTTTACCATTGGCTACACTAGCTGATGGGAGCTGGAGTCCAACAACACTGAAAACAATTGTCTGTTTTATTCACTTGGTTTAGTGCATGAGTGTGTGTGTATGTCTTCAAATCACCTGTCAGCTTATGGTGACCCCATAAATTTTGTTGGTTTTTTTTAAGACAAGGAATACTTGGAGATGGCTTGCCAATTCTTCCTCTGAAATATTGCCACAGCACCTGGTATTCATTGGTGATCTCCCATCCAAGTACTAATCAGGGCTGATCCTGCCCAGCTTCCAAGATCAGAAAGGATCTGGTGTTTTCAGGATATTTAGGCTGCCTTGTGTTATTAGTGCTGATTTTACAGTGATGCTGAGTCTGGTAGTTTTTTGGATTGTGCTTGGTTTCACGCTGAATTGCTTCACTGGATATATCCCACCCTGAAGTTTGTTGATACAGGCTTCGGTTAGAAAGCCTGTATTTAATTAAAACACTCCATACATGGCAAATATTAACCATGGATGGCTGGGATTCATTTACAGTTCTCAACATATCAGGCTAGGCCACACTAAGTAATGGAATTGTTGTTAAGATACCATGCAAACCCCTAGCAGACCCCTTTTCTATGTAAATAACTCATTAGAGAACTTTCCTTTTTACATTTACGATCTTTCTTTAAATAGAAGCGTGGCTGTCAAGTTGTCAGGAACAGAGATGGCTGGAGTGAAATTACTAGGGGAGAGTAAAATTGACAAAGCGTTAAATGAAATTAACATGCTGTCTGACAAGGTGGCAACCCCAAAAGCTGATTACTGAATTCTAAAAAGGTCATGCTGGCTGTGGAGGATGGGAATGGTAGTCCAGCTCCTCTGGAGGGCACAGTATTGGACAAGGGGGTGAGTAAAACACAGCAGAGTGTGATTAGAGCATCCCTCATGTTTCAAAACAACAATAACAACCAGTTCATATCCTGATCTGTCATGTTTGTACCTCACCTTCATTCTCATCTTCAAAGAGTGCTGAGCAAAATATTTAGTCATAGAACTATGACTAAATATTTATTATTTTATTCATTTATATCTTGTCTTTCTCCCAACAATGAGACTCAAGTGACTAACAACATATTCAAAACAATACAGATTAAAAACTGTACAAATTTTTTCGTTAAAAGTATAAATATGAAATTATCTAAAAGCAATTAAACACTTTATCAGGTTAAAACATTAAACATTAAAAACATTAAGATTCATTATAAGATTATGCAAATCATGAAACATAGTAGAGCACAGCACATCATTAAAAGCCACCTCATTCAATTTCCAAAAGCCTGATGGCATAAGAATGTTTTCAGTTGCCATCAGAAGGGCCATTTCTGCAGTAGATTGTTCTAGTGCTATCATTCTGCTTTCAACATCCTGTGGAATTCTGGAGTTTGTAGTTTACTGAGGCCAAAGAGCTCTCTGGCTGAGAATTCTAAAGGCCCCTCCCTAAACTGCAAACCCCAGGATTCCGTAGGACTTTGAAAGTGGAATAATAGCACTTCAACAGTCTAGTGTGGAAATGGCCAAGGAGAGCAAGGAGGGAGCTACACTGGTCTACCTAGAGAGGGAGTTCCAAAGACTGGGAGCTGCCACTGAGAAGGCCCTCTCCCTTGTTCCCAACAAATAAGACCGAGAAGGTGGTTGGACAGAGAGGAGGGCCTCTCTAGATGATCTTAAAGCACTAGTGGGCTTATAAAGGGAGATACAATCCTTCAAAAAGCATGGAGCCATACCATGTAGGGCTTTATAGGTCATCACCAGCGCTTTGAACTGTGCCTAGAAATTGACCAGTAACCTGTGGAGGTGTTGCAACAAGGGAGTTTTGTACTCCCTGTAGCCAGCCCAAGTTAGCAATTTGGCTACAGCTCTTTGGACCAACTGAAGTTTCTGAACCCCTTTCAAATGCAGCCCCATATAGAGTGCATTACAGTAATCCAAACAGGATGTAACAAAAAGCATGCATTACTGTAATCAGATCTGACTTTTCCAGGAAAAGGTATAGTTGGAGCACTAGATTTAATTTAACTGTGCAAATGCACTCCTGGTCACTGATGAAACCTGAACTTGCCAGCTCAGGGCTGAGTCCAAGAGTGCCCCCAAACTGTGAATGTGTGTTTTCAGGGGGAGCTGTCACCCCATCTAACACAAGCAGAATCCTTATTCCCAGATCTGTGTTATGACTGACCAGGAACATCTCTGTCTTTTCTGGACTTAGCTTCAATTTATTCATCCTCATCCAGTCCGTTACAGCTGCCAGTCACTGGTTTAGCAAAGAAACAGCTTCCTTGGATTTGGGTGGAAAGCAGTCATAGAGCTGTGTATCATCAGCATACAGGTGACTCCGCACCCCAAAACTCTTGACTACCTTTCACAGCAACTTCATATAGATGTTAAACAGGATAGGGGACAAGATAGAACCCTGAGGAACTCCACAGGCCAGTGGCCAAGGAGTCAAACAAGAATCTGAGAGTGCTTCTCTAGGAAAAAATGGAGCCACTGTAGAACAGGCACCATTCCAGTGAGGTGACCCAAAAGGATCAATGGTATCCAAAGCTGCCAAGTGGTCCAGCAGAACCAACAGGGATAGGCTCCCCGTGTCCAGTTCTCAGTGTAGGTGATCCACCAAGGCTACCAAAGCTGTCTCTGTTCCATAGCCAGGCTGGAAACCAGGCTGAAATGGATCTAGATAATCCACTCTGGTGGGATGAAGACTCCTCAAGGTAAGGCATGACACCAGCCTCTGTTCTGGCAGGGAGTGAGGCCAAGCCTTCTATGGGCACGGCCAGAGCCAAAAAGTGAGTGGAACTGCCTCTTCCTTCCTCCACCACCCCAGTGCCTCTCCCCACTCATTTTCCATCTCCATTTTTCCTTCTGACTCAGGCCATTTCTGCACTAGACTATTACAGTGCTATTATTCCACTCTCAACATCCTGTGGAATTCTGGGGCTTGTAGTTTACTGAGGCCAAAGAGCTCTCCGGTTGGGAATTCTAAAGGGTCCCTCCCTAAACCCCAGGATTACATAAGATGTTGAAAATGGAATAATAGCACTATAACAGTCTAGTGCAGTGGTTCTCAACCTGTGGGTCCCCAGATGTTTGTGGACTTCAGCTCCCAGAAGCCCCAGCCACTATGGTCAATGCTCAGGGCTTCTGGGAGCTGAAGTCCAAAAACATCTGGGGACCCACAGGCTGAGAACCACTGGTCTAGTGTGAAAATGACCTCAGAAAGTCTCCAGGGAAATGATCAGATCCTTCTGGAAGAGGTCCGAACTGTTCCTCACAGAGGCATTTTGAAGTCAGGCTGAAAGCCCCGTGAAATTAGGCAAACGGCTGCAGGTGCCCCATACCTGTTAACTACAGCAACCCCAGCAGATGACTGTTCAGGCTCTGCTTGCAGAGCACAGAGGCACGACCCAGCTTTAGTTATTTTTATTTTCAGTAACAATTTTTATTTTCATTTTTTTTATTTCCACATTTTGACACATACCTAAAGCAACTTGTAGTATGAACATTTTAAAGTACAACCAAAAGACAATTTTTAAAAAGATGAAATAAACAGCAAGCAACAGAACAAGGCCAGGCAACCTGGGAGGGCTCCAGATGTTGTGAGACTGCAGTCCGGCCCTAGCCAGTACATCCAACAGTGCTGGATGATGGGAGTTGTATTCCACCAACATCTGAAGGTCCATGAGGTGGCCACTCTTGAGGTAGATAGAGTTGATAAGATTATAGTCAATTAATGCATAACTTAAATAAAAGCAACATCAAGAAATCAAATAGGAAACCTTTTTCTAAAGCCTTAATTTGGTTCCTTAAACATAACAGCATGTTTCCTTCTACACCAGGATGGGAAATTTCTGGTCTTCCAAATTTACAGTGAGGAAGAACAGCACTGCAGTTTTCTTTACCACAGAGTTGCCACCTTTCTTACAAGCTCAGCTCCTGTGCCCTAAACATGAGCCTGACACACAGGTATCCTTAGGCACTCTTGTTTTGTTTTGTTTCATCTTCACGTCTAGAAAAAGCTGTACCTGCTTAATGGCTATGCAATGCTGTGTGCCTTCAAGTTGTTTCCCACTTACTGGCAACTCTAAGGTGAAGCTATCATGGAGTTTTCTGGGGGCTGAGAGTTTGTGACTTGCCCAAGGTTGCCCAGTGAGTTTTCATTGCCAAATGAGGAATCACAGAATCATAGAGTTGGAAGAGACCCCAGGGGCCATTGAGTCCAGTCCCCTGGTCTCCAGGACCATAATCCAGTGCTCAAACCACTATACCACGCTGGCTTAGACGGCTCTTGAAGGCAGAGGCACTAGTGAAGAAATGTGGCGGCTCTAGCACATTGATTTATTGGCATCTTCTGGTGTGTATGTCTGCTGAGCCTCCTGCGAGAGAGGAATCAAAGTGTGATTGTTGAGCTTTTTGAACCACAGGTGCTTCAGTGGTTATTTGCTGGTATAAGCACTTGAGCATGGAGAGGAGGTACATATCCCCAAAGCATGAAGAGACAGAGGGCAGCATCTCCCTGTTCACAGTTTTCATGTTTACTGTGGCGAACATCAGTGAAACGTCTATGGATCCAGGTTCTTGTGAAGTGGAAAGCTGAAAAACATTTTCTGCTTCCCAGTCAGAACACGGATGTGGACGGCTCTGCCCTCTAGTGTTGGCAGAACTAACAGCACGCACGTGCCTCTGGCCCCAGGATTAGGATTCCGGAGATTTAAGTCTAGGCTCATGGATTGGCATCATTTATTTCTTTTTGTATAACACTTTCCAGAATCTGGAGCATTCTGGGAATTGTAGTCAAGAAATTAACTTTTCAGAGCTCTATGTACAACAATGTAAGAGTATTGCTTCTTGTTGCCTCAGTGATTAAAAACTATAGCTTAACCATACAACCGTAGACATGGTAGATTCACGGTAATATGGTCTTCTCGTATTCTTGGATGCTCCCACTACAGATTTTCCTTGTGTTCCATACAAACTTATTAAAACAGTCTTACTACTCATACTACTAGTCTGAAGTTGCCCTCCTTCCTACTGCTGTTCTCAGCTCTCTCACTGATGTTCTTGCTCCTAGGTGGGAGTAGCTAGGGGTGGTAGAGTCATTGTTGGGGTGGTCCTGTCTTGCCACATCCTGCCTCTCTTTCTTCCTACACCAGCTATCCATTGATGGACATTATGGGACCTTGCTAAAATGCAGCAGAAGCATGTAACCACTAGAGGGTGCAGCTTTCCCCCTCAGCCATTTTCCAGGGGAAGAGAGTGTGTGTGTGTGTGTGTGTGGAGAGAGAGAGAGAGAGAGAGAGAGAGACTCTCTCTGAGAATTACACATCCATAAGTACATCCATACCTGTACTTTACCCAAATATTACACCTCAAATTAATGCAGAGACAGGAAGTTGGTGACAGCCTCAGTTTAGTCATCTTGATTTCTAAGTACAGATTAGGCTTGATTTGCTGTAGGACCCATTCATTTCTCTTTTTTTTTAGCAGTCAAGAGTATCCTAGAATTCTTTTCCAGCATCACATTTCAAAGGAGTTGATTTTCTTCCTGTCAGCTTTCTTCACTGTCCAGCTTTTACAACCATCCATAGAAATTGGAAATACAACAGCATGGGCAATACTATTTTTGGTATTCAATGATACATCTTTACACTTCTGGATCTTGTCTAATTCTTTCATAGCTGCCCTTCCATCTCCTAGGCCATTTCCACATTACACTCTTATAGCGTGATTATTCCACTTTCAACATCCTATGGAATCCTGGGGTTTGCAGTTTCGGGATGTCCATAGGATGTTGAAAGTGGAATAATCGTATAAGAGTGTAGTGCGGAAATGGCCCTGGTCTTCTTCAGATTTTTTGACTGCAGTCTTCAAATTCTGATTAATGACTGAGCCAAGGTGTGGTATTAGAAGCTGTATGATTCCTCACCATTCTCCACCCTGGTTTATGCTATGTGGGGAGCGAGAAACATTTAAACACATCAGAAATTGCACCGTGAAGGCTGGAGCGGTGGGATGAAATTACTCAAAGTATTCAGAAAACAGAAGATGATGGTAGCCTGCAGTGGTCATTAACCAGAAAAGAGGGCTACTTATCGTTCAAATGCCTTTGTCCTGACATTCATTTGTTTTGAGAAGGATCCCAGGAACAACAATGAATTGTCTGGGGGAACAGCTTCATTGCCTCATTTGCATTAAATGTTTTGACATGCATGTGTAAAAAGAGATACAACAGGGGAAGGGAATTTCTAGCAGTCTCACAGCTATAAACACAACAGTGGGCTTCCTGGGCAGTAGTAATAAGATTTTGAATAGACTGGGATGACTGGAATAAAAATTCACATCCTCAGCATGCTCTTTCCTGATTGCATTCAAACCACACATTGCAGTTAATCTAAAATGTGTGAGTAGGTCCCAGGGACCACAAAATTATTCCAGCTGGAGGGATGAGGGCATTGGGTTGCAGTTTGTGCTTCCTCCTCTGTCCACATGCGTGCACAAACACACAGGGCTAGTCAAGGACAATTCAGACCTTTTGATCTACTCGTGTTTCCATAAAGATAGACTCATCCTTCCAAGCCTGTCTCTCCATTTCCGCACTGGTCTGTTACAGTGCTATTATTCCACTTGCAACATCCTATGGAATCCTGGGGTTTGCAGTTTCAGGAGGGGCTGCCTGGCCCCTCCCGAAACTGCAAACCCCAGGATTCCATAGGATGTTGAAAGTAGAATAATAGTGCTATAACAGACTAGTGCAGAAATGGCCTCTGATAAGTCATTTACTGCAACATGAGCTCTTGCCCTTTCTAATTGCTGTGCTGTGCTGTCAAGTCATTTCTGAGTTATGGTGAGCCTAAGGTGAACCTATCACAGGATTTTCTTGGCAAAATGTGTTCAAAGTGGGGGGCTTGCCTTGCTTTCCTCAGAGGCTGAGAGAGTGAATGGCCCGTCACCCAGTGGGTTTCTATGGCCACGGTGGATTCCAACTCTAGTTTCTTGGAATCTTAGTCCAGCACTCAAACCAGCACACAAGGTATATACATATGGCCCTCACAAGGTATGCTTCATACTTAGCCACAATTTGGTGCCCACTGGGGGAAGGAGGTACAAAATAGGTAAATCAATATTTGTTTCATGTTACAGGTTTTGCCTTGGACATCACTCCTGTCTAATCCTGGGTTTTGTCAGTCTGAATTGTTAGACAATTGGCATTCTAGATAGTTCTAGTTCTTTTCAGCAGGACAACCATGCACTCATTCGCATTACATGATTATTGCACTATAATTCCTCTTTAACCACCATGGCAACGTCTTATGGAATCTGGAGCCTACCAGTTTGGTGAGGCACTGGATCTTCCTGGTAGAGAATTTAAAATGGCCGTTTGTAAACTCCAAACCCCAGGATTCCATAGGATAAACCATGGCAGTTAAAGTGGAATCACAGTACTCTAATAGCGCAATGTGAATGGACCCCAGAAGTCCTTTAACTGATGGCAGAATTTGGGAGAGGGCAATGAGGTTGGTGTGTAAGTGCTGGCTGTCCATTGTCAGGCAAGGGAGTGCCAAGATATTCAGCAGGCAAGCAGATACAACTTAGCAGTCCAATAAAGCTTGCCTGGTCAGGTTGAAGCAGAAGCAGAGTCCTGTGCCAGTCCAAAGGTCAGGAATCCAGCAGGCAGCAAGGTCAGACAGTCCAAAGGTCTGAAAAGACAGGTAGACGGAGAGCAGGGAATCTGTAACACACACGAAGGCAAGGGCCAGCAAACACATACATTTTTGCATTGAGCCACCACCCTCTGCCTTCCTTAAGAAGGCTGGAGCCAACATGCTCTCATTTCAGCCTGGTGCACTTGTGTCTGCTTGTCTTCCTTCAAGGCTGCTGTTCATGTGGAGAAGCCACTTCCTGGCCCATGACAGTTGGATAAGTGTCTTCCAAGGGTGCTTAAGTTGTATATTCCTGCATGGCAGGGGGTTGGACTTGATAGTCTTTGCATCTGCTCCAGCTCTATGATTCCATGTGCTGGGGTGAGGACAAGTTGGAGGACCTTCTTGGTGGCAGCTCCCAAACTGATGAACTCCCTCCCTCCCTCCCACAGGAGGCTTCGTTTGCCCCCCCCCCCACCTTCCATAAGCAGGTAAAGACTTTTTGGCTATTAACTTGTTGTTGCAGAAGATTCTTTCAGTGGGGACAAGCCTGGCCCCGGAAGCGGGGGGAATTCCACAGTCTAAAAGCGGCTGTACTTTTATTCTTTTAGCTGTTTTAATTTAGTGCTGCTTTTGGTAGGATAGCTTATTTCATGAGTTCCCAATTGTTCCAATTACCTCAATAATTATTATATTTATTTTGTTTCAATCTACATTGCCAACCACTTTGGGCCCCAAACTGAGGAAAAGGTGGGATATAAGTTAAATAAATGAACAAATAATTGCTACCCTGCTCATAAACCTTGAAAGAGCTTGTAAATATTCTGGCATCTGTGGGGTAATATACAAGTTAACTAGAGGTAGGCTGTTGTTTGCCACTGAATGTGAAATCAATATGTTCCACTCTCAGGACAGCTGGTTCTGCTGAAAATAGAGTCTTATCTTGAAAATAAAAATTATTGGTGATGTTATATTCGTTACTGTAATGAAAAATAGCCTATGTGTATGTGTGGTGTGCCAAGAAGCCATTGCCCCTGCTTGGCCTTCTGCTAATATAGACTGATATATATGAATTTATTTCCGGACAATCTTCCCTTGAAATTCCCATGTACACCACAGCCACTTCTAGGTCAGTGAGTGCCCAGGAAGACTGAAGTTTTTTGATACTGGTTTTTGAGAACTGCTATTTCAAGTATTTGTTTTCATTTCCTCTGCTGCATAGAGATTGTCCTATCCTGTCCTGTGCTGTCACCAACAGGCTACCTGGTTTCCAGACTTTTAAGTGTTTTATTGTTCACTGTAAGAATGAAATCATGGTGATGGTGGGCCTTTGCAGGAAACTGGCACTAGCCCTAGTTAGGATCAGGTCATGTTCTGGATCAAAAGCCCAGGCAACTTTCCTTAAAAACAAAGTGTTGTTTGAACATACTTTTCAACAGAAACAAACTAATAATTTAATACGCACTTTGCCCATAATGTTCTCCAGAGACAAAGGGCCTTTCTGCACTATACCATTATAATGCTATTATTCCGCTTTTAACATCCTGTGGAATACTGGGGTTTGTATTTTACTGAGGCCAAAGAACTCTCTGACTGAGAATTCTAAAGGTCTCTCCCCAGACTGCAAACCCCAGAATTCCATAGGATGTTGAAAATGGAATAATAGCACCATAACAATGTAGTGCAGAAAGGCCCTTAGAGTGAGACACCTCCAAATTTCAGGAAGGGTCAAAACAGAAGTAAGAAACCACATCACCCTTTAAAAAATAAAGTTGATAGTAGAGTGTCAAGCTGAGTGTTCAGCTTAAGTTATTCACCCAAGGCTATGGATAGTGCAACTGATGCCCTCTTTCCTGTTGTTGTTGTTTTTTTTAAAACTTAAACCTTTCTCCTCAATTTCTTCCTGTTTTTGAAACAAGAAAAGAATCCATTCGATGTTCCTTGATTCTATGTAGCTGCAGTTGGCACAGATTTAATACTTAGCATTGCAGCACAGTGTGAAAGAGTGTTATTTCTTTTTTTCTGAACATGGTCGAAAAAGTCATATCCTCTAGCATTTCACAGATGAAAAGTGGGACATATGTGGCCAAGCAACATCACAAGTGTGGTAAAGATGGCTAAAGTTATTGAGGAGGAAAAACGGACAAGCTAGGAGAGGCTGTTGGAGTTTACTAAGGATAAAGCAGGAAGGTGAGAGGAGAAGAGAGATACAGAGGCCCTTTCCACACAGGGGACGGGGAAACGGGGCGGCGCACGCAGGGACGGATATTACCTGAAAACGGGTTGCTCCGTCCCCGCGGGGAGCGCGCGTTCGTCGCTCCACATGCTGGCGAGTTTCGGCGGCGCCCAAAATGGCGGCCGGCGACTTCCGGCGGCGCTCCGCCAATCAGGGCAGCGCGCCAGCTGGAAGCCCGCCCCCAGGCAGCTCTGCAGGGACGTGCTAGCACGTCCCTGCAGCTTCACACGGGGCGCTGCAACAGGTTAGCGCGCTCGCATTTCGTAAAAACCACATAAAATGTGGTTTTTAAAAAACGCGCCGCGCCACCCCTTGCGGCCGTGCTAACGCGGTTTGAGGTGTGGAACCTCCACTATTCAAACCGCTCTAGCGCGCTCCACGGTGTGGACGACCTCCGGATGAGGTCGCCCTAAGCCGTTTTTTTTACCCCGCGTGGAAAGGGCCAGAGACTTTTTAAAAGCAGCTGAAAAAGTGGAATGGCAGAGGATTAATCAGGACTGTTCCTGCCAAACTGGGACAGTTGAAGAGTATGGAAGGCTATTTCTATCATAACCACATGGTAGCCGTAAAATTACAAAGTACCTATTGTGCCCATTTACATGATGTGGGAGTAAGTCCCACTGACCTCAGTGTAAATTACATCTAACTAGATTTATAGAGCTAAATTGGGATTGATGCTATCCTCTAGATGTGATTGCACTGCAGTTCCTGGAATTCTTCACCACTGGCTATGCAGCCCGACAGCGTCCAGAGAATTGCACGATTCCTACTCTGCTTACGTAGAAGTGCACTATAAGAGTGCTGTCCTCTTTAGAAGGCAAACCGATAGCCATGTCCAAAAAAGGGAATCTTTTCCAAATCTTTTAGATATTTCAGAAAGAGAAAGAAACTCAATCATGCATTGGAGTCCTTTGTTTTTCCTTTAGATATGAGAGAGAGAGAGAGAGTGTGAAAGAAGCAAAGACAGTGTTTATTTGCTGCCCTCTTGTGGTTGTAATTTCATGAAGAATATCGTGAAAGCCAGTGTGGTGTAGTGATTTGAGCAGTAGACTATGACCCCAGAGACCAGAATTTAATTCCCCACTCAGCCATGGAAACCCACTGGGTGGCCTTGGGTGTGTCACACACTCTCAGCCCCAGAAAACCCTGTGATAGGTTTGCCTTAGGGTTGTTTAAATCGGAAATGACTTGAAGGCACACAATACACAAGAATATAAAGTTGCTCATCAGTACTTAGCAGCCACTGAACAGCAAATGAGGCAGGGCCCATGATTTCAGCCATCCCCATACAGAATTGTAGAGTGGGACGGACCCCAAAGTCATCTAGTGTAACCCCTTGCCCATGCCACAAATCGACAGTTAGCTGATGGTCATGCAACCTCTCTTTAAACCCCTCTAATGAAGAAAATGTCTTAAGAAGACAAGACTCACCCCCAGAGCATAGGGTGCATTTCTCAAAGGGGAGCAGCCAGTGTGTTAGGCAGTGGTCTTGAGGAGGAAGGATCCTTCCTTCTAAAGCTTTTGAAAACTTCAGTAACGGAGAGTAAGAAGGATCCCATTCCCCACTTCTGAAAAAGCCTCCAGCTTCAGAAATGGGAAGTAAGAAGGATCCTGTTCCCCACCACAGAAAAAATTTGATTAACAGCACAGCTGTTAATAAAGCCTTGTTGAATTTGCCTATGATAATTTAATATTTTTTTACCTAACTTTGCACATTTTTTTCTTTATTTTCTGGTTATTGAAACTTCACTCACCCACACACTCCACCACCACCACATTAAAGTGGGCTCCCAGACTTGAGACTTGACCTGAAAGTATCTTGCAAGGATTTAAATAAAAACTTAAATACATCACTGGTTTCTAATGGTGTAAATAATTTTAATTTTTAAAAACTTAATATGGGACCTATATAGGGTGTCAAAAAAATTACTGATGTTCTTAATTTTTCTGCACGTACTGTACACTAGTACTGTACACAAGTGTTAACTTCATGTTTGTAGAACAATTGTTTTATGCTTTACAAAACTATATTGACAAAAAATGTGTTTAGAAAAATTTTAAAAAGGTAAAGATTCTTCTGGTATAATAAATGTATAGAAAAGTTGTTTGACAGTGAAGTATTCAGTAATGAAACTGTGATCCATCTGTCTTCACCCCAAGTAGTTCTGGGACATCCCTGTTCTATTTCAGCAGAATCCTTCGTAGCTTTTTCTTCTAATGACAGTGCATGAGTATCCAATTATCTTTCACTACTTCCCACTTCATGACATGATGATTCTGAAACAAAATCTAGGAAGCTGAGCGAGTTTGCTTTGGGCTCATATTTTTTTTCATGTTTTTGTTTTTCTACTTCATAATGTTAATTTCACCTCAGTCCACCATCTTTTAGGGACTGTCAAGACTGAATAAGTAGAAATGATATATAGTTCTTTGTAACAGCTTCCTCTTTATCTGCTGCTGGGATGGAAAAGAACTACAGGAAATGCTTGTGGAGCAAATAGTTCTATGAATTTGAACTGAGGTGTGCAACCTGTAGTACTTGTCTCAATGTTTTGAGTTTTACCGTATCTGATTCACACTAACAAATTATAGTGCATATAGAATAGTTGTGTTACCTTAAGAGGTGGGGGACATTGGGATCTACCCGAAATGTCTTAGAATTTGGGAGAATTATATCTCAAAGGAGGCCTGTGAGAGGAGGTAATGGCAAGATCTTTTCACCTATGTATACCAGTGCTAACTGTAGAGACGACTCTACAATTTATTTGAATTGACAAGCACACAAGAAATCAGACACTCTTGAGAACCATACAAAGCTATTTGAAAGTGAAGAGTGAAAGGCTGGACAGAGAAAGATTGGGTAGAAAAGACTGGGTGATACTAACCAGTCATGAAAAAGGAGTCACAGCAGAGTGGCTCAGACAGCGTCTGAGGGTAGCACAGAGGAACAGCAGTCTGGGACACCATGTCCAAAGTACTGAGTCTAATGTACTATATCCAATGTACTACAAATGTTAGGGGTCGAAGCTAGGGTGTTTATACCTTATTTCACACCCTGAAGGGGTGGGTTGACAAAGCCATAATGGCTTTCCCACACTATTCATAAAATGGGTCCAGAATAGGCTGATTGCTTAACTTTGGAGTGACAGAACATTGATGGGACTCATGGCAATCTCTTAATGGTTCAGTTAGGTAGGGTATATAGGGAATATCTCCATAAGGTAAGATCAAGGGATGGTCTCTGATTGCTCACCAGTCTGGGTAGTTCATCTTTCACTGTATTTGAAAATGCAAAGATTCTGGAGTAGTAAAAGGATTAGCACAAACCCATTAGTGTGGTTTTTTTTTTAATCTAATCTTCTCTTGACTTATGACCCTGAACATGCCTCTGGTCAGCTTGACCCTGAAACATGTGTCCCATCAGTGTGACCTTAATCATGTTCTCCAGTCATTAATAAGTCCATATCTCATAGGAGGGATAGTATAGTAACAGTTGGATAGAAGGTAGAAGAGACTACAAGGGGATCGAATATTCTAGATCTGATCCTGACCAACAGGGATGACCTTATTAATGAGGTAGAAGTGGGTGGATCTTTAGGGGGGAGTGATCATGCCCTATTGGAATTTGGCATTCAGTGGGAAGGAGAAGATAAGTGTAGCCAGACACTCATCTTTAAAAAAAGCTGACTTCTGTAAACTTAAGGACTTGCTGGCTGGAATTCCATGGTCAAGAATAGTGAAAGGGAAAGGAGTTCAGGAAGCATGGAAGTTCCTTAAAAGGGAGATACTGAAGGCACAGTCTAAAACTGTGCCAATAAGGAGGAAAAATGGAAGGCATCTGAAGAAACTACAATGGTTGACTAAAGAACTCTCAGCTGAGCTAAGTGTTAAGAGAAACATATATAGGAAATGGAAGAAGGGGGAAACCGCCAAAGAAGAATTTAAGCAGGTAGCCAGGAGATGTAGGGAGGAGGTCAGAAAGGCTAAAGCACAGAATGAACTTAGGCTGGCCAGAGACATTAAAAACAATAAAAAGGGCTATTTTAAATATGTCTGCTGCAAAAGGAAAAAGAAGGAGACGGTAGGGTCGCTGCGCAGAGAAGATGGCGAATTACTAACGGGGAAGAGAAAAGGCAGAACTACTTAACACCTTCTTTGCCTCAGTTTTTTCCCAAAAGGATACAAGCACTCAACCTGGCGGCTGGGGAGCAGGTGAGGAAGCAGGGGAAATGAGGCACGTAATAGGTAGAGAGGTGGCACAGGAATACCTGTCCACATTGGATGAATTCAAGTCTCCAGGGCCAGATGAATTGCATCCTAAGATATTAAAAGAGCTGGCAGAGGTCATTTCGGAACCGCTTGCTATAATCTTTGAGAAATCTTGGAGGACAGGAGAAGTTCCAGCAGACTGGAAGACAGCAAATGTTGTCCCCATCTTCAAGAAGGGAAAAAGAGGACCCAAATAATTATCACCCAGTCAGCCTGACATCAGTACCCGGAAAGATCCTGGAGCAGATCATTAAGCAGTCAGTTTCTAATCATTTAGAAAGCAATGCGGTAATCACGAGAAGTCAACATGGATTTCTCAAAAATAAGTCATGCCAGACTAATCTTATCTCTTTTTATGATAGAGTTACTAGTTGGATAGATGAAGGGAATGCTGTGGATGTAGCATATCTTGATTTCAGTAAGGCCTTTGACAAAGTTCCCCATGACATCCTTGCAAAGAAGCTAGTAAAATGCGGGCTGGACAGGGCTACTGTTAGTTGGATTTGTAATTGGTTAACCGACCGAACCCAAAGGGTGATCACGAATGGCTGCTTTTCATCCTGGAGAGAAGTGACTAGTGGGGTGCCACAGGGTTCTGTCCTGGGCCCAGTGCTGTTCAATATCTTCATCAGCGACTTGGATGAAGGAATAGAGGGCATGCTCATCAAATTTGCAGATGACACCAAATTGGGAGGGGTTGCTAACACACCAGAGGACAGGATCAAAATTCAAAATGACCTGGGCAGATTGGAGAGCTGGGCCACAGCTAACAAAATGAAATTCAACAGAGAGAAGTGTAAGGTCCTACACTTAGGTAGAAAAAATGGAATACAGAAATATAGGACGGGGACACGTGGCTGGATAGCAGTACGTGCGAGAGGGATCTAGGAGTCTTAATAGAGCACAAGCTGAACATGAGTCAGCAGTGTGATGCAGCAGCCAAGAAAGCCAATGCAATTCTCAGCTGCATCAGTAGGACTATGGTGTCTAGATCAAGGGAGGTACTGGTACCACTCTACTCTGCTTTGGTTAGACCTCATCTTGAATATTGTTCCCAGTTCTGGGCACCCCAATTCAAGAAGGATATGGTCAAGCTGGAGCAAGTCCAGAGAAGGGCAACCAAAATGGTGAGGGGCCTGGAAGCCATGCCCTATGAGGATAAACTTAGAGAGCTGGGTATGTTTAGTCTGCAGAAGAGAAGGTTAAGAGGGGACATGATAGCCATGCTTAAATATCTGAAGGGATGCCATATAGAGGAGGGAGAGGGCTTGTTTACTGTTGCTCCGGAGACCAGGACAAGGAGCAATGGATTCAAGCTGCAGGAAAAGGAGATTCCGCCTGAACCTCAGGAAGAACTTCCTGATGGTCAGAGCTGTCGAGCAGTGGAATATGCTGCCTTGAAGTGTAGTGGAGTCTCCTTCTTTGGAGGTTTTTAAGCAGAGGCTGGATGGCCATCTGTTGGGAGTGCTTTGAGGGTGTTCCTGCATGGCCGGGGGTTGGACTGGATGGCCCCTGGGGTCTCTTCCAACTCTACATTTCTATGATTCTATGATTCTATATGTTGAGGCATGATAGCCATTCTCTGGTCTGTTGAAATACCAGGATTTATTTTGTAGTGTATTCTTTGCTTATCCACTGACCAGGCCCTGGGGCCTCAGAAATGTTGCCCCCACCTCACTCTCATCTTAGCCCTTGTGGGTCTTGATTCTTCCTTTTCCTTCTGCTCATTTCCACTGACTGTCTCCACTCTCCATCTGAACTAGAAATACAGAGCAGGTCAATGGCTGCATTCTGAGAATTCTGGTCCCCAAAAGTATTATTTCTGGATTCTGAATGAGATATGCACAGTATGGTGATACTGTCAAGGTCAGGGACCCAGGCAGCGAGCCAGCCCGGAGAAGGGAGTGAGAGATATAACAGAGTCAAGCCGGAACATATCAAAGCAGGGAATTAACCATAGAAGATCCATTTACCAAAGCCAGAACGACAAGCAAAGCCAAAGTCAGAGTCCAAAATCCAGGGGTCAGGAGCCAAAAGTTCAGTCCGAGATATCAGGAGCCAGGTGCTAGAAGCAAGGAACAAGCAAGGAGAAAGCTTGTAGAAGTTTGCCACAAGCAAAGGAAAGTGTCCAAGCAGGCAGGTAATATAGCCAAAGGCACAGGTGTGGCCAGTCACCACGTCTTAAACTTAATCAAGGAAGCCTCCCTTTGCTCAGCTCTCTTGAGTCTGCACCTTGATTGTGGGCTGATTGGAGCAGGCTCAAAAGTATCTTCAGGGTCACTGTCAGATTCCTGTTCCTTTAAAGGAGCAGGCAGAGGAATGTCCGAGCTTGCTTGGTCCACGGCAGAAGGGGGAGCTCTTGAGCTGCAGGACTCATCTCCAGCCTGAGCAACAGGGACCAACATCTGTTGCTCGTCATCAGCAGCTTCGCCAGGAGCTTCAACTATCACAGACACCATGTCACACTTTGTGTCAAAGTAGATGTTCTGTGCAGGCAAACAGTGGAAACATGTACCCTCCAACTGTCTCAATTTGGCACTGATTAATCCTCTGTCATTTCACTTTTTCAGCTGCTTTTAAAATGCCTTAATTTCTTTGTCCTCCTCCCACTTTCTCCCTTTGTCCTCAGCTTACTTCAATTGCTGCAAACTGATTTCACACTCTATTAATTCAGCAGGGAGAAAGAACAGGAGAGGCAGAATCTTGCCCTTCCCACTAGGCTCCGGAAAAGGCATTCAGCTGCAGCCTTTCCTATCTTTATGTTTTTCCTCAGTAATAGCTTTTGCCATCCTGACCACTCCGTCATGTTGCTTGGCCGTACAGTTCCCAGTTTTCATCTATGAAATATTGAAGGCTATGCAGCATATGTAAGTCCACACATGTTCAGGGAACTTTTACTTCAAACAATAAACCATTTTTAAAAAATTACTATTCTTTCTACATCCAAAGTGGGTGTAGGAAGAATAGTAAATCATTTATTTAAAGGAATGCTCTGTTATTTGAGGTAAATCTTTTGTGCATATATACTGACTTACATATTGAGAGGTACACCACCCCATAACACAGAAGCATAATAATCAGAGTTCCATTTGGCTATCATGGCTCATAGAGCAGTTATGTTTCCTCCCATGAGCTCAAGGCAGTGTACATGACTTCCTTCCTGCCTTGTCCACAAAACAACACTGTGAGGAAAATAGCAGGGGGCAAAATCAGTGAAGTTCCGTGGTTTGTGGAGAGCTGAGCCTGGATGTCGCAAGTCCTATTCCAGTACTCTAAATGTTATAGCACACTGGCTCTTGGTTTTTGTAAGAGTTGCTGATATCCTAGCCATCATGATTTGACCTTGTCTGTAAATCATTGCATGTCAAGGGAGCAAATTCTACACTTTGTATAAAGTTCATCACATTGGCTTGAAGTAATGTGCTGTTACAGAGTGACAGGCAATAGCTAATACATAAGAAATGAATTGTTGGATTTAGTGCACATTCTTGAGACCAGACTATTGACCTGACTTTCTTTTAATCTTGAAAGATTTTTTAAATATGCTTTCTTTTTATATAATTTTAATGTGAATAATGAAGATGTCTAAATAGTTAAAGTTTTTCCATACTTTGGCTCAGTCATAAATCAAAATAGAGATTGTAGTCAAGAAATATTAATGATAAAAGGTTAATAATAAAAGGTTACGACTGGGAAGGGCAGTTGTGAAGGAACTAGGTCTAAACACATATAATTAAATATCAAAGTCAGAATCATCCATGTTCTAGTATTTCCATTTTCTATGTATGATTGTGAAAGCTGGAGGGTGAAGAAGAATAAAATCAACTCCTTTGAAATGTGGTGTTGGTGGAGAGATTTATAGATAGCATGGACTACCAGAAAGACCAATAAAATGGACCCAAGATCAAATGTTGCAAATGTTGTAGCACATCCATCTCTTTAAGAGCAACCCAAAGTTTCTCGTGATCTACACAATCAAAGGCTTCACCGTAATTGATAAAGCACAGGCTGATTTTCTTTTGAAATTCTTTGATGCATTCCATTATCTAACATCTGTTTGCAATATGATCCCTAGTGCCTCTTCATTTCCTGAACCCAAGTTGGACATCCAACATTATTCATTCCATATATGACAAGTCTTTGTTGAAGAATTTTGAGCATTACTTTACTTGCAATGAGAGATGAATGCAACAGTCCTTTCTTGGGGACTGGAATGTATATAAAGCATTTCCAATCTGTGGGCCATTCTTTTGTTTTTCCATATTTGTTGATAGATTTTAATTAGAATTAGAGTAGACTCTGTCTCTGTAGCTTGAATCAGCTCTATTGGTATGCCATCTGTTCCTTGTGATTTATTCATCCCAAGTGCTCTGAGTGCCACTTCCGCTTCACTTTTGCTTTCACTACACTTTCTAAAATTACAGGTTCATCTTTTATGTGTGTGTATGTGTGTGTGTTATTTCATCTTATTACTACTGCTACAATAACTACATCTTCTACACATCCAATTATACATTCTATCATATAATCTATTAACAAAATTTTCCTATGGGAAAATTGCAGGTTTGTCTTCATACGGTTCTTCCGTGAATTAATCTATCATCTTTTCACCATTTTTACATAGTTTTTCAGTGCACTGTTTCCATCCTCTTTTTATTTCTACTTGGTCATGTGGTCCCCTGGTCATAGAGCATCTCCACTCTTGGTTTAAATTTCCCGTTGTTTTCTTGAATCTTGTGGAAGAGGTCAGTTGTTCCTTTTTCATTGTCCTCTTCTATTTCTCTGCATTGGTTATTAAAATCAAATCCTGAACATTCAGAGTTCTGACTAGGGATGGGACAAATCCAGAATTTTCCAAATCCAGATCTGGATCCAAATCCCTGAAAGGTTCTGGGAATCCACAAATCTCACGAATCTCAAATCTTTTGAATACTTTTTTTAAAAAGGGTTTTAAAAGTGATTGCTCACTCTGCACATCCATGCAGGCTGCCTCCGAAGCATCCACACCAGTGGCAGTGAAGGGTGTGCAGAGAAAGGGCGATAGCCCTCTTTTCACACCTCTGCTGCAGCAAGTGGAGGACCCGAGGTGTGCAGGGAGGCGGTGATCACTGGCCCTACATGCCACTGTGGGCCTGATCCCAGGTGCCCGCATGAGCTCAGCCCCAGGGCATGCAGGGACATGGAGACTGCTGGCCCTACTCATCCTTGTGGGCCTGATTCCAGGCGCTTGCGTGAGCTCAGCCTCGGGGTGTGCACGGATGCGGTGATCACCAGCCCTGCTCACCACTGCAAGCCTGATCTCAGGCACCTGCACAAGCTCAGGCTCTGGTGTGCCCTGCACACTGCTGCCGCTCGGAGGACTGGAATGTGAGGGGGAGAATGGGGGGGCAGCAGGCACTTCCGGATTCGAAAGATTCAGTTCGCCTATTTTGGCGCAGAGATTCAGATCCATGAGTGTTGAACCCTTGCCAAGATTCGAGGATTCAGTTGGCCCATCCCTATTTCTGACCCTATTTTTGTCGGTTTTTACCTTTGCTTCTCATCTGTCTTTAACTGCTTGAAGAGTTTCATCTGTCATCCATTGAGGCATCTCTTTCTTTTTGTCTAAGATAGTGTCCTTTTGCATTCCTCTCTGACAGTGTCCCTAGCTTCAGTCCAGAGTTCTTCTGGTTCCTCGTCGATTAGGTTTAACAGGTTTAATAGTGCAAATTTATTTTTCACATTATCTTTAAGTTCTAGAAGGATGTTCTTCAGGTTGTAGTTCGGCATCATGGTTGATTTGTTGTTCTTTAGCTTGACTCTAATTTTTTATATTAACAGTTCATGGTCTGAGCCACAAGTTGTTCCTGGTATTGTTTTTGGATTTTTTTGTTTTTCTGATTTCTGTGTTGGTCATCATTTATATAATCACTTCTATTGTTGTTTGGAAAATGTGTTTGCGATGAACAAATTGTTGGCCTCAGAAAACTCAGTCAGTCAGTTTCCTACTTCATTTCTTGATCTTAGGCCAAATTTTCCTAAAATCTTCTGCTGTTTCCTACCTTTGCATTCCCACTGGCTACGATTAAAACCAAATCCTCTCTCTCTCTCTGTGTATCTATGATCAGTTTCCTCCTGGACTTCAGCATAGAATCTTTTAATTTCTTCTTCTTCTTCTTCTTCTGCCTTTGTAATTAAAGCATAAACTTGGATTATGGTTACATTGTTGGGTTTTCCTTGAAATCTTACTGACATTGTCTGTTCAGACTTGGTATTATATTCTTTGACTGCTTTTGCTACATTTCTACTCACTATTAATTGTTTTTGTTGTTGTGTGCCTTCAAGTTTCTAACTTATGGCAACTCTAAGGTGAATCTATCACAGAGTTTTCTGGGGCTGAGAGTGTATGGCCCTTTTCGCACGCAGTTTCTTTTGCGAGAGGGCCCCTTGAGCGTCATGTAAATGGGAGCGGCAGTCCGTATGATGCACTCCCATTTACACAATGCTCACGAGCCTAACGCGAACCACGCATGCATTTTTTTATTTTCGGCTTCAAGCAGAAAATGCTGCGCGGTCGCGCAAGGCTCCTGAGGCCCGCGCGCACTTACCTGCACTGCAGTACGTTGGATGAATGGGCTGGTCGCGCTTCCTGCCTCAGCGCTAGCCTGCAATTCCCTGGTTGCGCTGCGGTAGGAAGGGGCGGGGCATTCGCGCGACCAGCAAGCCAGCTGTGGGACGAAGGAGCAGTGAAGTGAGTGCCTCGCGCAAGAGGCTGCTCGCGTGAACGCCACCCCCCACCTCCGCGAAAAAGTAAGATGCGGAAAGGGCCTATGACACACTCAAGGTCACCCAATGGGTTTCAGTAGCCAAGCAGGAAATCAAACCTTGGATTCTAGGGTTATAGCCCAGTGCTCAAATCTCTACACCACATTGGTTCTTCATGCCCCTACATGAATTATAAAAAATTATCATTTTTTCTTAGATTTTCATTTCCTGAGTAAAGTACTGAGTACTTATCTGAATCAAAATGTCATAGAATCATAGAGTTGGAAGAGACCCCAGGGGCCATCCAGTCCAACTCCTTGCCATGCGGGAACACCCATCAAAGCATTCCCAACAGATGGCTATCCAGCCTCCGCTGGATGAATGTCCCATACCTGTCCACTGTAACTTGCTCACCCCAAGTATTGCAATGTTTGTATGTTCCATTTCTTGATTTACTATGTCTACCTGCCCCTGATTTCATGCTTCTCACATTCTATGTTCCTATAATATGTGTTGTGCAGCTTTGGACAACTACTTGTAGCCACCCTCTGCTGTACTCCAGTAAGCTCACTGAGCACCATCCAACCTGGGAGTCTCATCTTCTGGCACTATTTCTTGTTTGATTTTGAATTGTCTCCTCTTAGGTTTTTCATGGTAAAAAATATGTGAAAGGGTTTTAATGTAAAACCACAAGTGCTACCTATGGTGCCACTGCCATTCTGTCTGAAAGATCCTCCACCAGTGTCACCTCTCACTACTGCTGCTGCCCATTAGCTATTTGGCACATTTAATCTGTCTCCTCAGCAAAGGCCTGTCTGACATAGGAGACCCTACCATCAGCATAGCCTCTTGCCTCACAGGAGCATGCAATCTCACCACTGTGGAAAGGAATTGCCATAGTGAGACTCAACATATATCCTGCCCTATATTGTAAAATCTCACAATGGGCTGCCAACAACATAGAACAATCTGAAATAACTGACAGCAACATAAAACAACTTAAAATTAGTTCAGAACTGCTGATGCTTCCCCCTTGTGTATGGATGGTACTGTTTTGTTTCAACATCACAGTCAGCCAGTTCTGTCATTAGGCAGCATGGAATGACCACCTTGGACGCTGGGGCATTGGTTGCCCCACCCAGCTCTTCCTCCAGAGTCCTTGGTTCTTCCCCTCTGTTGGTAAATAGAGATGTACAGTGGCCCCTCCACTTTCATGAGAGTTTGAGATGCAGAACCCTCACAAAAGGGGAAAAAACACAAATAGCTCCCCCCATGATCACCCTTCCATTCCTTTCTGGGTGTCCCCCTTCCATTCTCTGGCCTTTTATGCAGTAGGAACAGAGGCAAGGGAATGGGAGGGGGAACTCCGGAGGGGAAGGATCATATAAGCCTTCTTCCCTCCTTCCCTTGCATTTTGCCTTGGCATGAGTTCTCAGTGCTGGAGCTGGAGGGAAGGGAATGGGAGGGGAGCTCCAGAGGGGAGAGAGAAGGTGCACTCATGTCCCTCCCCCCGCAGTTTCCTTGCCTTTTGTCTGGGCCCTTGCCTTCTTCCTGGCAAAACACAAGGGAATGGGAGGAGGAGAATGGGGGAAAGGCACATGCATGCTTCACAAATAATCAAATTTGTAAAGATCAAAGCTATGAATATGGACAGAGGATTGCGTGTGCCAGACATTAATGGGATGCAGTGGAGAACACTACACTGTCACCAATGTCAAATACATACAGAAGTACAGGCAAGTTTTGATTTGTGTTGGGGTTGCGTTCCTGGACTTGCAGTGTCAACAAGGCAGATGTACATGAAGGAAGCTAGTTCCATAGGGAATTGCTGGCGATTAGGGGGAGCTGATGGAGCTGAAGTAGACTTTAAGTTGGTGACTTTATTCAATCTGCTATCACTTTTTAAAAGGTTTAAAGCATAAAACATAACAGTATAGCTTTTCCAGGCTAGATACATCTCTCCCTTCCATATGATAAGACTCCAGTTGCTCACATACATACTAAGGACAGGAACCCCTTTCCAGCCACATCCAAACTCCAAGAGTCCAGTTTCTTCATCCCCTTCATGTCCCCTTTCTAAGCAGGCAAAGAGAAGCCCCTCCTCCAAATGATAACAACATTTGAGTTTTTTCTCCTCCTCACACTCCACCTTCTAAGCAAGCAAAGAAACTCTTTCCTTCCAGCAATGCCAAGACTACAGTTGTTTTCTCTCTCTCCCTACTTCTCCAGCCTAGGCAAGTGAAAGAAATCCAGTCCGGTCACCGTTTTTTTTAACTGTTCAAACTCCATACCAAAACTCTGAACACCCTCCTCTCTCTCACACACTTTGTGCAGCTGCACAGGTAGGCCAGCAGAGCTAGAAATCGTGGGTGAATTTTCATTGATTTATTTCTGGAGAAATATAAATTTGAAATTTTGTAAATTGGGGCAATACAAACTATAACTTGCCTGTATAAAGGATTCTTTTAAAAGTAAACAAATCTAAGTTGAGGTGAGACTCCAAAAATGGTCCATTGAGGGTGGAGTATGCATAACAGATACACAGTGTGGATTGGCTGGTGCAAGAGGAGGGGTTTAAAATGAAAAATGAGAGTGGTGATGGAATGGAGTATCCTGGAAAAGGGCCTCACTGAATGGCTGTAACTTTAAGAAGCAGTATCCTACACCACAATATTTGTATATACTGCTTATATTAAGATTGACCTCGGTTTCCCAAGTCCCTTATGTTGGGGGGCAGCATCCATCTCTAATGGGAGAAAATCCAGAAGAAATGGAAGCCCTATGAAAGGATTTTTATAGAGCTGGGTATGTTTAGCTTGGAAAAGGTTAAGAGGTGACATGATAGCTATGTTTAAAGAGATGTCATACAGAGGATTTTCAGCTGCTCCATGGAGTAGGGACATGGAAACTTCAGGAAAAAAAGATTCTATCTAAACATTAGGAAGAACTTCCTGATGGGAAGAGCTGTCCGGCAGTGGAATCTGCTGCCTCAGAGTGTGGTGGAGTCTCCTTCTTGGGAGGTTTTTAAACAGAGGCTGGATGGCCATTTGTCAAGGATGTTTTGATTGTGTGTTCCTGTGACAGCCCTTGTGGTCTATAACTGTTCAACAAAGCATGCTTAATGGCTGTGGAATGCTGACTTTGGGGAAAAGAAAAAAAATGGAAACTGTTAAGCTAAACAGGCATACTCTAACCTAAAAATGTTCTGAACAGCCATGTGGGGTCAGACCAAAGGCCTCTCTAGTCCTGTGGTCTATTTCTTGCAGTACTTCTTAAAAATCCAGAAGCAGGCCTTTGATGTAACCATCCTCTTTGTCATACTCTTCAGGAACTTATATAGAGCATATCTGCTATTTCAGAGAAGATTAGTGCTAACTAATCATAGTCCACTGCAACATTTTGTTCAAGATTCTGGTTGTATAATTGAGATTAGTGACTGAAAGTAAGCTCAAAATCCAAAATCCAAGTAAGGCTATATCTGAGAGTAGGACTGAACACCTAGTACTATCTGTCATTTGGCACTTTCTATAAGGCTGACATAGGCCATTTCCACACTACACTGTTATAGTGCTATTATTCCACTTTCAACATCCTATGGAATCCTGAGGTTTGTAGTTTAGGGAGGGGCATTTAGAATTCTCAGCCAGAGAGCTCTTTGGCCTTAAGAAACTACAAATCCCAGGTTCCACAGGATGATGAAATTAGAATAATAGCAGTATAACAGTGTACTACAGAAATGGCCATTGATTTTTAGGATTTAAGAAAACTGTTCTTTTTAGTTGTCAGCAGGTGGCAGCATTAAAGCCTTTTTTTAATCATACTGTGCTGTAAAATCTGAAGTTGATGAGAACTGAGCATGGTGGAGGCAAGAAGCAGGAAATCCTCATTCTCCCTGCTGGTGGTTGGTTAAAGAGTCAAGCGCTAGAGAACACCCTAGGATGAAACAAGCAATGCCTGTTAAGGTCATAATAGTCCAAGACTTGATTGTATAGCTCTCTAGAAAACTGCATTTGAGTGTGGCATACCTCCACTGTTTCACAGATGAAAACTGGGATACATGTGGTCATGTTGACAAAAGTTATTAACAAGAACACACTAACTAGGAAAAGCTGCAGCAGTTTGTTTTTGCCTGATTCTCCTGGGAAGGGAAGATGCTGCCCCTTCGCCGCTTCTCCTGCTTGCTGAATTGAGTGCAAACTGCTTTGACATTTTGGAGTCACTTTGCAGCAACTGAAGTAAGCTAAAGACAAAGGGAGAAAGTGGGAGGAAAAAAAGGAATTGGAACATTTTAAAAGTGGCTGAAAAAATGATATGACAGAGGATTAATTGGGAGTGTCCCTGCCTAATTGGTTGAAGGGCATGGAGTGACAAATGTGAATTTTATCCTAGATGTTACACAAAAGCAGTCTTTGCAAGCCTAGCACCATCCAGATTTTTTTTTTAACCTACAACTCCATCTGCCCAAACCAGCATGGTTAGTTAGTCAGGATTATGTGGGTTGTTGTCCAAAATATCACTAAACCATGATGTACCATTCTGAGAATAAGCAATGGTAGTCCTTGGGTTAGCACCTTGCATCTCCCTTTCCTCCTTCATACATAAGGGGAAGGAATTTAAAGTTTTTGGTCATAACTTCTAAGGAAAATAAAAACAATTTCCAAAAGATATAATCATGTTAGTGTGTCCCAGCATAACAACAACAACAAAAAAGAGTCTTGTAGCACCTTTAAGATGAACAGGTTTGGTTTATTCTCAGTTTTCATGGATTACAATCTAGTTACAAGGTATCCAAGGCTCAGGTATATATGCACAGTGCACATATAGGGTGGGAGGGATAAGAGTGAAATGGGACACAAGCAATAGCAAAGGTATTCTTAACACTGATCCTAAACTTTCAAAGGCACAGTTAGAGTAAACATCCCAGCAGTAAATAATGGGTATAATGGCAAGCTAAGCATCTGTTAACTGTTAACTGAGATGGAGGCCATTAGCTTTGAAGGGTTAAAGCGGTGAGTTCTGCTTTCATGAAACTATTTGTTTGTTGTCTGGTGAAACCAGAGTGCACTATATTGCTTTGTGATCTTCAAAAAGAGGCTACACACACAGCTGTGAAAACCAATCTATTAATGTACAGAGTGTGCTAAGATGTTGTTGTTGTGTGCCTTCAAGTCATTTCTGACTTATGACAACCCAAAGGCAAGCCTATCATGGGGTTTTCTGGGGCTGAGAGATGCAACATGCCCAGTGCCACCCAGCTGATTTCCATGGCTGAGTGGAGAACTGAACCCTGAGCTCCAGGGTCATAGTCCAATACTTACACCATTGGACCATGTTTTGTGCTAAAATAATCATCCCATTAATCATCCCATTCAAACACTGGTGATAGTAGTGACAGCAAGTGGCTTCAGTGCCCCTTGGGACAGTAAATCTGTTCTTGTCTTTAGTCTGAATTTTAAACTAGCTGCCTCAGCTGCTCAACCTATTTTGCAGGAAGGGCTCAGCACTTTGGAGAGCTCCTTTAAATCTGAATTAAAATCCAGAACAGATTCTGTGTTCTAGGAACTCGGAAGCCACCCGTGTCCACTGGATGATAAACTGACTACAGTATTACCCAATTCATTTGCCTCCCACTCAGTTATCTTCTTGAAATTCATTTCTTTCAGAATAGCCATTTGAAAACCATTGACAGAATGTCTTATATGACCAACATTTTCTGACACCAATTTTTGTGTCTTGATTTTTCTGATTTCAGACTAGTGTCTCTTTATTCATTTGTGAAGGAGCCAATATGGTGTGGTGGTTTGAACTGCAATTCTGGGGGACAAGAGTTCAAATCCCCACTGAGCCATAGAAACCCCACTGGGTGACCTTAGGCAACTCATAGCACCTCAGCCTCAAAGGAAGGCAATGGCAAACTCCTTTGGAACAAATCTTGCCAAGAAAACCCCATGGTAGGTTTACCTTAAGGTTGGAAATGACTCAAAGGTAAACAACAGCAACAAATTCATTTGAGTAGAGACTATTTACTCTAGGTAGAATGAGCATGCAGGACAGAAGATCCTGACATATGTCAGATTAGAAGATGAACAAGTGGATGAACTCCTAATTTTGTGGGCGACACTGTTAGATTTTGTTATAAGTTTGCTAGAATGGATGTGGGAATAGAGGGACTTTCCACACAACACTGTTAACAAAAGTGTTATTATGCCACTTTCAACATCCTGTGGAATTCTGCTGGCGTTTGTAGTTTCCTGAGGCCAAAGAGCTCTCTAGCTGGGAATTCTAAGGGCCTTTCCCTAAACTGCAAACCCCAGGATTCCACAGGAAGCTGAAAGTGGAATAATAGCACTATAACAGAAATGGGAAGAGTTAACATCTGTATTTGTAGCAGAGTTTTGTCTCGTGTCTTCATCCGTGTTGAGTGGCCAGTTATTGCTAAGTAGTTTAAGGTTGGAGAGCTGCCTATCATTGATCATAGTCCCAAAGCATGAGAGTGCAACAGCTGAGGATGCAACAGTTCAGCTGGGAGCTGTAGGTGGCAAATGCTCTTCTGTTCTTTTCCCCATGGGGTCTGTTTTGCAGTAGACTGTCCCTGTGTACCGATCTCAACTAGTCGATTTGTTTTTCCATCTGATTGGACAGGTATTATTGCTTGGAAATGGCTGCTGTAAATTCATGAATGACTGAGTCTGTCATGTGGAAATGAGCAAATGTGATTGTTCCAGAGAACTGGAGAATAGATAATAAAATTTATGATATGTTCTGGGTGAAAGAGAGAAGCAGTTAAACATTTGTAGCCATCAGTAAGTGTTTGATACACAAAGTGTTCCTTATAGGACCATTAAGAAGTTGCATAATAGTACCAAGAAAGTGAACCAGTTGTGGGGACAGGTCTAGCCTCAGGTTGATGGCATGGTATAAGCTGCAGAGATCCTGTTCCTGTCCATACTGGCAATGTCATCAGAGTATCCCAGGCAGAGGAGTGGTTTTATGAGGCTCAAGCTGTTCCTTATTCCCAGTCCCCAGTTCCTTATTTGCCTGAAACTCAAAACATAGCCAAATCATACAGAGATGAATAAAGACAGGAGATGTGCATATAAAGAGCTTTGGGTCAGAACCAAATGAATTCTGTCTGACAGAGGAGACTCCTCTGGATATGAGGGTGTATAAATTGTGAGATCTGCCACTTATTTTGGAAGAGAGAATGTTGTTTCTTTATTGCCATCTTCTGTTACTGCTCCTTTATGTATAATTTTCAAAAGCGTCTTGGTGAAATGGCAAGAATTGTATTTTACCATGAAGAGGAGAGTATCCTGATTACAACAATATGCACCATAGGGAATTTAAAAGCCGGATTTGAGGTGCAGGGGCATTTGAAGCTCATTTTCTTATTCATCTGTATGTTTTGGGTGTGTTCTGAACTTTTGCACAAATAAGGAACTAGGATTAAGAAACCAACTTCAGCCTCATGGAGCTCTTGCATATAGCATCTGAGAAAAATGTTGTTTCAGGTCAGCCATGAATATGTTTGTGTACTGGGATGCTGTCAAAGAGTCCCCTGTTTGCAGTCTTCTGTCTGATTTTGATTTAATATCCTTTTTGATCATAGTGAGTTTGTCAACATAATAGAAGAAGAACCGTACTAGATCAAATAATGACCTAGTCCAGCACTGTCTTGCAGTGGCAGGAGCTCTTCTGAAGTGAAAAGGGAAGCACTGTTGCTGCTGTCACATATCCCTCTCCATCATGACTCCACCACTGCCCTGATGCATTACAGCAGTGGTTCTCAACCTATGGGTCCCCAGATGTTTGTGGACTTCAGCTCCCAGAAGCCCTGAGCATTGACCATAGTGGCTGGGGCTTCTGGGAGCTGAAGTCCACAAACATCTGGGGACCCACAAGTTGAGAACCACTGCATTACAGTCTCTCACACCCCATTGCTGCCACCCCATCTGCCTGCCCTCTGCCTTGCTTCTGAGGGTGAGACTGAGGATGGGTGGGTTCTACATGGAGCACTGCTGGCTGTACAAAGTGCTTACAGAGCTACCTAGTTTGCAAATGTCAGGCTCTGAGGGCTCCCTCCCTAAAGCCAAACATTATGAGTGGAGTATCCTGGGAGATGACCTGGGCGCATAGGCAGTCTCCCTGGATTTGTTACTGTCATGTGCCTTCAAGTCATTTCTGAAGTATGGCAACCCTAAGGCAACCCTATCATGGGGTTTTCTGGTGGTTGAGAGTGTGTGACACGCCCAAGGTCACCCAGGGGGTCAGCATGGCTGAGCAGGGAATCAAGTCCGGGTTTTCAGAGGCATAGTCCAGCACTGCAATTACTACGCCATGCTTCCAGGATACCCCATCCCATCCTCAGAGTCACAGGTTTCAGAACAAGCTGTCCCCTGCAATGAAGGACTGTTGGAGTGGCAGAGATTGTTGTTGTTAATTACTGTCAACTGCAATTTTTCACAGCCCTATGAATGAAAGGCCTCTAAATCATCCTGTTGTCAGGAGCCCTGCCCAGGTCTTATAAACTCAGGGTAGCCATGGCTTCTTTGCCTGAGTCTATCCATCTGTAATGCAGTCTGCCTCTTTTCCTACTGCCTTCTGCCTTACCAAGCATCGTTGTCCTTCCTAGTGAGTCAAGTCTTCTCATGGTGTGTCCAAATGGTACGTACAACAGTCTCAGCTTAGTCATCTTGGCTTCTAGAGAGAGTGTCTGAGGGCAAAGGGGAAGAATCTCAGGGTGTGTACATGTGCTTATATTCTTCATTACTTGGGCTTGGTAGTTTTTTTCGTTTTGTTTTGTTTTGTTTTATGTAAATAGACTACTTTGTGGAACTGTGGTTGATGCTTAGTGTATCATGCTTGATGCTTGGTTTATCATGCTGCCACCCAGGCTGACAGCCATCTCTACATGTTGGAACTTTGAATTCCATAGTTCCCAGTATGCCTAGGGTGGACAGCTGCCAGAGCCTGGGAGGAGGCATTGAGCCTACGTGGGATCTTAGAAGAACACACTCCATTTTCTCCTCCAAATTTTTAAAAACTTTTTAAAATTGACCCACAATGGCTCACCATGCCCCAGTCATAGAATTATAGGAGCTGGAAGAGACCACAAGGACCATCAAGTCCAACCGCCTGCCGTACAGGAACCACACACTCAAAGCACTCCCAGCAAATGGCCATCCAGCCTCTGTTTAAAAACCTCCAAAGAAAGTGATTCCATCACACTCCAAGGCACCATATTCTGCTGTCGAATGGCTCTTATCATCAGGAGGTTCTTCCTGAGGTTTAGGTGAAACTTCCTGTTTTTAAAAAAGGCCTTTTATCCCTGTCCACATTATGAGACAGTCAACTAGCTTCCTTCCTTCCTTCCTTCCTTCCTTCCTTCCTTCCTTCCTTCCTTCCTTCCTTTCAGAGCTTTGCAGATTCTGGGTACTCCTTACTTACTGGGTAAGGC
>CAOKZL010002183.1:0-228346 GCA_948472985.1 Iguana delicatissima
GGTAGGCTAGTGGGGAGTAGGCGCTCTCACCCGAGCGTACCCTCTCCAGGAGCATCTCCCAATAACGTGGGGATGGAGGCCTGGCCCACTGCTCCGGAGAGCGGGATTCGTCACGTCGAGAGGCTGGCCGCTGCCTGACCACAGCTTCCTCTCGGCAGTCTGCCGAGTTTGGACGGCGACTTGGTGGGGTGGTGTCCGCAATCAGCTCAGACAGCTGAGAGGGCGAGGCCTCCACGGCCTGCTCCTCGTCCAACACCTCGAGGATGTCCTGTTCCTCTGGAGGCCCCTCTTCCTCGGGGAGCTCCATCGGTTCAGGTTCTTCGGCAGGCTGGGTGGGTGGCGGAGTTGGTGGTCGCACCACTCTCGGTGGCGAGCACCATTTCTCCTTCCTCTTCTTCTTCCCAGCGTCTTCAGTAGCCGGACGCTTTTTCTGGGCCAGGGTAAGTGGCTGGAGGAGGAGGTGGAGGCCTGCGAGCCCACAGGTTCCTCATGCACCCGAGTTGCCGAGATCTTCGGAATTCTCGGCAACTTCATGATCGGCACCGAGCCCGGTACCGAGCCTGATGTTGAGGGGGACGCAGCAGCTGCTGCTGCTGCCAAGGAAGAAGAGGAGGTGGTCAGGCGTTTCTCGGCCATCGATGTCGTCTCCAGTCTCTAAGCGTGCAGAGATTCTTCCCAGCAAGGGGATTTTAACCTTACAGCCCTGTTACGAAGTGTCTGGTGGGTGAATTCTGTACAGATAGGGCAGGCTTGGACATTATGCCCTTCACCCAGACAGAACAGACACTTCGAATGTCGGTCGGAAAGAGCGACCTTCCTTCCACAGGAGATGCAGTGTTTAAACAAAGCTGACATAAAACAAGGGCAGGGCGAGGCGAGGAGAAATCCGAGAACGCCAAAACAGTCCGAGATCCAAAATCATCAACAGCCAGAAAGGGGTCAAAAAACCGATCGAAGCAATACCAAAGACAAATCCGAAATCCGAGAGGGGTAGTCAAAAGCCAAGAAAGAACAAGCAAGCACAAGAAAAAAACACAAGCCAACAAGCAGAACCTTCTGTTCTTGACTGCGGACAAGAAAGAACTGAGGAGAGACTGTTGCTCGGCGGGAGGAGCATGCGCAGTACCGGCATGGGAGAGGGTTTCCCGCCAAGCTAACGAGCTCTAGAATTTTCCGAATGCTACCGCGCAGGCGCAAAAGCTCCTAATGTATGAGACACAGAGACCACGAAGAAGAAGAGATGTTACTAAGGCTACTTACCTTCAAAGTGGTATTCCCAGTAGCTATAGTAGCCTACCAATAACTTCAGTAACAAGGGTCTCCAAAACTGCAGATTTATTGGTAAACCCAAACTTATGTAGGTTTGAGAAAGAATTTTCAGTCTTAACCATGGATCCTTCATTGAGACCAAAGTGTATGGAACATTTTCAGGTGTTGCCAGCCATATCACTTCCAATCTTCTGCCCTAATCCTTAGCATTCAAAAGAAGAAAGGTGGCATTCACTGGACATGCACAGGGCAGTTAAGGTTAAATGATACAAACAGCGCCTCTGTGTTTCTGATTCTTTTACTCCAATTAACATATAACACAGAGGCGCTGTATGTATCATTTAACGCAAGAACAATGGGGCTCAAAGTGCCAAAATCAACCATTTCCAGATGGATAAAGAGTTGTATTTACTGTTGCTATGGCTATGCCAATCTTCCCAGACCATAGAGAGTGTGGATTCATTCCACATGATCAATGGGATCAACTCACCTTTAGAGTAACTTCATCACTAGAGAATGTTTGTAAAGCAGCTGAGTGGAAAGAACCAACCATGTTTATAAGACACTATAAAAGTAACAAGAAGTTTGTATTCAACATGCAGGGTCATTCTAGGAAGGCTGAAGAAACAATCAACCCCCTCCCTTGGCTGCTCAAGTAAGTAAGTAAACAAATAAGTAGCATGTAGAGGATGGAGACTGCAGACAAAGCTATTTTACAAAACTAAGAGAGAGATGGTTGTTCCAACAATAATGGATCAGAGCATCTCCTGCCTTATCCAGCTGGCACAAGGGGATAAACTGGAGAGTTGTGGACTGCTCCTTCAGCCTCCCTGGAATGACCCTTCATGGTGAGTACCAAACCTTATTTTCACAGGAACTCAATCCCCAACAGAGCTATGAAAGTAGCAGCAAATCACTGGAATCACTTTAACCATTGATCTAGACCTCTTATAAATCCTACCTGGCCAGAAGAACTCATGGCACATTGCGTTAATACTGGGAATGTGATTAGGCCGCACATAGCAATAATCAATGGGTGCTTCTGGTTCTGGGATCCAATTGGGATCATTCTTATGTGAATGGGCTCGAATCTCATTAAGCAGCTGAAGTTTGGGAGGCTTGGTTTCATAATCACGTCTAGAGAGAACAAAAATAATATTAAAGCACAAGAGCAGTTAAACTAGTTCAGGTCTGAGATTTAGACATGAATATAGTACATACAGATTAAGCATTGGCAGATCTTTATTGCTGTCAAAATTTAATCACCAGAGACAGCTGCAAAATGGTTGCTTGGGAGACTGGGCCTAAATCCAATTGTTAGTCCCAACTAGAGCAGACTCAGAGAATCAATGTAAACTAAGTAAACTAACACTTGTGTAATTTCTACTGGTTCTGTGGACCTATTCTAGTTAAGATGAACAACTGGGTTTAGGACCTGATACACGCATGTGATATATGCACACTGGGATAGTCCAAATACAAATTCAAGCATTCAAGGAAGAGCAGGGATTCAAACTTCGAATGCTAGAAGTGCTACAGAAACTTACACAAAAATGCTAAACAAGCATTTCAGTGTGGCCTGATTGCTGACACTTTAAGCTTTACTTGCAAAACTAATCTTTCACAAAAATTTAGTAACATAATAAACTGCTTTTGGGGAAAAAAACATACAAAATTATTTCAGCAGGAAAGGTTCTCAACTAAGAAGGGAAATATAGCAAAAGATGAAGTTGCGAAATGCTTCTAAAATTTTCTTTTCTTAAAAAATTGTTATATTATGTCACTATGTCATATTGCTAATAATTCAACAAAATATAAAAATAATAATACACTATTTATCTAAGTTGAACTTTACTGTAGTATAATTCCTCTTGATCTGATGCTTAAGTTAAGGAATAAAAAACTCATTTTCAGACTTCAGCTCAGGGCTGTAGGATCACAATGCAGCTTCTACTCTGTGCTGGCTCTCTCTTTGAAGACTTTGGAATAGGTGTAGCCTACACTGCTGGTTTTAAGAAGAGTTCTTTATTGTACTTTACATACTTGGCAGAAATATTTTAAAAGTATCCTAAAATTACCAAGAAATCAGAAAAAAAATTAGAGGACCCAAGCAACTGAGTTTTCATTACAGAGCTGGGAGCTAAAGAAACTTTTGAGTTTCTTGCAACTGCTAGCATGCTTCCCTTCCCTTTGCCTCACTTCCATGCACTTGTGAAATGAAACAACCAGATCAAGTGAACCTTGTGCAAGATAACAGAAACATTTTAAACCTTTTAGCGACCATTCAAAAGCTTCTCCCAAGCATCCAGGGATATTTTTTCCTCCTTCATCAGTTTCTACAATTTACATTTTTGTGGCTAAACCCATAGACATACATTTTTAAAAATGCCTGGTGGGAGCTGGTTAGACAGGTAAATCTGCTTCCGCTTTCTCTCTGTACTGCTGTCCCACATGCTCAGTAAGGGATTCTGAAGGCAGCTAGTGTTTACCTTGCCTGTTGTAGGCAGGCACACATAGGTTACAGGAGGATTGGCTGGAAACTGTCAGATCAAGCCTTGTTGAATTTTGAACAGCAACGACATTGCAATCTGACAATGAACTCTGTGTTTCTTCAGCCTGTCTTCATTACCCTCCCGATACTGATGCTACTTACAAACTTTCAGCTAAACAGAGGACGAAAAGGAAAAAAGATCCTAGGGTGAAAAGAGCTTTTTGTCAAAGGCTTTGTTAACTAAGGCATGCCTGTATTGTTTATCTGTACAATAGGTAACACATCTGAAAGAAAGAAGTAATGTGTTCTGAAACAACAACTGCTTAGACGTATTTACCTTATATAAGGTTTTAAGACACGAGAAGTGTAGGGACTAATGATGCTATGGTCAGTCAAACCATCTTCTGAACCTACAAGACGGCATAGAAATTTTGTTTCCACTTGTCGAATCCCCTTCACAGCAGACAATTTAGTCTGTAAAAAAGAAAAATGACATATTAGTAAAGCTGTGAACAATTATAGGTGAGTTAAGAAGATAGTAATGAGATCTGTACATACAGATGATCTCTCCAATTAATACAGCATGTGCAAAAATTCTTTTGCCATTTAACAAGAAGATATAAACCACACATTTACCCATAAGCTACATACAGGATGCAGGATGCTACCGTTTGATAGATGGCAATTTGCACTCAGAACCAGACTGCAGTTACTGTTTCTATGCCAATTTTTTAAAAAGAGAAATACCTTCTCATAAACATAGAAATAATAGAGTCCCAACACTGACCAGTCTCCTGAAGAATTTACCTAACATTAGCTTTGCAGGTCCTAAAAAGAAAAACTGGATTTTATTGTTAATGTTAATCCTCTTCTATTATTGTTGTTGTACTCATTTATATCCCACCTTCTCCCAATAATGAGATTCAAGGCAGCTGGCAGCACAGTTAAGACAATACAAATTAAAAATATAAAACATTCATTAAAAATAAATATAAGATTTAAAAACAATTAATTTAAGAGCGCTGCACATTAAAAAATTTAAAATGCATTAACAGACTATGAAAAAAACTATCCAACAGATAGAGCGTATACAGAAACCAGTTACTTTCCATACCTGCCTGTTAAACAAATTATTTTGTGGTTGATCTCTTTATGTGGGAGAATTTTGAGGGCACAATGAACTGAACAAAAACACTATCAGATATCCAAGAAGCCACAAAAGTCTTTTAAGAGTAAATTAAAAATCTCTGGATACTAGAACGCCAAGCATCCTGACAGTTTCAGCACTTCCCACCACTGATCATGCTGGCTGTTCCTTTGACTATAAAATTTAAAGGAATAAGACCAGTTTTAAAAAAATTCTGGCAATCTTAACCTTAACTATTGGTTTAAAGATTAATAAAATAGTTTAGATAGTTAGCTAACAGATTAAAATGTAACAGAGGAGAAAGGATCACACAGATGTAGCAATTAGCTTTGGTTGAGTAATCCAATATGCAGTAAAGATTGACAAAACAATGCTCCCAGGACAGCATTAAATGTAAGTAAGAAAACATGTACACTGCGCCCTCCATATTTACAGGGGTTCTGTTCCAGGAACTGCTGCGAATGGTGAAATTCATGCATGCTCCGATCCTATTATAGTCAATGTGCACACAGATGCTTCAGTGCGTGCACATAGATATCACTGTCATCTTAGGTATAGAATGTGATGTGGTCATGGACAGTCAAATTCACTCATCCAGAGACCGCAGGTGCAGAAGGCCCACTATACTACATTCCATGTTAAACATGGAATTTTGCTGCCTCTATGATAGGCAGTCTAATTCACATCTTACTTCTGTGAATATGATACTTCTGCTAAACAACTTCACATTTTTCAGAAAAAAAACAGCCTTGATATTCCCCTAGCTAGGAATATTTGTGTATCCCCCTTAGCTAGTTCAGTATCTCCTATGCTTTGTGATTAGTTTTTTTTTCCTACACACGAAAGAAAGTAGACACCAGCTGAAAAGGAAGACACTCATGACTCCTTGTCAGAACTAGCCTACGTGCTCCCTTCTATGGATCTTTCTGATGACAGCTGGCTCCCTCACCTTTGCAGCAGAAGGATCAGACAAATCACTGGGTAAATATTGCTTTGACTACCTTCTCAAACTCAAAAGCATTTCCATCAGCTGCACACAACAACAACAACATTATTCAGTGAGCTGGAATTCTACAAAAGTAGAATTTGGTATAAATTCTTTTGGTATAAAACAAGCTCGGGACTGTATACGTGTGCCAAAATGGTACTGAAAATTCTCAATTATACTCATATAAGCCTAGACTAATTCTAAATTAGAAAACCACAAAAACTGAGGGGGAAGGTAGATGGTTATTATATGTTGTTTGGCACATTTAGCAGTTATTTCTACTCTTAAGGATATAAAAACCTGAAGATATGTGGCCTAGTTAAGTAAAAATATCATAGAATTGTAGTTAGCCTCTTCTGCTAGCCAGGCAAGGCAAGGGAGGACATCATTTAAATTAATACTTTTTCACAGCATTCCTAGCTCTTCCTTCCAGTTCCATACAAAAGCCAGAGACAGAACACACATACACACACAAAGGCCTTGCCATCAAGAGTGTGGGGCTGGATGTCTCTTTCTCCTTGGCAAAAATGGACCTTCATGGTAAGTTCCCAACATACTATTCACTGCTAGCAGAGAAGCAGCTATCCTGGAATGGGACCTATCCAAGAGTCTACCTGTGTCAGTAGGAAAAAAGTTAGCAAGGAAGAAAGCAAAACTTTGAAATTAGGGTGGGACCATTTCTTGGAAGGCCCTCCCGCAAAAGAAGCCCTTGCAGATGCAAACCTGTCTGACCTTGTAATGTTTGAAGGTGGAAAGATTTGCCTAAGTAGCAGCCCTGACAATCTCCTCCAAGGACGCAGTGGTTGAAAATGCTGCAAAAGTGTCAGCAGAACTGGTTGACTGCTGAACTCAAAGTGGGTTAGGAAGTATGATTGTCTCATCTGCAGTGAAAATTCATGACTTCAGCCATCTAGTGACCATAGATGCTGAGGCCTTTTCCCGAGTTAGGTGAGCAGAATGGAGACAAAGAGAGCCTCCAACTTCCCAAATGATCTAGCGCACTTGATGTAAAACTTTTAAAGCTCTCCAGGCTTCCAGTATGAGAAAGATGGGAACAAAAGGAAGGAAAAGTCAAAGGCCAGGAAAGGTGGAAAGGAGAGTTCACTTATGGGCAGAAAACTGGGATCCAACCAGAAAGATACAAAGTCTGTATGAAACCTGCATGAGAATATACAACTGAGCTTAGAAATCCTTCTGGTAGAGGTATTGGGCATTAGAAAAAAAACCTTGAAGAGAGGATGTGAACAGAATCTTAAGTGGTTCAAGTGGGATGTTTGTAAGGGCTCTGAGGACTTTATGAAGACTCCACATGGAATGCATTATGTATAAGTGAAGAGCTTTATTGACATGAAGTAAAATGGAGGCCGATGCAGAGATCTGCCTACGCAGGGTGTTATGCTTAAGGCCTGTGTCTAACCCTCGCTGTAAAAACTCCAAAACACTCTCACTCCCACCAAGGTCACATCTAAAGAGACTTCTTGGAAGCTCACCTATGGAAAGCTCTCCAAATAAACTTGTAAATCCTAATGGTACAGTTACAATAGAAAGAAAGACAAGCATGGACCACTTTGTCTGAATAACCTAGTCTCTTGTAAAACTAATGTTCAGAAGCCAGGTAGGTAGGTGGAACTGCTCTGGATCTGGGTGCAAGACTGGACCTTGTGACAAGAGATGAGAGCTCCTGCATTGCTTAGAGCCAGCAGCTGTAAAAACCATGGCCAACTTGGACAGTGGGGGGTGATTAGTACCATGAGTGTCCTCTCGTTCTGATCTTCCTCAGCACCCTTAAGACAAGAGATGATGAGATAAAGGTATATAGACAATCTGCAGGCCCAGGAGAAAGGCACCCTGAATTTCCACCTTGGGAGAATGAAACAGAGAGAGAACCTCAAAAGTTTGTCATTTGTCTGGGAATGAATAGATCCACCTATAGTGGACCAAACTGTAGTTGAATCTGATGAAGATGCCCACATCCAAACTCCACACTCCTGTATCCAGAGTCAGTGGCATCATTAAGGGAGTGCGGCAAGTGTGGAACGCATCAGGTTACACCAACAGACTGGGGTGACACCAAGTTTAGTGATGCCATGATAAGAAGCACAGTTCCTAGTTAATACTAAGAACATGAAACATCTAGGAAAAAAAACTCGCTACTGACAAATTTTGAGAATATTTTTTGAAAAAACTAGCTGAATGGTTGACTCCATGGAAGACTGTCCCCTCGGTGATTGATCTACTGTGGTTGTGTTGTCTGAAATAACTCAGACAACTTTCCCCATGAGCAAATGTTCAAATGGTTGAAACACCTTGAAGATTGCAGAACAGGTTCAGCTGTTCCTGGATGGATCCTTGTCAAACTGCTTACATCTTCAAAGGAAGGAAATTAGAGCAGCCTGCACAAAGGACTAACACTTCACCAACATATTTAGTAGAATTTCTGCAACTAATGCTTCCCTGACAGTGATTTGTAGAGAAAAAGCAAAACCACTATATGCTATATGGTCAAGAAGGGTTCTGCTCCCTTTGGCCATTATCCCCAACTGCAGTTTGGAAGCTATTTGAAAAACAAAAATAAATTGGAAATATTAACCTGATATCGATCCAAGATTCTGAAATCCTGGCTGGTAGTTCTGTATGTTGCATAACCTTCTGGCAGAGAAGGAACACTCTCTCCTTCCTTAGCTCCATAAATCCGATCAATCAGGAGAACAGCTGCCTTCACAGTGTTGTCCAAGTCAAAGAGGGGGAGGCCTCTCTCTCGTTTAGCCTGTCGGACTATCAACTTGCGCCTCAACCTCTGAGCCTCAGAAGTCATGGCCACAGCATTTGGAGAGGCTTCCAAGTTCCTCAGAAGCAGTTTTTCCTCATAGATACTAAGAGGTGCATACTTGGGTAGACTGGACTTAACATCCTTATGTTCCAGCTGTGTCTTCCGCTTGTCCTTACGCAGGTCTTGAAAGCCTGTGCGGGTATTATCAGGGTTTTCAGGATCACCTTCCAATTTCTCTGCTTTTTCTTCCTCACTCTCCAGTTCCTGCTTAATCTGTTCAGGTATCTTTACCTTCTTTCGGATCATTCCTCCTGATGGTGGTGGGATATACTCTATTCCCGGGTCTATGACACCATCACCTTCCATCTCTTCATCATCTACAAACATAACAAAGTATTTCATTTCAAAATATGACAGTCAGAAATATTGTGACAGTATAAACCAGAGCCTTCCAGACTTTTCATGTTGGTGACACAACATGAATTCAGGCATGCATCATTTTGTGACACAATAGTTCAGTAAGTGGAGGCAGCCCCTCCACCCGAGCCTGGCCTGCCACCGCCCTCGGCAGGGTTTTCGTCAGCCCAAGGGAGCAGCGGCAATGGAGAGGCAGCTCCTCCACCCATTATGGTCACGCAACACACCTATACACTGCAGCCGACATACTAACGTGTCACAACACACAGTTTGGAAAGCTCTGGTATAAGCAATAAAACCAGAAGTTCTTCCTGGGATACTGTGGTTTTAAAGTGAAAAGTTTATTCACCAATTCACAAACTGCAGCACTAATGTGAAAAGTGTAACAGCAATTTTCCTATAATACTCAAGTTTGGTAGTACTGCTGCTGAAGTGAACTGATAATTATCAATTTCCCCTTCCCTACCTGCCACTCTGAACAAAGCTGATTTATTGAAAAGAGCTTATGAAAGAAAAATAAATTCAGCCCCACTATGACACTTAATTCAGGAAGGAAAGTGGACCATGAAAGCCTGATAGCAAAACTGGTGATCAGGCTTTCCTACTGCACTTGTACTTCTGAATCTACCCGCAAAGGAACCACTTTGCAGAGCAACATTAGGCCTACTTTTCTTAAACTGTTTCATTCACAGATTCTTCTATGAAACCTAAGAAAATGGAACGTAATAGCAGGCCCAACCTCCCCTCTGCAGTCAAGATGGCAGGAAAGCAAGCAGAAAATGGATATCCAAAGATAATTCCTAAATCCCGAGGCAAGAGGAGAAAACTAGCCACAGAGGACTGCTGGAGTACCATTTGTCAAAGAAGAACCATTTAAAGGAAAAAGTGTCAATTCTGTAGAGCTCATTGCCAGAACGGCCCATCCTACAGATCTCCTGCAATGGGGTAGTAATATTAAGGACAGCAGAGGTGGTCAGTACCACCCTGTGAGCCCAGTAGGTGGGGGCTTTACATACAAGGATGATATACTCTTTAACCTATGGATTAAGACACAAAAATACCATATCAATACCTGGACTCTTGCAACTGGTAAATCCCAACACTGCAACATCCACATCCTGACACTGTGGCTCCCCACAGTTTGGAAACAAAGTCAGACTACCCTCAGCATGAAAGATGGGTCAACATAGTGCTATTTTTACTATTATTAATCATCGCAATTTTAATTTTTAACCTGCCTTTTATCCAACCCTCTATCATTCATCTCTGATACTCTCTGCCATCTTCTTTCTGTTAATATAGGGAAATCTCAGGAAGAAAGATGATCACAGGAATCAAGATGCAAAGATATATTTTTGTCCGATCAACAGATGTCATTAAATCCCCTGGTTGTTATATTCAATTTCCATTCAGAATTTTTCATCTAATGTATGAGTTTATTTTCATACATTAAGTGGTTAAAGAACTTGATATCCAGAATTGCTTCCAAATTTCCATTTTTTGAGAAACTACAGATCTTCAGGGGAAAAAAATCAAAGGAACCTTTTAGCAGCAGAATTGGTTCCATAATATCAATAGCTAGCAGATCATTCATAACAGCTAATGCTTTCCCCAAGTTCTGGCAGACAGCAGAAGTGAAGAACCTGTCTATTAAACACAGTACAATTTGAAGAAGCATTTTCATTTGTCACATATAGATGTACAGTGGACAAATGATCAAAACAAATTATTACCCTATGATTGCTATTGTTGATGTGTTTTATGTTCACTAACCCCATATTGTGTTACATTCTCTAATCATTTTTCCGCTATAATCTAAGCTTTGTTTTGCTCATTAGTGACCTCCTTCTCATTTTTGCTGGGGGGAAAGTCGGGGGAAAATAATTCACAGAAGATGGGCGATGAGTTATGAGCACTTAAATGTGTTCTATATAGCTATGAAACTATATACAATCATCCCTCAACTTTTGTGGATTTAACCTCTGCAAATTTGATTATTTGTGAGTTTGTAGATGCTGCTCAACTAGCAATACAGCTACAGGTATAGGTGGTGATAGCACTGTATTGTAATGACAGGGAGCTGCTCCCAGGGGCCATTGGCTCTGCCTTCTCCTTTTCGACTCTTCCTCCTGGTCGCCCTTGTGTCTGCAATGTGGCCCTCCTGACCTGGGACCCACCAGAAACAGGGGATCATGAAGCACCGTCCAAAAAGGGACTTGAAGTAATTAACTCTCCTCCTGGGAAGCAGAGGATCACAAGCACTGTCCAAAGAAGGATGTGTGTACATGGAAGTCAGTAACTCTGCTTCCCAGAAGCAGAGGGTAACAAAGCACCATCCGTCCAGGGAATTGTGCAAATGGACATCTAGCCCTGTGAGGATTAGGGCCTTTTCTAGGGGAATGTCTGAAGACACCGGGAGGAAGCCTCAGAGTGAAGCAGAGGCACTGTGGTGCCAAACTGGGAAAAGCAGTAATAGGTGGAGATGCGGATGGAAAAGGAGAGGAAGAGAAGCACCTGGCCTTGCTGCAGTTGCTACAAAAATCTTATTTTTCATAGTTTAAAAGAACCTGTATTTTCAAGCAACAGAAGAACAGTTTAGCAAATAACTAGCAAATGTCTTTTTATTAAGTTACAGTGGTCCTTCAGTTTTTTGGGGGGTTGGGGTGCAGGATCCCTGAAAAGGTTGAAAAATTGCCAATATTTCTACCTTCCAACCCAACATGCACACTACAGACTCTGCTGCTGCAAAAATTTCTTTCAGCGTCCTAACCATTCTGGAGAAGGAAAAGGAGGACAACACTGAAATAACAAAATAAATAAAAAATACAAGACTGTCTTGCCTTAATAATAAAATATGTTTTGCTAAGGCTTCTAGAACATTAAGCAAGATCAATATACAACGGTGAAATGTAATGGGGATAATACTGAGTTACAGTTTGAATTTCTTAAGTGTGTTTGTGATGTTTGTTTTTAAATACATGCCTTTTCATGATTTACAACAGTGTTTTATATCCTGTGCTCCTATACAGCTCTCTGTTGTTTGTGGGTAGGAGTTAAAACGCTATTCAGTGATTTTTAAATGTTGGGTTATGGTATTTTTTTTTTCTACCTCTACAATTTTGCTTTGAATATGTGTGTTACTTACGATTTACAAATTTCAGCATATGATTTGATGAAGTCAAATTCTGCCAAGAATATCTGGTCCAACAAATTCCTCACTTGCCTTACAGACAATTTCATTGTTCTGAAGGTGGAAGAGGCAACAAGAGGATCAGCTATTTTGGATCTGATCCTAATCAACAGTAATGGTGGAAGCGGTGGGATCCTTAGGTGAGAGTGACCATGTTCTCCTGGAGTTTGTTATACAGTGGAAAGGAGAAGCCAAGCATAGTCAGACCTACATTCTAGATTTTAAGGAAGCTGATTTCAGTAAACTTAGGGAAATACTAGATGTCATCCCACGGTCAGGCATACTGAAAGAGAAAGGAGTTTATGATGGATAGGAGTTTCTTAAAACTGAGATACTAAAGGCACAGTTTCAAACAATTCCATTGAGGAGGAAGAAAGGGAGCTATCTAAAGAAATGAGGATGGATGTCTAAAGAACTTCCAACTGAATAAGATTTAAAGGGCCATGTACAAGAAATGGAAAAAGGGGGAAAGCACTAAAGAGGAATTCAAACAGACAGACAGCACATGTAGAGAAAAAGTCAGGAAAGCTAAAGCACAGAACAAGCTCAGGCTTGCTAAAGAAGCTAAAAAAAATAAAAGGGGCTTTTTTGGTTATGTCTGTAGCAAAAGGAAAAACAAGGTAGGGCTGCTGCTAGAAGATGGAGAAGTGATAACAGAAGACAGAGAAAAGCCAGCACTACTGAATGCCTTCTTTTCCTCAGTCTTCTCCCAAAAGCAAAACAAGTTTCTATCTGGACAAAATGGAACAGATGATTTAACAGAGGAAATGAAGCACAGAATAGGTAAAAAGGTAGTACAGGAGTGCCTGGTTACTCTAAATGAATTCAAGTAATCAGGGCCAGATAAACTACATCCAAGGGTATTAAAGGAACTGGCAGAAGGAATTTCAGAACCACTGGCAATAATCCTTGAGAGTTCCTGGAGATAAGGAAAAGTCCCAGCAGACTGGAGGAGGGCAAATGTTGTCCTCATCTTCAAAAAGGGGAAAAGGAGGACCAAAACAATTACCACCCAATCAGACTGACATCAATACCAGGAAAAGTCCTAGAGCAGATCATTATGCAAACAGTCTGTAAGCACTTAGAGAAGAATTGCGTAATCACTAAAAGTCCACCTGAGTTTCTCAAAAACAAGCCTTGTCAGACTAATCTGATCTCTTTTGATAGAGTTACAAGCTCGGTGGATGTTGTGGATGTAGTGTATCTTGATTTCAGTAAGGCCTTTAACAAGGTTCCCCATGAAATTCTTGCAAACAAGGTAGTAAAATGTGGGTTAAACAATACTGCTGTGAGGAAGATTTGTAACTGGCTGACCAGCCAAACACAAAGGATGCTCACCAATGGCTCCTCTTCACCCTGAAGTGACTAGTGGTGTGCCACAGGGTTCTGTCCTTGGCCCAGTGCTATTCAACATCTTTATCAATGACTTGGATGATGGAACAGAAGGGCATGCTCATCAAATTTGCAGATGACACCAAATTAGGAGGGATAGCTAATACCCCAGAAAATAGGATTAGAATTCAAAATGACCTTGACAAATTAGAGAGCTGGGCCAAAGCTAACAAAGTGACTTTTAACAGGTAGAAATATATGGTACTACATTTAGGAAGAAAAAATGAAATGTAAAGATATAGGATGGGTGACACCTGGTTGAAAACAGTATGTGTGAAAGGGATCTAGGAGTCTTAGTGGAACACAAGCTGAACATGAGTCAACAGTGTGATGCCACAGCTAAAAAAGCCAATGCAATTCTAGGTTGCATCAATAAGAGTATAGTTTCAAGATCAAGCAAATAAATAATACCAATTACTCTGCTTTGGTTAGACCTCACCTGGAACATTGTGTCCAGTTCTGAACATGTCCAGAAGAGGATCAGCAAAATGGTGAAGCGTCTGGAAACCATGCCCTATGAGGAGCAGCTAGGTATGTTTAGCCTGATGAAAAGAAAGTTAAGAGGTGACCTGATAGCCATGTTTAAATATTTGGAGAGATATCATATTGAAGATGAAGCAAGCTTGTTTTCTGCTGCTCCAGAGACTAGGAGGTTTTTAAACAAGAGGCTGGATGGCCATTTGCTGGATGTGCTTTGAGTATGTGTTCCTGCATGACAGGGGGTTGGACTCGATGGTTGTCATGGTCTCCTCCAGCTCTGATTTTTTTTCCTTTTACAAACAAAGGATTTTCTTTTTTACATATATGTATCCTGACTGAGTCTCAAGTAAAACAAGCTGAATAAACTTTTGACCCCATGAGTTCCTACATTTTCATGAAAATACTTGTTATCAGTATAACAATATAAAGTAATTATACCAGAAATTATGATAGAATCTTTTAAGATACTCCTGGCCAGCTGAATTTTGGCAGAATCTTAAAAGTACATCTGTAACATCTTCATGTCAACCATTTACTTTATATACCCACAAGCTATCATGCTTGATGTTCTGTTTTAAGATGTGTTCAATAAAAATAAAACTGTTAAAAATAATAATTATACAAGTTGAGACTCCAAAAATGCTTAGGACCAGAACTGTTCTGTATTTCAGATTGCTGAGTATGTGCATAAACATAATGAGATATTTTTTTGTTGCCTGGAGAACAGTCTTCCTTCTGAATTATCTTACCCAGCAGCAACCACACAACTCACTCAACATCACTCGTGAGAACCATGAGTATCCTACATCTGACCCTAGTGACTGTCAGAAGCACTACCTGAAAAAGATCAGAGATCTGGGTGACAGTCACTGGACATGGTGAGTCTACCAACGATCGCACAGGTGAGATGGCAACTGTGAAGTCACTGAAGTCAGGCTACAGCCAGCCGCTGCTGACTAACAAAATAAAAGAAAAACCTTGAGACTATAAATACTTTTCACCAAAAGAACATTGTCAAATATAAGGACTGCTAGAGTGCGCAAGAAAAAAGAAGTTAGCTTATCTTGGAGCATGAGAGATATCCAAACACAATGTCAGCCTGGTCCACATTGCCCACCAACACTAAATGCATATCTGATTCCCACATCACTAAAATTGATGTACTGGTCTGAAGGCTGGGCTGGGGGGCAGAATGTTTTTGTATTAATATGATCCAAATGTTGCATATATGTCAATGACATCACACACACACACACACACAATATAGGCTGGTGTGGAGAAAATTTTTTAAAAATAGTGCTAAAGGCCAAAGAAACTGTTAGGAGACATCCTAGAGAAAATTGGTTTGACATGATGGGGGGGGGGGTATCTGTAGAATAGTGCCATTAAAAATTTGATAACATTTGTGTACTTGCTATTTGTGTGTTCTAGTGCTAGGGAAATTCCTCCAAAGAACAAGCTGACTGTGAATGTTATACAGCATATTTGGTTTTCCTTAAAGGATGTTGTATATGATCAGCTGATGCCTTGAGGCCAAGTTTGACTACTATCTTGTTTGTTAGCTGGATGGAATTTTCCAAACACATGCTTCGCAGCAGTGACTTGAAAACCTTGACAAACTATATTAGGATGAAGAGCTTATGGCTCAGGGCTCTGTTCAGATTCTGGTCTTGTGAGGGTGGAAGAAATAGATGAATTTTTTCCCCTAAGTAAGGTTGGATTCTTGATTCACCAGGCCTGGACTTCTAAGTCCCCTTCAGAGTCATAGGTCTCTGATTATCCAAGCTTAATAGTCTCACACAGTTATTCAGTTATATTCCTAGGCAAGCCAGAACTACAACAAGCGACTGCTCACTAGAAAATTCTTATCAGTCAAACTAAGAAACATTTTCCTAGTTGTCTGCCTCCTGTACTCTGCTTAAATGATAATGGACCTATTGTTGCAAAGGTCTGAAGTGCAAGTTTTTATCTGGTAGCCTCCCTCCCTTGGAGGACTAGGGTAGCACTTTTTTCTTTCCTTCTGCAGTTTTCACCAGTACTGGGGTAAGGAACTCAGGTGAGATCTTGCATCTAGAGATTATTTCCTTTTGTCAGTAATAAATTGGTAGAGACTGCTTTGTTGGATAAGCAACATCATTCATGAGCCATAACAGGACAAAATCTTTACTACATCCCACTGATCAGTCAGATTGCTAGCCCACACTGGACACCACACATTCAGTGGTGATTGGGACATACACTGAGAGGATATTTAAACTGTTGTTGCCACTAGAAAGAACTTGACAGAATGTTTTGGTGAAGTTATTGATCACTCTTGGTATAGCTAGGTTCTTCCATTAGTTCTTCAAAATCTCATGAAAAAAAAATGGGAGAAGTACTGGAAAGTCCAGGGAGGAACTTTGCAATTTTGTTCCTGAAGGGCATTTTCAGGCAGGGAGGCTATTTCTCTGCCTCTAATACTGCTATCTGCCTTACCTAGTATGACTGGGAAGAAGTCTGATTTTAAATGCTCAAGCTCTGGAGGGAAAGGACATCCTCAGAGAGCTCCAGTCCTCTGTCCAAGGCAGTCAGACATGTGTTCATTTCACTTCCTTATTTTTTGTCTTTTTCTTCTGAGAACTGAGTAACTCAAGAAGAGCATTGATGATTGGCTGATAACTTTCTTTTTTCACTGGAAGTTCAAACCTGAAGTAAAGTGCAGCACATTTTAAACTAATGTTAGAAAGAAGAGGGTGAGAAGGATTAAGTTAATTTGTTAGTTTCAGAGTCTGGAGAAGGTGATTTCTTGGGACAGTAAGATGAATAAAGTATAGTTTATTCGAAATGTTCTAGACTGCTGAATTAACTAACAGCCATCTCAGAGAGTGGACTTTGCTCCAATTCTTGCCTCCACATACGTTCTACAAGTTCAAATGTTCACACTTACAACTGCCAAGATGAAGGTAAAGTGGCTGGATGGATTACTGGTTTCAACTTGTTGCTCTGCTCTCCCTTTCTGGTGAAGTGGAAATTTTCTTAAAATAATTAGAATTTACTTGAAGTATTTTAGAAACCAGGACCTGAGTGACATCAGTAGTCCTTGAAGCTACATATCCTTTGAGCAAGAAGAGCTGAAGCTGAGATAAATTTGAGGGGCTTCAACTCTCTTAATGGGGAAGAGAGGTAAAAAGGATAAGTGAGAATGGATATTACATATTTGAGTGTTCAGACTCTCTCAACTGCAAGTTTGGTAATGTTAGAACTCTACATGTATATCTACTTACCTTCTCCCATGAATGCAGCTGTATCTACAATCTGGATCTAAAGCATCACTTAGTAGGTAATGACGGATCGTAAGTGTTTATGGAAGATAATCTGGCCGCATGAATAATGTGACTGTAGACAATAACTTCAGAAAGGCAGGAAGAGGAGGAACAAACCAGAAGAGGCTGAATTTGACACAGACTTTGACATGAATTTGTACTAGTAGTTTGGAATTTGGGGTACTGCACAAATTAATAGCTGGCTATCTTCCTGATCTCTCCTCCTTGAAGAGGCCTGCCTGCATATATCATCTTTAACAGAGGCTTGATTTCTTATCAGATGTGACTGTTTATAAAGGGGACATAAGAGTTTTGATCTGGCAGTATCTGTGTAGTTTATGGATTTTATATTTGGTAAATTAGTAGTGAATTTTAGTATTTTAATATTTAATCTATTTGAATATTATCATTTTCTTTTTAAATTGAATACAGTGCACCAACTGTACATGTGGGAGTTCCACTCCAGGAACCCTCATGTAAAACAAAAAATGTAAAGCACTGAATCTCATTATAGTCAATGGATGCAATATGTGTGTGCCAGTTGCATCCACTAACTATAATAGGACATGATGCTTCATGCAACCTCACATCATAAACTTAAGGTATATATCATTTAACAGTTTGTTTTAGCTACTGTCAGCACTTCAACATGGTCTCTACTTATACATGTCACCAAACAACTTCACCTCAAAACACACTAGTCAAACATAGTCCAGAAATCAATATTTGAATATTACATTTTAGAAAATGATAAAAAAAGAGCCTGAAGTAAGTGAGCAGTGGATGGATCAAGAGGTTATAGATTTGATTTCAAGAGACAGTCTGGGATGTTTAAATAGTTTGTGTAACAGCTGACTCTCTAGCAGGCTCTTCAGTAACTTAATACTGCAACAGAGATTGAGACACATGGTGGATGGTAGAGAAGTATCTGCTACATTTTATAAATTAGAGAGTAAGAATGTAAGATCTATTCCAAATTAAGGTCAGCTAGGAAGAGACCTACAGATGAACTGCAGCTGGTCACATACAACTTGCCAGTGAGTTAATCAGGGGCAACGATGACATCCAACCAGAACACTGAGCAGAAATTCAAGCTACTTTGGGAGATGCTTTGGATTTAAACAATGGTGTCTTCTATAAATATCTATCCCAGCATACACAGACAGCAGTATAGTATTAACACTGCAAGACTGTGATGTGGAAATCCCTTTTATACTTACTCACCAATAGATAGTTCCTATTTGAACTAAAACAGCCAGAGGAAATCTTGCCCACTGTATCCTAACCTTCCACTGTCTGCACTGAAGAGAGAGAGAAAGGCAATTTTAAAATGGTAACTGGAGTAGAAAATGATGGAAAACCAGATTTACAAGACCCTCTCCTCTGTCACCTATCCAAAATAACATTCTGTTACATCCTTATAGAGAAGAAATGAAGAACAAATATTTGAGTAAGTTTAGAGATCAGTATAGCCTCAGGGAGAGCCAGGGTGATGTAGCAGTTTGAGTGTTAGACTACAACTCTGGAGACCACAGCTCGAATCCCCACTCAACCATGGAAATCCACCTTGGGCAAATCACACTCTCTTAGCCTCTGCATTTCTGTATTTCCCATACTGACAGAAACCCAAGACTCACCATAATCTACCAAATAATAAGTGTGGCTGCAGAGCACACACAATACAGACTGATTTGCTGTTAGTATGCACACATTTGGAAAACTTTATGAGAACATTCCTTCATTACTGAAGAACTGAATTTCTTATAAATGTTAATCAGCAGCAGCAATACAATGGTCAAGAAATGGTTTTGTAAATGAGGTCGACAGAGATTAACAGACAAGGAAACTTTAAAGTAGCCTTTACCATGAAACAATGCCTGTGGTGGCATTATATCTGGAATAAGGTCTGCTTCTGAGAGCAGGCTAGGTGTAGCTGAGTGTGAAGCTGGTGTTCCAGGAGCAGAGAAATCCGGAGAAGGAGATGGAGAAGGGCTTGTCAAAGGAGTTCGATCAGAGGAACTCAGGGAAGAAAAATCCACCACCTCTCCTTTCTCAAGTATAATGTCAGGACGCCGGCTTCGACTAATGAATTTGACTGGTGTGGAAGACGTACTCCTGTCCAGAAAGCCTGCTGCCTCCTTCTGAGCTCTCCTGATGTCCTTGGCTTCCTGAGTACGAGATCTCTTCTCTTTCAGTTCAATGGCAGATTCTACTGGATTACGGCTCACTCGTTTTCTAAGTCCCTCCACTGTAATGATTGGATCCAAAGACGGTTTTGAACCTGCTAGAGAACAAACCGTGTGTTTTTCTAACAAGCATTGTGAATGTTGACTTTAGAACTCAACTCTACGTTAAGGGCAACATCTACTTCTATGTAAGGAATACAGCGTAAATCTAGATTTTTTTAAAAAACAAGAAATAAAAAAGCTCCATTCAGAAAGCAATACAAATACAGGCAAACAAGTGCTAACATATTTAAATCCACAGACTACTCAACAGAGCGTGGGAACAGATTCTCTGCCACATGCACTCAACTTTTAAACCCACGTCAGAAAAAGAAAATTGTGGAAGGACAAGAGAGGTAGGGGGAGAAAAGTGCAAGGGTTAGTGCTGAGTGGGTAATTATATTCATCTAATAATAATAATGATTGGATGAATATGAGAATGAGTAGGGGTGAAAGTAAAGAAGGTCAGGAGGAGATATTGGAAAGGGAAAAAAGAGGAATGGAAGATGCTAAAATTCTCCTTCACCATTCAACATTAACTTACCCACACAGAAATGTCATCTACAATATACATTCATTTCCAGATTTGAAGTAAACTATTTTTGTATTAGTTGAAATTGACAGATAATCAATGGTAGAGAAAAGTACAACTCACTCTATCGCTCTTATAAATCCTCAAAGCTCACACACACTCCCACCCCAAATATCTTTCAAGAGAAGGCTTATCTCACCACTTAAATGTGGAAACCTATGTACAATTTAAAACTCATTACCCTTAGTTTTTAGGGTAGATGCAGACAGCTTCTCTCCTTCAGGCTTCATTGTAGGGGGCCTATTATGAACTAGCTTCCACCACCCTGGTTCTCCAAATTCCTGGGCCCCTGAGCGAAAATACAGAGGGCTTCCCACAGACAGGCAACCAGCTACAGTGCTCCACCACGTAGATGTCTTCTTTCTAAATTCAGAAAAGAAAAAGAAAATGTAACAGACAGCTAGATGTGATCAGGAATTAGCCAGATGCTACTGTCACGGCTTACCCAAGAAGTTCTGGTACCTATGGCAAAAATTCCACTTGACAGCTGAACCCCCTGAAAAGTTATCTTCCCAAATACAGTAAATTCAGTTTGTAATTACTGTCAAACTGAACTGTACTTTTAATATAACAAACACACTTTTATGTCAAACAAATTGTATAATTGTATCATAATATGTATATAACACATTTTCTGTTCCTAAACTAACAAGGTAATTTTCTAACAACATTTGGTACAAACGCTGCTTTACATAAGTCACCTTTAATCTGTAATTATTGTTCGTTTAAAATAATGTACCAGCAGAAATCCAACTACATTCTTTCATAACCTTATTCACAAAATACTATTAGCACTATTTTGCTTCTGCTTCTATTCATTTATTTAATACAGATTAAATCTGTATTCTTCCAATGTACTCACAACAGCATACATGAAGATTATTCACTTTTATTCTTCTAATAACCCCATACAGTAGATTTGGCTCAGAACAACTGTCTCCAGAGTCCTCCCATCTGATCTCTAAATTAATTTAATTCTAGACTATAGTTATACCACTTCATGCTAACATGCCCTATTACTTACTTTATGGCAGGCCTACACAAAACACAGCCCAGGGGCCACATGCAGCCTGCCAAAGGATTTTGTGTGGGCCACATCAATGTGAGCATGAGGGCTGAGAAAGGCTGAAACAATTAGGTTGCTGATGGTTTTGAATGAATCTCGCTGGACCGTTCCCCCCTCCTTCCCTCCAGGGGGCAGCAGAAAGCTGAGCTGATGCTACCTTTTGCCCTTCCGCAAGATGGCAGCAGTTGCTTCTTCTCCTTTTGTTTCTCTTGGATTGGCAGTGAGGGCGGAAACGCCAGGGAAAAGGAGAAGACCAGCTGGGGCTGGAGAGAGCAAGAAAGGAGATGGCCCCCTCCTCCCTGAGCAAGCCAATATGCACTGTTGCACAGCGAACTGGGACCCTCTAGGGGAAGCAGCTTATTACAGGTCAGTGCCCTCTTTCATCCCCATCCCTCCTAAATTGCACTGAAAAAAAAATTAATTACAGTTAAAGTTTGCATTTTAAAATGCAAAAATAGGTCTATTCTGGCGTTCACCCTCATAAATTCCACCGCCCACCCTCTGGAATTCCCCTTGTTTATCCTCTTGTTTATTCCCCTTGTTTATTTTCTTCCCCTTCCTCATAAATAATATTTTTTCTACCATCTCAAATTGTTCCCCTCCCCTTTGATCTGTTGCAGATCTTTTGCAAATTACACACTACTACATTTCTTAAGGCACAGCTCTCTTGTCTTTCCAATAATCCTATTTATTGGTTTTGTGTAATCACAACTTGCCACATCTGCATTATCTCAGTCATCCTAACAACAGGTCAAGAGGACAAGAAAGTGGCCATTTCTGCCCTATACTGTTATAGAGCTCTTATTCCACTTTCAACATGCTATAGAATCTTGAGTTTTGCAGTTTAGGGAGGGGCATTTAGAATTCTCAGCCAGAGAGCTCTTTGGCCTCAGGAAACTACAAACCTCAGAAGTCCACAGAAAGCAGAATAATAGCACTATAACGGTATAGGGCAGAAATGGCCAGTGTTGTCATTCGCCATATTGTATACTGGTGGTGGTAGGTGAAATTTAAAGGTGGTTTCCCTAAGATTGTCGGATGAGTCTGTAGCAGAGGCAAGATGTGAACTTTTCAGCCATGGAAAGCCACTGGGTGACCTTGGGCAGATCACCACACTCTCAGGCCCAGAAAATCCAATGACAGGTTTGGCTTAGGTCACCATAAGTTGGAAACAACTTGAAGCACACAACAGCAATAACTCACCGAGTTTACTCCAATGAGATAAAAGCTTACCCAGAGTTCAAAAGGATTGCTTTTTAAGACTATAACTCCCAGAATTCACCAGTCCGTAGTCATGCTACCTGGAGTTTTGGGAAGTTGTGGTTCACCAAAAGGAACTTTTGTGAAGCTCTTATTTGAAAGGATATCATGTAAAAGATGGAGCAAGCTTGTTTTCTGCTGATTAAGAGATTAGGGGCCTTTCTACATTACACTGTTTTAGCACTATTATTCCATTTTCATCATATTGTGGAATCCTGGGATTTGCAGTTTAGGGAGAGGTATTTAGAAGTCTCAGCCAGAGAGTTCTTTGGCCTTAGTAAACTACAAACCCCAGAATTCCATAGGACGTTAAAAGTGAAATAGCAGCACTATAACAGTGTAGTGTGGAAAGGCCTTAGGACACAGAGAAGGCTTCAAACTGCAGGCAAAGAAGTTCCACCTAAACATTAGGAAAAACTTCCTTAATTTCCCTTTTTTATAATGTGGTTTATTTACAAAATAGTTTAATCATATACTGTAGTACAATTTATTTTGCAAATAAAAAACATGATTATACCATTATTATAACTTTACTTGGAAAGTGAGGCGCTAAAAACCTATCTGCATCCTGAAGTTTAGTCTATTTAATTTCGGCCCTTACCTACTGCCAAGTTGTGCGGGTCTACTTTATGGCTTCCCTAGACAGGTTTACATAACACTATGTGTCTGCCACAGTCTGTATGATCAAAGCAAACATCTGAAAGAAGGTTCACTAATTCAATCCATTCTTTTATCTGCTACAGAAACTAGTTCTTCTTTACTCTCATCCAAGAAAAATTGATTACATTCTTCATATACAGGCATAACACAGTTAACAAAGCCTCTGACAAAGAAGCTCCTTTTAAAAAGTCTTTTTATGCCTTCCCAGCACCCTTTTTTCCTTGTCCTCTCTTTAGTTGGAAGCTTTTTGTTTTTTAGCAGCATCAACACTGGGAGCATAGTGAAGGAAGGATGAAGAAACACAGATTTCTAGTGGTCGACCACAGTGGCATCTCTTCAGTAAACAATGCATTAAACCCTGAATCACACAACAGCAGGAGTACATTTCCATAGGATTCACAAATCACAAAATCACAAATATCAAAATGTGTGTGTCCCGTGGGAAGGGGGCTGAAGATAGTGATTTGATACTTCCTCTCTTAACCATCTCCTTCCTTGGGTGCATGGGAAGATTTTGGGAGAGGATTTATGGTGCTAAAAAACTGAGCTGTGAGCCATCTTTAGCTGGCCAGGTAGTGGCTGCTGGAGGAAAGGGAGGATCAGAGATGGGTTTTTAAAGGAATGCATGGGCTGATCAGAGCCACCAAGGGGGAACGTTCCTCCAGAAAAGAAGTGCCTGAGATGGGGGGACAGGAGTGGGGGGAAATGTGCAAAGAATCAAATCCATGAAAGTCAAAATTGCAAATGTAGAGGGCTGACTGTAGATGTGAACAGCAAAACAGACAGAAAGGCGGACAGCAGATAAGCCTGTCTCACAAGCTCCACGCCCCCAGCATCTGAAAAAGCATAAGTTTGGCCACCAAAATGGAAATAAGAAAAATGGAGGCAGGTGAAAGAAAAAAACATCCTTGGGTACACTTTTGGTTGAACTTTCTAGACGGCTTAAAACAAGCACTTTGTTTCATTTCCCATGCATATATTGTCAGCTCTGGATAAAAACTTCAATGAATCATGTTGAACTGCTCTTTTTTTGTGCGGTATAGGCACCTATCCCTATTTCTTCCATGTTATTTCCACCTCTGGTACCAATTATTCTGTTAGACATATAATGCCCAGGAATGCATCAACTTCATTAACTGAAGTACACCGGTATTTGGATTTCTGTTCAATTTCATTCATCTTTACTTTAAGATTACCCAATGCCATTACCGGTTTCCTAATAGAAAACTCCAGTGTTTTTCAATGAAGGCACAAATATCTTCCTTCCATCTGAAATAACCTTGGCGGCCAGTTCCTTCCAGAGATAAATTGTACATTGCCAGCATAACAACCTGAAATACAAAAAGCAATGCTGCATTTAAAAATACTCTAAATGGATCTTTATTCTGGTAGAAAACAGTATCTTTTATCCCACTAACAGATTTTATTTACATAAAACTTGTGGGTTTTTTGTTATCATAAGGCTTTCAAATTTAATCTAACACCATCATCACAGAATCAGAGAGTTGGAAGAGACCCCAGGGGCCATCGAGTCCAACCCCCTGCTGTGCAGGAACACCCATCATCATCATCATCTCCTTTCCCTTTTCCCAGTTCAAGATTCAAGGCAGCTTAAAACAGATTTTAAAGGTAATAAAAATTGATAAAATATAAAAGTTAAAAAGTGATAAAATTATCAAGAAATGAAACTAGTAAACCCTAAAATCCACAAAAAATAACAGATAAAAAATCCAGCACATTCTACAAAGCCCATTACCCCCAAACAATCAGTCTTCAAAGGCCTGTTTAAACAGAAAAGCTTTCAGTTGTTTATGGAATGAGGGGAGGGAGGGTGCAAATCTAACTTCACTGGGAAGAGTTTCTAAGCCTGAAGGCAGTCACTGAGAAGGTGCTCTCCTGTCTTCCCAGCAGATATACCTGTGCAGGTAGCAGGGCAGAGAGCAAAGTCTCCCCAGCAGATCTCAAACTTGTGCCGGTTCATAAGGGAGAACATGGTTCTGCAAATAATCTGGACCTCAGCTAGATAGGGCTTTATAGGCCAAAATCAGCACTTTGAATTGTGCTTGGAAATGTATCTCTGAGGCTAGTGCAGTTGTCGCAACAAGGGAGTTGTGTATTCCCTGTAGTCAGCTCCAGTTAGCAATCTGTCTGAAGCTCTTGGGACAAGCTCCAATTTTCTGAACATTGTTCAAAGACAGCAGAACCACACAGAGCACACTATAGTAATCCAAACAGGATGTAACTAAGGCATATACCACTGTGACCAGATCTGAGGCCTCAAGTGAAGAGAGCAGCTGGTTCACAAGCCTCAACTGTGCAAATGCACTCCTAGCCACTGCTGAAGATCACGGTTGTATCCAGGCGCTGCAAACCAGCATCTTGAGGGGAAATGTAACCCCATCTAGCACAGGATGAATTCCTATTCCCTGATCTGCATTTCAGCTGACAAGGAGCACCTCTGTCTTGTCTGGATTAAGTTTCAATTTGTCTGCCTTCCACTGCAGCAATGCCATCATACCAACATCTGTAACTGTGATGATCAGAGTAACATTGCCACTGCAGGTCCAAAATTATATGGTCACAGAATGATGGGAAAAAACCATCACTTAGGCAGCAGTGTAAGCTCTGTCAAGCTTTATTCCTGACTAACAATGCCACACTAGCAAATGAAATGTATAGTTGTAGTAAGACAATAAGGAAAGGCTCCTGAGAGCAAAGATGAGACGGTTCTTGCAGTGTACCAAGTGAGTGCTGACAAACTGTGACCCAGACCTGTCAGACATGATGGACAGATAGCTACAAGTTATAGATCGACCCCTCGCTGAGGTGTGGATGGAAGACTGATTGAGCACTTCATCCTTCAAATGTGACCCCAGACACTGGACATCCATTGCATTCAACTCTAAAAGAAAATTGTCTTCTAAGCGTTCTAGAATAAGAACAGGAGAACCAGGCACAGGCAAGGCTCGGCCCACACTGTCAGGACTAACAGCAACAGGAAGAACCAGAACTGAAGGTAGTATCAGATCAATGGTATTAGACTAATACTCCTTTACACAAGCCAAAGGGACATGAGCAGGTTTGGATCTCTTCTGACATGACAATGGATCATGTGAAGGAATATCAACAGACTTGGGTTTCTTCTTATATACAGAAGAATCATCAGAAGGCTTATTTCACTTCTTGGAAGCAGCTTCTTCACTTCTTAGAAGCAGCAGAAACTTCTGATGAAACCTGCGTAGATTCATGTAGTGATTTCAAGCTAGGTTGGCTGAATTTGAAGTTGATGGTACCAAGCTTTCCTGGTAGTTGAAGGAAATTTTGTCAGTACTAGTGCAATCCATCAGTGCAGTGGATGGTGAAGCCAATGGTGCTAGTGCACATGAAACAATACCCAGAGGCAGTATAAAGAGGTTTGTTGAAGGCTGGAAGATCAACCATGTTAACAGTCAACTCTTTGAGAAGGGCTATCAGTCATGAAGCCCTGTTCTGAACAGGCCTGGTGGAAAAGGTTATACAATGGTAGAACTTAACCACAATGTTGGTGCCCCTCAAGCCAAGGAGGCATTTAGAACAGCCATGTGTCTGGGGGACCTTCTTCCCACAGAGGACACACCTCTTAAAGTATGTTGTAGACTCCATAAACAGGGAAAGAGTCAAGAAAAAACAAGTCAAAGATTGTATGATGTTCCCTACCATGCAAACAAAATGGAAGGCAAAAGACAACTGGGGTTTGAGAAGAAATCGTACTGAGCATTTGAAATATGGAGGGGTCTTCAGCCAGCTCTAGAAGTTTCCAAAGATGGTCTGCGCAGGTACAGAGAATCCCATATGTGAGAGTCACAGAGACCACAAAGAAAAATTATAATTCCTTATGAAACTAAACTGCCCAGAATTCCATAGGGTGGAATTATGGCAGTTTAAATGGTATCAAAGTGCTACTATTGTGTAGTGTAAAGAGTCGACAGTCAGTAATTGAACACCTGCTGATAAATTTTCACAGACCAGGGCTGTGACCTTGTATCCAGCCATAAATACTGCAAGGACATACACAAGAGGTCACCATGACAGTAGGATTACATTCTCATTCAACTGAGATCTGAACTGAGATCTATGGAGCTGAATTTTTGATTTTGTTAAATCTGGAACGAATTCCAAACCATAATCCAGAATTTGAAAATCCTGCTATGAAGAGGCAAGCAATACACTCAGACACCTCCACACACTATCACTTTCATCTTTCCATAACTGATTGTTAGTTAATTGGCTAAACAGTACAATCACACATTAGCCAAGAGCCTTTTCAACCCGTCTTGGATACAGGAAAAGTAAGAGAAGGAACTTTCTTTCATTAATTATTTGGGAGCAGAGATCTCAGACTATCTGGAGTTGCTAAGATGCCACTTTTACTACTATTTTATTCAGGGATGGCACATCAAGTATGGGCTAATTACTGTAAATGAACAGGTTGTTTATCTGTAACTGTGGTTCTTCGAGTGGTCATCTGTGCCCTCACACACTAGAAGCTTTCGTGCATGCGCAGTACCGTATGGAAAATTCTAGAGCTTAGTAGCTTAGCAGGAACCCCTCCCCCCATGCCTCTACTGGGCATGCTCAGCCTGCCGAGCAACAGTCTCCCTTCAGTTCTAAAGTCCACCAATAAGGGACCTGAGAAAGAGGGGACAGCTGGGCGGGTGTGTGTGAAGGCACAGATGACCACTCGAAGAACCACAGTTACAGGTAAGCAACCTGTTCTTCTTCTTCATGGTCTCTGTGCCTCACACACTAGGAGACTTTGTAGCTTACCAGAAGGACGGTGGGTCAGGTCCTAGAGTATGGAGGCCAGCACTGCTCATCCAAACCGGGCATCTCTCCGGGACCGGCAGTCCAGTCGATAATGGCAGACAAAGGTCGATGGCCTGGACCAGGTCGCCACTTGACAAAGTTCTTACAGGTCCACACCTCGTAGGAGGGCTGCTGAGGATGCCACAGCTCTGGTGGAGTGCGGCCAAAGCAAGTCCGGTGGAGGCTGCTTGGCCATCTCATAGGCAAGCAGAATTGTCTGGGCCACAAACTTGGAGAACTGCTGGGTGGACACCTTGTGGCCTCTGCAGCGCTGCCCATAGCAGACAAACAGATGTGGAGTCTGTCTGTAGGCCGCAGTCCGTTGTGTGTAGAAGGCCACAGCCTGACGGACATCCAGAGAGTGGAGGGCCGCTCCAGAGGCGTCATCGGGTTTGGGTAAAAGGTCGGTAGGGTTATGTCTTGGTTAAGGTGGAAGTGGGACACCACCTTGGGCAGAAGGAAATGTCTGGGCGAAGGACTACCTTGTCCCGATGGAACACCAGAAAAGGCTCATCGGCGCGCAGGGCTGTCAGCTCGCTGGCCCGTCTGGCAGAGGTGATAGTCACCAGGAAGGCAGTCTTAAGAGTCAGGAGCCTGTCATCAGTAGTGGCCACAGGCTCAAAGGGTGGTCGCATGAGCTGGGAGAGTACCAAGGACAGTGACCAGGGTGGCAGAGGCGGTGACACCAGCGGGTATAGATGTTGAAGCCCCTTCGTGAATTGCTTCATGGTGGCATCCCTGAAGAGCAATGCCGATGGAGAGCCTTGGGGTTGGTAGGCCACGATGGCGGAGAGGCAGACCTTCAGAAAAGGGAAGGCGAGTCCCTGCTGTCGGAGATGGAGCAAGAAGCGGAGCACGGTACCAAGACCGACAGGCGATACCGGCTCACCTTGCTCCCCAGCAAAGGTAACAAACCGCCGCCACTTGTAGGCGTAGTTGCGGCGGGTCGATTCCTTCCTGGCCGCGGTCGAGACGTCCTGTATAGCAGGGTGGTCTAGGGCGTTATCCTCCGCACGTGCAGGGCCAGAAGAGGGAAGTCGAGCTGGAGAACACGACCGTCCGAGTGGGACAGCAGAACGGGTGCTGTCGGTAGCCTGAGCAGTTGTCCTCGAGTAGCCTTGAGCAGAGGCGCGAACCAGTGTTGCCTGGGCCAGTACAGGGCTACGAGGACGACATCGGCTCGGTCCGCCAGGATCCTGGCAACCACTCGGCCCAGGAGAGGAAACAGCAGGAAGGCGTAGAGGAACCCGTCGGTCCACCAGAACTGGAAGGCGTTGCTGAGGGAGCTCGGTCCCATGCCGGCTCTCGAGCAGTACCAGCGACACTTCGCGTTCGATGCAGTAGCGAAGAGGTCGATCATGGGTTCGCCCCAGCGGTGTCGTATGAGGCGGAACGCCTCGTCTGAGAGGGACCACTCGTGGTGGGAGGAGGTGTCCCTGCTCAGGGCATCCACCGTGGTGTTCTCCTGTCCAGCCATATGGATGGCAATCGGATGGACCCGAAGTGACACGCACCACTCCCAGAGCTGGAGAGCGATGGTGAGGAGTGTGGTGGAGTGGGTGCCTCCCTGCCTGTCGATGTAGCAGATGGCCGTCGTGTTGTCTGTCAAGATGACGACCGTCTGCCCCGCGACCAGGTTGCGGAACGCCCTCAGAGCTTTCCCGATGGCAAGGAGCTCGAGAGCATTGATGTGGAGCTCGGTCGTCACCAGTCCAACGTCCCCGGACTCTGAGGTCGTCGCAATGTGCTCCCCACCCGAACAGGGAGGCATCCGTCGTGACCGCAGAGTCGAGGAGTCAGCTGTCGGAAAGGCATCCTCGACAGGAGGTGACGGTAGGAGAGCCACCAAAGCAGGGAGTGGCGTACCTGTGTCGGGAGTCAGAGTCGTAGCCCCTGGTCCTCTCGGAGCGGATTGAAGGCTCTGACAAACCACTGCTGAAGCAGGCGAGCTTGAAGTCTTGAGAGGTACGTGACGGTCGTGGTGGAGGCCATGTACCTGAGGAATTGCTGGATCCTCCTCGCAAATGTCATTGGGGCGTTGAGGATAGCTGACGCGGCCCAGCGGAGGGTGCGGGCTCGCTCCAAGGGCAGGTAGGCTCTGGCCAAGACCGAGTCTAGGGTCGCTCCAATGAAGTCGAGCACTCTCACTGGCTCGAGATGGGACTTCTTCCGATTGACCTGAAGGCCCAGGCGGATCAGAAGTGACAAAGTCCGGTGGATGTCCGAGTAGAGTTTGGTCTTGCAGGACGCGACCAACAGTCAATTGTCTAGATAGGGAAGACGGTGATGCCCTTCGTCTGCAGATGAGAGACCACAGGGGCCATACACTTCGTGAAGACCCTCGCGCGGTGGAGAGGCCAAACGACAGCACCCAGTACTGGTAGGTGGTGCCGTTGATCGCGAACCGAAGGTATCTTCTGTGCTGTGGATGAATCAAGATGTGAAAATAGGCATCCCGCAGGTCGATGGATGCGAACCAGTCTCCCCGACGAAGGAAAGGGAGGATCGTCGACAGCGTGACCGTCTTGAACCTCCTGGGGCAGATGTAGTCGTTCACCCCTCGGAGGTCTAGGATGGGCCGCAGGGTCCCGTCCGACTTCGGTACGGTGAAGTACCGGGAGTAGAAGCTGGTAGAAGTGGCCGAGGCCGGGACCTTTTCGATCGCTCTCTTCTGTAGAAGGAACTGGATCTCTTCCAACAGCGCCGGGCTGGCCTGGGTGGAATAGAAGACGCCTCGCGGTGGAATACTTGAGAACTCGATGGCGTAACCAAGACAGACGATGGTGAGAACCCAAGAGTCTGTGGTGATTGAGCGCCATTCGGCGAGATGTTCGGCCAGGCTGGGACGATCTTTCAGGGCTGCTGGCAGGCGGAATGTAGGCTGTGGCGGCGTCCTGCGCATCCCATCAAAATCAGGATTTGGTTCCCAATGAAGACTTTCGACGAAGTTGGCGGCTTCGCTGGGGCCGACGTGAGGAGAATGTGGTGGAAGTCCTTGACGGTACCGAACGAGGCGATCGCGGTCGGAAACTGGAGGAGGATTATCGCCTCCAAGCGGGTCTGGGGGCGAAGCCATGGCGGGACTGTTGAGGCTGACGGATCCCCATCTTCTTGGTTGTTAGCCGGGCCTTGATGATGTGGTCCATGGCCTCATCAGTCGACGCATTGAAGAGTCCCTTGCCATCAAAGGGAAGATCCTCAATGCGCTTCCGGATGTCCTCCTGCAGGCCCAAGGAACGTAGCCAGGCGTAGCGGTGGAGGGCCATGGAACCCACCATAATGTGGGCGGCAACCTCAACAGAATGTCTGGAGGAGAGGATCTGCTGGTTAGCGAGTGCCACCGCCTTGTTGTAGAATTGGTTGGCACTCGCTCTGTTCTCCTCTGGAACGGTGGACAGTATTGGTGAAAAGTTGTCCGACAGGTTCCGGAGGTACGCAGCCAGACACGCCTGGGTATTCGACACTCTCGCTATCAGGGAGGAGGCAGAGTAGAATCTCCTCCCGAAAGTGTCAAGTCAACGTCCCTCCTTGTCGGGCGGAGTCGTGTGAGGTTGGGTCCCTCCTTTGGTTTGTGCGGACTCAACCACCACCGAGTTAGGCTGAGGATGGTTGAAGAGGAAGTTGGCGTCCTCCCTCTGGGTGCGGTACAAATGCCCAAGCCGGTGTGGTATTGGCTGGGCAGAAGCCGGCTGGGGCCAGGGATGTTTGAGGGCCTCCATCAACGCAGGCAGGAACGGAAGTGGAGCCGTCGAGGGTGGACGAGTGTCCACGTAATAAGAGATGGGGTCCTGCACCATCGGGGCCGGTTCCACCACTCTTAGGCCCAGAGCCGCCGACACCCGGAGGAGGATATCAAAGATTGCCTCACATATTCAGGTGCTGACTTGGGTGCTGGGTCGCCGAAAGCCAGGGGTGGTGACTCATGAGACTCCGGCGTAGACTCCTTGGAGTCTGACTCGGACTTGTAATCCTGCGATGATGCTGTCGAGGAACGGTCCAGCGATCTATCCGTTGACCGCTCAGGGGACGGACACCTAGACGGTACCGACAGGGTAACCATTGGAGCGGTGGAGGTGGTCTACTTGGCCGGAAGGGACCTTTGAGACCGCCCGGTACTGGGACGTGCATTCACAGGATCGACGGTATGGCGATCGTCAAGGCGAGTGTGATGGAGAGCGCTCACGCCGTGAACGGTAGTCCCCACGTGACGGCGAGCAGGAGCGCCGGTAAAGGGACCACTGCCTCACATCGGGATGATAGCGGTCCCGATATGAAGGAAAGAAAGATCTATAAGATGCCAGGGATTCTCTCCAGGCATACTCACGTCCTTATCTCACAGCGTACAACACGGAAGAGTGGGGCGAATCTCGATGAGGCACCGACCACCCACGTAGGGTGGCTTCTCGATAGCGTGGGGAAAGTTGTCTAGCCCTGCGCTCCAGAAAGTCACCACGTTCCATTTGTTGTCCAGGGTAGGCCTCCCAATGGTGTGGGGATGGCTGCCTGACCCGTCACTCCGGAACCGGAGAGGCTCTTCTACCATCAGATCCTCGGGACAGGCGCGAGGTCTGGGGAGATGCCGGAGCATCCTCCAGACAGGCCACCATTTCAGGGCATCCGGGCGGAGGGACCGCAGCCGTAGCTCAGGCGGTTCGAGTTGTGCCGCCGAGCCAGTGGTCTCGTTGACGTCAGAAACCTCCAAGATCTCCTGGGGTTCTGATTCCTCCTCTGGGTCGACGTGGGGTTGAGTCGGAGGAGGAGTTGGAGGAGCCGGTCTAGCCGGAGAGCCGCGCTTCTCCTTCTTCCTCTTCTTCCTCTTCTCCTTCTCAAGCTCCAAGGTCGCCGGATGCTTACGTTGGGTCGCTGTAAGTGTCTTCACCGGCTTGGCACCCTGCGAGCCCGCAGGGGCCTCCCTCGTTGATGAAGCCGACGAGCTTAGGGATCCTCAGTAGCGAAGAGGCCCTATGGGATGGTACCAAGCCCAGTACTGCCGGAGTCACCAGATCGACAGCCGCCGAGTCCGGTGGAAGCGTGGTTGCAGGGCGGCTCGAGGAAGGTTTTGACATCCTCAAGATGGATGGAGTCGAGTCTTGTGATGTCAAAGACTGCTCCCAGCAGAATGACTTGAGGCGCGCGAGACGATTCCTCAGAGTCTGAGACGTGAACTCCCTGCAGATTGGGTAGACCCGGGTGTTATGTGCCTCACCCAAACACAGGAGACACTGGCTGTGTCCATCTGAAAGGGCAACCTTGCGACCACACTTTTCGCAAGGCTTACACAAAACCGACATAGAACTTAGAAGGAGAATAAGGAACGATGATTTAAGGACTGAAGACGAAGACGGGGGGGGGGGTTTGGCGGGTCGGGGTAGAAGTTCCAAAGGAACAGGAACAAAACAAAGAAATACCAAAACCAGTCCAAAAACCGAAGCCAAAAACTATGATCCAAATCCGAAGTCGAAAACCAGAAAGATTTACCAGAAAAACGCCAAGAGAAAACAGCACCAAGCTCGGAACCTCCGTACGAGACGGCGGACAAGAAAGAACTGAAGGGAGACCGTTGCTCAGCATGCCCAGTACAGGCATGGGGGGAGAGTTTCCCGCCAAGCTACTAAGCTCTAGAATTTTCCGTACGGTACCACGCATGCGCGAAAGCTCCTGGTGTGTGAGGCACAGAGACCATGAAGAAGAACCAAAATTATTTCTTTAAATGAGTGTAATGAACTGAACAACAACATGAACAATTTTTTTAAGGCTGCTGGTACCCATCCTTGTGTCAACTGCAGTGGATCCTACATGACAAACTAAATAATATAATCTCACATGCTGACAGTCTTTCTAACAGACAAACTGATCTTAAAAAGCAGGAACATCACCAGTGGAGAAAATAGTTTTGGTAAGAGCACCATGGAAGCCACATTTGCTGTCTGTTATTCCCTAACTCCATTTAAAATTTTAATTTAGAATAATTATCATCAAGTATCTGACGCAATATCCCTGGATAAAGTAACAGGAAAGCTGGTCTTGGATGGTATTTATGAGTTGGATTGTCATGCCCTGCTTTGGAGACCCTGACAGTGAGGAGGAGGGTTCTGAGTCTGAGGAAGAAGTGTGCCCAGAGGAGGGTAACAACCAACATTAGGGGTTTGAGCAGGGGGAACTGAGCCAGCTGCAAGAAGTGTCAGAAGATGAAGCAATACAGACTCATACTTGACAGAACACCACCAAGCAAAGGAAGGGCTCAGGCATTCAGCTCATTCATGTAACAAACCAGCCTTAATGAGGGACCTGCGTTAACATCGTTAGCCCATATAAGACAAACAGCTGTCCTATCTCCCCAGGGTCAACAACTGATCTTCCTGTCATTGCAGACCTGTGCTGGTACCTTGTTTGCTGAGCGCTGACTCTCTTTAGACCTCTGCCTGTCTGATGACAATTCTGGTTTGCCCTTGTGGATTGTTACGCTTTGGAACACTGGACTCTTGGCTTGGATGTGGATTTGTTTTGGTCTCTTGGCTTGGATTTGGATTTGTGTGGACTACTCCCTCTCTCTCCGTGAGTATAACTCTACTTCTCCAGCCTGCTAATTTGCTGTGTGGTCTGTCTGGGACAAGACATCGATCCTACTTTTTAATCTTTTAACGACTTGATTATCCTATGGATGATTGGCACTAGGGAATGGATTACTGAAATAAATAATAGCTCTTTGTTAAAACCCACTATAGTAAGTGAAAAAATGGACAAAAAAATAACTAATTGAGAAAACTTGTAATGACTCATCCCATCTAGGAAAAGGAGCCAGGATGCAGTTCTTTTTCTTTTTCTTTCTTTCCATGTAGCTATTTCTATGTTAGCTTATTAGAATTTTCACAACTTATTTTGCTTGGTTGAGGCATAACAAGAAAATGCTTGATAATGTTGAGTAAAAAGGGTTGACTGAAGCTCTCAGTCATTTTCATCTACCTGAACAAATGTTATTCTGAACAATGAGCAGGAGAGCTGAACTCTGTGAGATGCCTTACAATTTCAGACCAGGCTTCTGTGACATTCAAAAATGCCTCATGTAGTTCTAGACACAAAAATCTGATTGGCTGTAAACACTATAATTTGACTACTTTGGAGGGGGGGAGATACAACTATGAATAGATATCTTAATCTTTTTCACCCTCTAGTTACCCCATCTTTATATTGCTTTTTAAATTTTATTTCCAAATAAGGAATAATACTAAGAATACTATAAGCAAAGATGATGTAATTGCTATACTGGTTTTTCCATTTGTTCCAAGCCATTAGGATTGGTTTTGCCATATCTTATGTTTTTCCCCTGGAGCTGGAACAAAATGAGACATGCCATACAAAGTCATTTGGATACTGAGTATCCAAGATAAGCCATTTAGTGTTTATCAAATGCATCAGGAGTACTTGAAATTATTTTATAAACTACTGTCATTTTTACAGATGCAGTTTTTCATAACCATCTTTTGTGTGAGTACTTATTTCTCTATCTTGGAGTTTTTAGTTAATTTTTAAACTTGTTTTAAGTTGTTTGGTATTTGGGTCACAAAATCCTTAATAGCTGTATATTTAATTGATATAGTTAAAGAGTTAGGCAATTTTTTGTGTTCTTCCTTTGACACAGCATGGTTGACTTTGTGAATGCCTTGTGTAAGAATTAATGTAGTCTGTCCCAGAATAAACTGGGTGCTAACATAACATGTGTAGTTCCCAAATGAGGGAAACATGCATCTCCACGCATGATCAGACCATATTTGTTAAAGAATTATGATAGTCTGTCTGCCTAATACTGGGCACAATATCCTCCAAGATAAATAACACTCTGTTTATTCAAGTTAAAAATCATATCCTAGCATCAGGTCCTGTACTCTGAAGTTGTCCAGCTCTGATAGCTTTTGGTACTAATTAATTTTTAAAAAATTGAAGACATTCTCACAAAATAAACATGAATCCACATCCCTGCCCACAAACAACTATAGGTAACTCTGGAATTTCTGCAACAATTGGTAATCTAGTTCATCAAAGACTGACCTTCAAATTCAGCAGTTCCTGTGAAATGAATGCCATGAGCATATCCTAATTCCACTCAACCCACACTACAGCCGACATGGTTCACTATATGTGCACAAGAGCATTTGAAGAAAGACTGAACTACAAACTATAATATGATCAAACTCTTGGTGTAGGGGAAAGAGGTCAGCATTTCCCAGGGACTTTCCATGCTTCTCAGTTGTGTACTTCAACAGAAAGAAAGAAAGCAAGATTACATTTATAACTGATTTTTAATCTACTACAAGATTACTTCTCTTTTGCCTTTGCACAAAAAAACAGCAAAATGTTGTTCAGCCTAATCCCTAGATTCATATTTAGAATCTCACTAAACAAACAGAAGCCCCCAATGTTTATCATAATACAGACATTTGAAAACTTGTTACTCTACTATACATTTGCTTACTACTTACTTGCTGCCATGTTAGCCTTAACCGTTCGAACTGCTCCTTCCCATCTTCTGAGCAATCAGAGCAAGTAAACCTGAAAAAGTTATCACCCTTGAGATGGGTGATCTGTTCTCTCACTTGACCTATAAACAAGTAAGCAAAAGGTAAGCCTTCAGGTTTTTTTTAATCAAATCAAACATTGTAAAATTGCACCATTACATTTCATGCTCTGGAGATAAAGGCTGCAATCCCATAGACATTTCCCTGCGATTAAGATCCATCAGCCTCAGCAAGGTGTTCCTCATTTGACAGAATAGTTCTTTGACAGAAACACTGGGAACTCTGATTTATAATTCACATTAATATTAAACATCAATACATCAGCATGAAGAGATTAGCAGAAATACTGACTATATATCCTCTAACCAGATACACATTAGCAGGTTTCCTCCTGAAAAGTCAGAACATTTTCACGTTTTTTTTGGCTGCACAATAAGAAATACTGATTGAAATAATTTTGAATATCCTAGCATGTATCATGCTAGATTTAAAAAGTATCAGATCATACCCCATAAACTCCACAACTTCATTGTTTGTTCAGTTATGTTATCTTAACATGATGAGGAAGAGACGGATAACTACTACAAGCATTTCTTGCCTTGTACTGAAACAAAATGTGCTCTTATTCAATACTGTACCAGACATGAGGCTTTTTTAGAGGCAGTGCAGTGGCTTCTGCACCAGCACCTTCACATGCAAGCTGGAATTTTTCAGGCTCCCCTTTCCACAGCAAATCTCAACACTCTCTGAAAAGCCAGTCATAAGGCTCAGATGAACTTCCAGATCCAACACAGTAAAATGCAACAGTTGAGAGCAATAACAGCTCAATCTCTGCATACAGAAAGAAGCAACTTAAGTGTGACCAGGGGGCTTCATAGAACCTTGCTTCATAAAGACTATTACCACAACTGCACAAAAGTTAAAGGTTATATTGTTCTTTTCTCCCATCAGCAAACAGACCAAGACATCAAGGATGAATAATAATACTCCCAGTTAAGCATATATCCTGGAGGGGGTAAAAAAAACCACCCACAGCAAATTCATTTGTTCAGCATTTTTAATTTTATTTCTATGTGTCCATGCTGCATGGTTGCTGCTCTGATTAAACAATATATTATGTTTTGAACAGAAACCATGTACTGTAGATGTACAGTGCCTAAAATGACTGGGAAGAACATGCATCATTTTAATACACAGAAAGACGGGGAGAGAGAATTCAAGTTCACAAAGAGCACAAGAAAATTGGGAATAAAGGATTCTTACTTGCAGCTATCCATTTCTGGCATCTTTCACAATAATAAGACATCTCTTCTGTCCAGGATGTTTCCCCTTCATCACTATTCACAGAGTCCCCACTCTGATCGTGACTTAAATCCACTGACGCCTGATCTTCTGATTCTACTATGAGAAGCGTCTCCCCCTCTACTTCCCCTTCTTCCAGTCCTTCTGAAGGGGATGTCCTTGTAGCTTCATCATCATGACAACTCATCATCCCACTTATATACATACTATTATCCATTGTGCCTTGACAGAGTTATTTTTGGTATGTTAGAAGTCTCCTCTCCTAATACTGAAAGCATCAAGAATATGAAGACGGCCTCAAAAAAGAACAACTTCAATTACTGAACTGAAATGGAAGTTTCCAAGCCTTCTCCCTCACTGCTGGGATTCTCTTGACACTGAAATTTTGCTTCTTTCCATTTCAAGTTGCTTGGTCAAGACAACCTGTTGCTTCAAAAGGCGAATATTTTCTTGTTTACGATTCTGTCTCTCAAAGTCTCTCAACACTCCTTCACGTAGCCTCTGAAAAAAGGACATAATTTTTTTTAATTAATGGAAAAGATACAGAAATAATGTTGAAGGGAAGAAAAGCCAAGAGTGAAACTGATAAAGGTAACTATCCCCAAAAAACTAATATAGTTTTCCAGGCTCTACTAACTGCCCCTCAATCAAACAACAATAATTTATCTCACACTAAAAAAGTATAAATAAACTGCCTACAAATTAAACCGAGATAACTATGCAAAGATTGTTATTGCTTGTAAAAACATCCCCAAACATCAATTATCAGAAATATTAAAATCAGAACTCTACTATGGCAACAAATGACTGTATGAACCAGCGGAGCATAAAAAGATAGACATGATTTAAACTAAAAAGCAATGAGGGAACACAGCAGAAATAATGACTGTAGCAAAATAAGCAGAGCCCATGTCTCTATGAAAGGGAAGAGGCTAAGATACAGCAACAGGTATAAATTCTCCTTCTGTGAAATATACATCTCTGGTCATATTCATTCTTTTCTTCTCATTCAGCTCCTATGCAATCCTTTTTTTAATGAAAAGATACAGACCAGTGGTTCACTAAGCTCAACAGCATACTCAGACAGCAGCTTTCCAAGGACTCTTCCAGCTTTACTATCCAACTTTCTTTTAACTGGAAATTAATCTTGGACTTCATGCACAAAAAGGATGCTCTCAGCTACTAAGCGACAACTCAACAAGAACATGTAATCAACACTGCAAATAACTAATTTGTAGATAGATGATTACTCAAAGCTCATTAGAGTAATTATACCAGCTCACAGAAAGGACAAAACACTACAAATCCAAACAGTATAAAATACAATACAGCAATATATACAATACCAAGTAATAATAAAAAATCTCTTAAATCTCTCAATATAAAAATTGTAGCAAAATATTTAAATATTATTTTGTGGCACAAAAACTAACCACTTTAACAGTAACCTGTTCTGGTCTGACAGAACCTGGCAAGGTAAAGTTGTTGTCTATAAATGATCCTCCCAATTTTATTTTCCAGAAGCGCATGTGGCAGAATATAGTATCTAGTTAATGTAAATGATTTTCTGACCTTAGGAATGGTGATGTTCACCAAGTAATTTGCAAACAAACTGATTCAGCCCTGTAAAATTTTTATTAATTTTATTACTATAAATGAATAAATCAAATGTGGCCATGTTTTAGCATTAGCTTATTGTCATTCTTTTTGCTGCTTTTTATAGCAGTGCACACTGCACAGATTACAAAAAGAAATGCAAATTTCACAGATTATGGAAAAGGCGGGTGTTTCACAGGGAACAAAGATACAATACTTGCATTTTCACCATTACTCATTCAGATCAACAGTTCTGCAGCCAACTGCTCTTTTTCTTTCCAGAACCAAACCTTTTCACTTGAAACAGCATGCTGTGCTTTTGGAAAGTGATTCAGACAAGACTGCGAGATCACAAAGTGAACAATGTGTTTGTCTCTAACAATATCACAGCTTCTTTCACCTTGCTCCAATCACTCAGTATCTCTTTCTACATGACTTTCCTATTGCTTGATGCAGTGCATGCATCCTCTTTTGCAGCCTAGAGATTCCCTTATTTTTGTGTGTGCGCACACACCTTCAAGCCACTTGTTGACTTATGGCGACTTTATGAATTTCATAAAATTTTCTTAACATAATTAATGCAAGTTAAAACTAATTTTAAGAAGGACATTAATAACAACATGGTTAAAATACAAAAGACAATTATATTTAAAAATACCACTATGGATATAAGTACACGAGGCATTTTATAGGAAAGAAAAACTAAACTTGGAAATATGGATAAGGTAGAAAGATACATTAAAAGTACAAGAAGATAAAATGTTTTTTAAAACAAAAGATGAATTAAAGAAAGAGGGCCTGGATACGCACTGGCTTCTAATTTGGCAACAATGGGAAAAATACAAGAAAGATAAAGAGGAAGAAGGTTTTGAAATTAGGGAGAATGAATTTGATAAGATACTAAAACCTGAAACAGAACATAGGATAGGCCAGATTTATAAACTATTACTTGCGAAATATAATGAGGGAGAAGTAGTCAAAGAAACCATGCTTAAATGGGCCCAAGATGTAAAAGCTATAATAACACTGGAACAATGGGAAAAATCCTGGAATACTACTTGGAAATAAATAAAACCAGTTCGCTTAAGGGAAAATTATTATAAGGTGTTATACAAATGGTATATCACACCAGTGCAAATAGCAAAAATATATAAAAATCCAAGAGATGTATGTTGGAAATGTGAAGAAAGTGGTACTTTTTTCATATTTGGTGGAAATGTAAACAAGCGAAAAATTTTTGGGAAATAATACATAGTAAAATACAAGAAGTATTTAAAAAAAAAGGTTTGCAATGACACCCCAAATATATTTGTTAAATATGACAGAAGAACTAGGGATAAATAAACCACGAAAGAAAATTATACTATATATGATAACTGCAGCGAGGATATGTTATGCCCAGGTATGGAAACAAAACATAATTCCAAGAATAGAAGATTGGTTAATTAAACTTTATGATATGGCTGAGGCAGATATAGCAATTGGATCATTGGAAGATGATAAGAGAAAAGAAATATTGGAAGCATGGAAAATGGTACTCCCACTGTGGGAAAATTGTTGGGGAGAGAAGGCGACAATATTTATGAGATAAAAATTTGGTTTCAATAATTCAGTGTTTTAGGTAATATAAGAGATTTAATGGATTTAAGTTAAAGAAGGAGAAAAGGAAAGTGAAAAGGAGTCTTGGAAGTAGAGAAATACTATTTGTGAAAAATGTAGAAATGGTAGTAATGTTTAAGAAAAGGAAATGAAAAAGAGGAAAAGGTGTAATGGTAAAGGATAAACGAGATATAGATTGAAATGAAGTTGAGTATGTTGAAATTTGTTGAGAAATATATATGAAACATAAACAATATAAAAGAAGGAAATTATAGATAAGGAATCATGGATTACGTGAGTTCTGAAAAGAAGGGAAGGGGTGGTTGGTACGTTCTTTTATTTAGAAGATAGATTTTGTAGGGAAAGTATGTTTAGAATTTGGTGATAGGATTAATAGATATGATAAGGTGTAACAATGGTGCAATAGAATGGAGAAGGGGGGTAGGTTTAGAATGGTGGGAAGGGGAGGGAAGAAAAGGGAAATAGATGATTGGGATAAAATGATATATATATATATATATATGTTATATGTATGTTTAAAATGTATACGTATAATTAAATAAAAAAAGTAAAAATAAAACTAATTGTCAACACTAATAAAAAGGTCATGTGAATAAACAACAGACATTGTGATCAGTTAAAAACTTGCAACTTGAAGATTTTGATTTTCAGTGACTGCAGATAACAATTTATTAAGTAGCAGTATAACATGATGGCAACAAGAAGTCTATATTTTAAAGATTCTATACTTGGTATTTGTATTTTGAGGAGGCAGAAAAAATAGAAAAAGAAGTCTGATCACTTGGCAGGCCACTAAAGACAACCAGCAAAGTTTTATATGTATACATAAATAGTGGTTATATTCTCATTCAATTAAATGACTATACATTACATAACCTAAATAGCGGTACTCTTGAGTAATAGATGACTTGAAGCTACAAAGAGCCATTCCACAGAGCCAAAGCTGCCAGTTGGGGAAGAACCTATGGCCATTTCTCCACTACACTGTTATAGTGCCATTATTTCACTTTCAACATCCTATGGAATCCTGGGGTTTGCAATTTAGGGAGGAGCATTTCGAATTCTGAGCCAGAGAGCTCTTTGGCCTCAGTAAACTACAAACCACAGAATTCCACAAGATGTTGAAAGTGGAATAATAGCACTATAACACTGTAGAGCAGAAATGGCATTATTTATTTGTGCTGGCTTTCTGGGGTCAGCACTAAGTCAGGAAATGCCACTGAATTAGACTGAAGTATTGTATTGGTTATTCTTAAATATTCATGATTAGGGAGAGAATCAACCTAAACAATAAATAAAATATGTACTGATTTAACAGATCAAGATGAGACAGATATCATTAAGGCCAACCATCTATTTCCAAGTGTAGCCAGTTAGTGACTTTTGTTCATTCAGAAAGCTCATCTCCTTCACCAAGGGTTTCTTTCCAGCCTCCAGAAATAAGAGGTACGGTATATTGTTTCTAACTCTGGAGACTTATTTCAATTTAAACTCTATTACATAAAGCATTATTTTTACAAAAAATATACATTGTACATTATCTTAATGAAAAATAACAAATAAAAAGGAGGAACAAAAATAAGCAAGATTTAAATGATTTACCCACTATATAATCTAACGATATTCCACCTTTCTGATCTTACATTTTTCTAGGGTTTTGTTCTGAGTCAACTGTCTAAAAAATGGGTATCAATTTTCCAGAAAATCTTTCTTATTTTAAAACACTATATGATAAATCTGTTTACATTCAAGTAGGCAGGCAAGCCACTTTAGCTCCTCAGTGTCACAATTTGTTGCAGAAATCACACAAAATTAAACCTAAAAGGCAGGCATTTTACATCACTGCCATCTTAAGAGCTGTAAAAATGTCCATAATGTTTCAGCCACTAACCCTGTAGTTTGTTTAAAAAAAAAAAAAGAAACTGGGACAAAAATTTGTCCCAATAAATCTATTCCATTTCTGGTGGCAAAATTTTCTGCAAACATGAAGGCTTGACTGTCAATCTTCTCTGGCTCTGGGCATTTGGAAACTGTGGAATATCTTTAATTCTGTACCCACAAACACTAATGTGAACACAGGGCATTTTTATACTCCACAATACATGTCAATTCTCAATGGCATCAAGAAATAGCCCTGATTAATGCTCTTAATAGAACTGTTACTTTTAAAAAATCTACCTGCATTATAGTTAAACCACTACAAATTCCATTATGCAAGAAATCACCTAATTGTTTCTCTAAACCAGTGTTTCTCAGCAAGTGGCCATATGGACCCCTGGGGGCCCCCAGGATATTCCAAGGAGGCCACAGGTGAAAATAGTGTAAATTTTCATGGCATGAGACTAGGGGGCCACAGAGAGAAGTCACTTTAACATAACAGCCAGAGGTTATCTTCCGTTACCCCTCACAGCAATAGAACTAGATATAAAAAAGCTTAGTTCTGGTCGCCAAGCACATGGGTCACGCTGACTGAGAAATACTTAAAGTATAATTTTTTTATGTAATTGTATTTTGTATAAATTATAAAAACTATAAATAAAACATGTTCTATTTACAAATAAAACATTTAAATAGCTACCTTTCTATCAGTAGAACGGAGGGGCCACAGGAAGGAAACAAGGTCGGAAGGGGGCCATGGTCAGAAAAAGTTTGAGAAACACTACTCTAAGCTGTAATGTAAGACAGAGAATTCCATAGGATAATTTGTACACACCCGCATGTAAACAAAGCACTGCCTTTTTGATTGCCACAACTCCACTTATTACCACCTACTTAGCATTCATACTTACTACCGTCCATACAACTGTTGTTGCTGTGTGGATTTCCATGGCACAGCAGGGAATCGTACCCTGGTTTCCAACCCACTACACCAGGCTGGGCTTCCATTCAGCTACAGAAAGGGCATATTTAGTACCAATGGGTAGTTCTATAAAAAGAGACAGTACCAGCAGAGAAAAAGAAGACCTGAAAGATATGACTTTGCTAACAAACCTGCAATGCAGCTCGATCTTAGTATGTCACTGAAGCCATTTCCACACTAGACTTTTATAGTGCTATTATTCCACTTTCAACATCTTATCGAATCCTGGGATTTCCCGTTTAGGGAGAGGCATTCAGAATTCTCAGCCAGTGAGCTCTTTGGCCTCAGTAAACTACAAACCCCAGAATTCCACAGGATGTTGAAAGTGGAATAGCAGCACTATAACGGTCTACTGCGGAAATGGCTTGAGTCCAATTTAGATTTCTGGTATAAATTTCTTACACCACCAACAAAATACCTTATGCAAAACGTGTCTCAGGCTGCAGTGAGACGGCAAAGAGATTTAAACTGGCTTGCAGATATCTTCCCAGTTCAAATGCAGCGAAAACCTCGCAATCAACTGCTCTGCGCATTGACACGCCTGCGGTCCGCACTAGACTGTTACAGCGCTATTAATTCCACTTTCAACATCCTACGGAATCCTCTCAGGCCGCTCCCTAAACTGCAAACCCCAGGATTCCACAGGATGTTGAAAGTGGAATAACAGCGCTGCAACAGTCTAGTGCGGAAACAGCCATGCTCTAAAACTCAGGAACCAATCCTCTTGCCCTAAGAACAAAAGCCCCTCGGCTTCCTACCGCGGGAGGCGGGGCTGGAGACGCTGCTGCTCCCTCGCAGCTACCGCACCGAGACTCCCGCTCACGCCATTCTGCTCGCAGCAGAACTGCCTCTTCCGCCGCGCAGGGCGGCTCCAAGCATGTGAAAATGGCGTCAACCCGGAAGCCGGGCACCGTGGCTAAGAGAAAAGGGAGACGCGGCCGTTACCTCTCTGAGGCGTTTCTGCTGGAGGTGGACGCCCGCGACGATCCCTCCGGAGAGCAGAATGGAGGCCCCCAGGACCACCTTGGACGCGGTCGACATGGCCCACAGCCACGCGCGCTCCCACCCCGGCGTCCCACCGCTCGGGCGGCGGGGAGAGAAACCCTCCGCACCGACCTCCAGGCTCGTAGCGCATGCGTGCTGGTACGCGCCGCACACCCCTTCCTTCGGCGCATGCTCACAGAGCGCTGCTTTAGGTCCCGCCGTCGCCCCCGTTGTAACGTGGCTGGCCGTTTTCCTTGCCGTTCATGTGAGAGTAGGAGTTTCCTACTACGTGTGTAAGAAAGTTTAACTACACCGGAGAATTGTAGAGCTGGAAGAGACCGAAAGGGCCATCGAGTCCCACCCCCTGCCGTGAAGGAATGCGCAAAGCATTCCCGACAGAGAGCCATCCAGGCGCTGTTAAAAACCTCCAAAGAAAGAAACCAGCGCACTCCCAGAAAGTGTACTCTGCTGCCCAGTTGTTCTTGCTGTCAGGAAGCTTAGGTGGAATCTCTCGCCCTGAGTTTAAGCCATTGCCCCTTCTCCTGGTCTCGAGCAGCAGAAAACAAGTTTGCTCCATCTTTTATATGGCATCCTTTCAAATATTCAGACTTAGCTGTCATGTTACCTCTTCCAGGCTAATCATAGCCAGCTCCCTAAGCTGCACTTTGTTACCACCGTGTACTGGCCTGGACTTTGGTGAACCAAAGATATCATTTTGATATCACAATTCGGCCCTGCTCTGCCACCAGCCAAGTGTTTGTGAGGCCACTGTACAAGCGCGAAGCTAGGCATGGCTACTACTTGCTGCTCCCACCAAACCAAGCCGGAAATAGCCGGGTCTGCTTTAGGGGACCTCCTGAAACAAACACCCTCATTCGATAAAGAGACCCTCTGCCCTGAGAGGGCACCTTGGCAAGCTAAGTGCTTAACTGCCGAGCTGGCCGCATTTGCATACCAGCCATACTATTGTCAGTTCAGAACATAATTCAATCATGTAAATTCTGAGCTTTCAGAGGCATTGTCTCCAACCCAAAACATTGTTTTTGCCTAAGACCAGACTAGCCTGTGGTCGGTCTTTCCCCTATGAAAATCCCCCGCTCTGAGAGCTCTTCGGAACTCTTGCCGGATCACTTGGACTTCGTTCTGCCTTGCTGCCACTCGGTTCAGCAGATTTCCCTCGGCTGCCACGCCGGGTTTCCTCTTCTACAATTGGCTTTCCCAGGACTGCAGGACAGGTGGCGTATCACCCATTCCCCTTGAAACTCTATTTTCCTTTTCTAGATAGGAGTGTGTTTGTGCTTTTCTTTAATAACTGTTTAATAAATCTAATTGTTATTTGAACTATTTGTCTCCTCACTGACCTGACGCTGTAGACATAGGGTAAAAGATCCTCGCTAATTCATCCTGCCTCTCGTTAGTCAAGAGAGTGCTCCAGCTAATTTCCCCATCTTGTTGTGTTTGTTGTGGTTATTTGGATGCCCCTCACGGGACCCCCAAGTCACAGGGTAACAACTTCATAGGGCATGGTTTCCAGGCCTTACACCAGAGCTTTCCCAACTTTTCATGTTGACACACCTTTTAGACATGCATCATTTTGTGACACAGTAATTCAGTTTTACTAGCAAGCCAGAGGTTAAACTGACCCCTCGTAAGAGATACAGGCACATACATAGATTGTAATAACAAAATGTATGGGGACACAACATATCTCATGAAAACCTTTCATATATTTTTAAAAATATATGGTTGATAAATAATAACATACATTTCCAAGATTGTAGGCAATACACCTACACACTTCAAGCAACACACTAATGTGTCGCAACACACCATTTGGAAAGCCCTGCCTTACACCATTTTGGTTGCCCTTCTCCAGACACATTTCATTATCAATGCCCTTCTTGAATTGTGGTGCCCAGAACTACACACAGTATTCTAGAATAGAGTGGTACTATTACTTCCCTTAACCTACACTATGCTCCTATTGATACAGCCTAGAATCACATTGGCTTTTTAAGCTGCCACATTATACTTCTTACTCATGTTCAGCTTGTGGCTTACTTAAGACTCCTAGATGCCTTTCACACTGCTTACTGAAGTCAAGCTAGGTATCACCTGTCTTATATCTGTGCATTTCATTTTTTTTCTGACCAAGTGCAGTACCTTACATTTTTCACTATTGAAATTCATTCTGTCAGATTTGGCCCAGCTATCTAATCTGTTAAGGTCATTTTGAATTCTGCTCCTGTCTTCTGGGATATTAGCTACCCCTTCAAATTTGGTGTCATCTGCAAATTTGATAAGAATGGCCTCTACTCCATCATCAAGTGATTGATAAAGATGTTCAACAGCACAGGGCCCAGGACAGAACCCTGTGGCATCCCACCAGTCACTTCTTTCTAGGGTGAAGAGGAGCCATTGGTGGGCATCCTTTGCATTTGGTCAGTCAACCAATTACGCATCCACCTAACAGTAGCACTGTCTAACCAACATTTTACTACCTTGTTTGCAAGAATATCTGGGGGGGACCTTGTCAAAGGCCTTCTTGAAGTAGAAATATGCTAAATGCTATGTTAGATTTACTTTTGCTGTTTGTTTTCTGTGTATTTTTGAACATTAGAATTCCAGTCAGTCGCATAGGGACAGGGGGATGATAGGGGCGGCTCGCCCCAGGCGGCAATGTTTTTGGGGTGTCCTGGCTCGTAGCCACGCCCCCTCCTGCCCCCACACACTCCAAGCTCCACCGCTGATTCCAGTGTCATCACGGAAAATGTCCAAAACTGTACGTAGATACTGTTAAACAACTATGATCACTCTTTTAAAAACTGGTCTTTAAAATTGAGTATTGTAAATGTCTAACAACCTAGCAGTGTCATAAAAAAAAAAAAAGGCTATGCAGTTTAAGGAGAGCAGTTTCACTCAGCTCTTCTATCATAAAAAACTTCCAGAGCAGCTTACAGAATCAGTATTTAAGACAGCCTGTGCCCTAAGGCTTGCACTGTGAAAGACACAAGACACTAGGGAGGGAAAAGATGAAGAAGTATTATGATGCAGTGTCTGTTCTTTCTTCCCCTGAAGCACTAGGTGAAGAGTTTTATTTTACTTATATTCTGGCCTTTCTTGCAAGGTGGCCAGAGCATTTGGATCAGCCCTTATTATGACAGTTGAAGGAAGATTTTTTTCTCCCCTTTACAACTACTGGAATGTGGTTTCTGCAGAGGTGATTTGGTTTAGGTTGTTTATTTTTGGCTACTTGTATCACTCCCATGTAGTCATGTGTCACTGGTGGATTCAATTGATGCAGATAGCTTGAAAATTGGTATTTTTCTTGGGTTCTATGAAGAAGAAAGAACACTTGATGTCTTTTAAAAAATAATCAAAAAAGAGGGGGAAACCCAGCAAGATTACCTGAATCCTTCCCCCATATTGTTCCAGATTCACTGACTAAAGACATTTTCACATAGAAAGAAAACATGCCTACAGTTTTGCATCAAGAAAAACAAAATGCACAGGAATCCCCACTCCCCATTTATGCACGGCCATATTAAATTTCAACCACCTGGAAAGATCAACATCACACTTATAGACTACAATCATCAACATATATGCTCAGAGCAACACTGCTAGGGATAACAAATGGGAGATTTGCTTATCGCTATATTGACCACGCTAGCCATACTCTCTAAGGCAGGGCTTTCCAAACCGTGTGCTGCAACACATTACTGTGTCGCCTGACGTGTGAAGATGTGTCACCTACTATCTTGGAAATGTATGTTATTATTTATAAATCATGTATTTTTAAAAGCATATGAAAGGTTTTTATGAGATGTGTTGTGTCCCCATACATTTTGTTATTACAATCTATGTATATGTCTGCATCTCTCATAAGGGGTCAGTTTAACCTCTGGTTTGCTAGTAAAACTGAATTACTGTGTCGCGAAATGATGCATGTCTAAAAGGTTTGTCACCAACATGAAAAGTCTGGAAAGCTCTGCTCTAAGAGATTCTATTACCCTAAGGGGCAATCATCAGAAAAACTCAACCCTACCTGAATCAAAAGGTTTTGGTCACAAAAATTTTCTTACCACAAACCCAGCTACTACAACTTACAGACCAGATGCTCCTTCCAAACCATTCAATAGGCCTTTTCTGTATTGAGTAAAACAGCTACTAAAAATACATTGGAAAAAAAACCCTTCCGGACCTCTGATTCTAAACTAATAATTTGATCCAAGTACGTCTACTAGTACAAAATCAATTTCGCATTAGAGTCGAAAGAACAAGCTCATAAATAGACCAGTAACCTCTCATTAATAATTTGATCTATAACCTTACATTAACTAGAAGTGGGCTGTGGAAAGTAAGGTCAGACATTATTATCCAGGTTTGCCAGAGAGAACAATTGCAAGCTTCCCTGCCCCAGGGAGCTTCTCTAGTGTTCAAATCAAGGTATACAAAGAAAAAGCACCAACAAACAGTATCTAGCTAAGCACTGGAGCATTTTGTACTCTAAATTGTCTTCTATAGGATAAGTATTCATGCTTTGGCCTAATACACCTTCTAATTCTCACAGAAAAAAATTCACAGCTAGAGTATCCTCATGGTCCAGTAATGAATTAGCCAAGATGGAATTAGGCATGCCAAAAAAAGTGCTGTAAAAGTTTACAAATCTGCACTACTGACCTGCTGAAATACTTTTGGCAGCATTAAAGGTTTCTTTGAAGCCAATATGATATAGTGGTTTGAGGATTATGATCCTGGAGACCAGGGTTTGAGTCTCCATTCAGCCATGGAAGCCCACTGTCAGCCCCAAAAAACCCTGTGATAGGGCTGCTGTAGGGTCACCATAAGTTGGAAATGACTTGAAGGCACACAACAGCAAAAGGCTTTCTTTAATTAGTAGTGCATATTTTTGAGAGCCAGCAAGTGCTTTGAGTGTTTGACCAGGGTTCAAATCCTAGCTCAACCATGGAAATCTGCTGGGTGACCTTGGGCAAATCATACTCTCTGTTCCTCAAAGGAAGGCAGTGGTAAACTCCCTCTGAACAAAACTTGCCATGAAAATCCCATGATAGGGTTGCTGTAAGTGGGAAACAAAGGCATACAACAACAAAAACAATAATTTTGAATTAGTTACTAAAACAATGATTCCCTTCATCTGAGAGCAAACACTCTTTCATCATTCTAACCAGCCAATACCCAAGAAATCAGTGTCTCCATAAATATTGCCTCAGAAACACCTCCACTTGTCTATCGTTGCCTCAGAACAGTTCCTTTAGAAAGGTATTGTTCCAGGCTATTTTCAAAATATAGATTTTTGCTGGGAACCAATAATGCAACATTGTTTCTAGTGATTTTGGGGAGCGGATTTTTTGTATCACTCCCATCTCGTCATGTATGATTGGTGAACCTGATTGGTTTGGCCTCCTTGGAAGTTGTTCCTGTAGTCTGTTTTCTTCTGTTATAGATGGTTTGTGGCCATTAAAGAATTAACAAAAGAATAATGTTTGAAGTATTTTGTTATAAATATTGTTCTCAAGTCTGCCCAGTGCATCTCCATGTTTTTGGCATCAGTCTGTCAAGAATGGCCTGTTCCAGCCCTCATTCCAGCTTATACCTAGTCCCTCTATGGGTAACCACCTTCTCCTCCAAATGAGAATCTAGTGGCCTTTTTTTCCCCCTCTGGAATGATTGGGGAATAACATCTATTGCAGCATTTTAAAGTACTAGTTTAACAAGTAGAATCATAGAATCATAGAGTTGGAAGAGACCCCCGGGGCCATTGAGTCCAAGCCCCTGCTATGCAGAAATACACATCAAAGCATTCCCAACAGATGGCCATCCAGCTTCTGCTTAAAAACCTCCAAAGAAGGAGACTCCACCACACTCCGAGGCAGCATATTCCTCTACCAGACAGCTCTGACCATCAGGAAGTTCTTCCTGAGGTTCAACTGGAATCTCCTTTCTTGCAGCTTGAATCCATTGCTCCTTGTCCTAGTCTCTGGAGCAGCAGAGAACAAGCCTGCTCCCTCCTTGACATGACATCCTTTCAAATATTTAAACATGGCTATCATGTCCCCTCTTAACCTTCTCTTCTGCAGACTAAACATACCGAGCTCCCTAAGCTGTTCTTCATACGGCATGGCCTCTAGACCCTTCACCATTTTGGTCGCCCTCCTCTTAATCTCAAATCTACCCAGAGGTCTCCAGAAAAATATAGGTATATGTGAACTTTATCACAGCAATGGCATTCAGAAAAAACTTTTCCCCTTAGGCTATTTTTGTAATAAATGTTTTCCTCTCTCAATGTTTTCTCATGCAGAAGAGAAAAATAGATGGAGTCTTGTTAGGGCGGGAAGTTTAATCACCCCAATACATGAAAACTACCCCATATAGGGTTGTCATATGTATGCTGCATATACCTCCTCTGCTCTCAAATTCAATCTGGTTTATAATATTCTTTTGATTCCCCTAGCCTGCAGTGTAGAGACCAAAAATCTGTCAATGTTTGTGTCACGTGAAAGATCCTTTCACTGATCAATCAATGAGTCCACAAATAGAGTGGTTTGGAATGGATCTTAGAAGACTCCAGGACTGCAATTAACTGGTTGAAAAGCTTCTTTTTTAAGATATCACCTTGTAAGAAGAAGAAACTGCATAATTGTAACTACTTTCCCCAATCCTCATATATTCAATGAAACACATATTAATTGTTCTTTACTAGAAATATCTCACCAGGCACTACCTTTCTGTGGTGGAGGGATTATGTGCTCCTGTGAAGCAAGTGGCTATGCTGACAGCAGCAGTGCTGCTGGCAGGGTTCTCCCATGTCAGACAGGCTTTTGCTGGGAAACCAGACTAAATGTGCCAAACAGCGACTGGGCAGCAGCAGTAGTGGGAAGTGACACTAGCAGAGAATCTCTCAGAGACAACGGCAAAAGCACCATAGCTAACACTAGCCAGAAGGAGGCATTTGTAATCCACTTTTGAATATTTTTAACCACGAAGACCCTATGATGAGACAATCCAAAATGAAACAAGAAGCAGTGCCAGAACGTGAGACTCTGCCTGGACATGAGCTCCCCTAGAAGCTGAGATGACTAAACTGAGACTGCTGTACTTTGTTTTTATCACAAGAAAACTGACTCATTAAAAAAGACAATGATGCTTGCTTAGGTAAAAGGAAATAGGGAAAGACAGGGACCCCATTACAGGTGTAGACCCAATCAAGGAAGCCACAGCCCTCAGTTTGTGGGACTTCAGTAGGGCTGTTGATAACAGTTTTACTTGGAGGTCTCTCATTAATTGAGTTGCCATAAGTTAAAGTGAACTTGATGGCAGTCAACAACAACAAATGATTGATTCATTTATGAAGAGTGCTCTCTCCAAATGTGGAGTATGAAAAGAAACTGGGTTGTAGTGACATAACAAAGGAATGTATATCTTGTTACCCCAAATTGTAGGTGTCACAAGGGCCACCCTGTGATGCTTGTACCTCTGTGCAAAAGTGAGGAATTAATTAGCTCAAAGAGGAGGCTTGCAAGAGAGGGGTAACTTAACGTGATCTTTCTTTATGGGCTGACACAGGAAAAAAACCAGCCAGAGATTCAAAGATAAACTAAAATGTGTTTTATTGAGGGGAATTCCTTCTTGCATGCACATAAGACACACAGTCAAATATTCACACAAGAGCTAACTGAAGGATAAAGGGAGGGAAAAAACTTATGGATAGAGAGGCTGAAGGTTTGGGAAGATAATTATCAGTCCAGAAGGGTAGTGAAGGAGCTGAAATGTGGCTTCGCTTAGGTAGGACCTAAGGACAGTTCTCATTCAGGAGCCAGAGTGATGGGTAGACCTTCAAGAGACTGCCCTGGGCATCCTGGAATCAGGGGTATTTGTACCCAAAAAATAACCTGTGGCAGTGGAAGGTATGCGCAGTTCTAGATGTTGAACAATGAGAATTGCAGCACAGACAAGGGACTATCAACAAGCTTGATAGATGAGGGGCCTGGAAGCCATGCCCTATGAGGACAGACTTAGAGAGCTGGGTATGTTTAGTCTGCAGAAGAGAAGGTTGAGAGGGGACATGATAGCCATGTTTAAATATTTGAAGGGATGTCATGTTGAGGAGGGATTGGGCTTTTTCTCCTGCTCTTGAGACCAGGACAAGGAGCAATGGATGCAAGCTGCAGAGGAGAGATTCCGCCTGAACCTCAGGAGGAATTTCCTGACAGTCAGGGCTGTCCGACAGTGGAATGTGCTGCCACAGAGTGTGGTGGAGTCTCCTTTGTTGGAGGTTTTTAAGCGGAGGCTGGATGGCCACTTGTTGGGAGTGCTTTGAGGGTTTTCCTGCATGGCAGGGAGTTGGACTGGATGGCCCTTGTGGTCTCTTCCAACTCTACATTTCTATGATTCTATAGATGAAGGGAATGCTGTGGATGTAGCATATCTTGATTTCAGTAAGGCCTTTGACAAATTTCCCATGACGTTCTTGCAAAGAAGCTAGTAAAAAGTGGGCTGGACAGGGCTACTGTTAGGGGATTTGTAGTCGGTTGACTGACTGAACCCAAAGGGTAAAAATAAATAGAGAAATAAACACATGGAACATTGTGGTAAGATTTTACTTCAGGCCACCAAACCAAGAGGAAGTGGCGGACTATGCTTTTCAGAAACAAATCTCAGAAATCTCAAGGATCCGAGCAGTTGTTATGAGGGACTTCAGTTACTCTATCTGCTGGGAGACTAACTCTGCTAAGCATAGGCTGTCCAACAAATTCCTGATGGGCCTTGCACACAATTTCTTATTTGAAAAGGTAGAGGAAGGAACAAGGGGTTTGACAATCCTGGACTTGCAAGTAAACAGGGAAGAGTTGGTCACTGGAATCAAAGTAGCTGGTACTTTAGGGGAAAGTTACCATGTAATGCTAGAATTCACAATTTTGGGACAGAGTAAAGAGGAATATAATCAAACACAGAGCTTGCATTTCAGGAAAGCTGATTTACCAAGTTCAAGGAATTTAAAGGGTGGAATCTCATGGCTAGACATGAAAAAGGAAAAAGTCATTCAGCAAACGTGGAAATGAATTGCAAAAGCACTATCACCAACAATTCCATGGGAAGAACTAAAACGGGGAAAAAGTCTGAAGAAGCCAATCTAGCTGCACAGCAAACTTAAGGAGGAAGCGAAAAGAAAAAGAGTACATATATAGAATGCAAGGAAAGTCAAATCACCAGGGAAGAGCACAGATGTGTACCATAAGCTTCCATAAACAGTTTATGGAAAGCTAAAGGTCAAAATGAACTGGGACTGGCTAGGCAAGCAAAGAGATACATTCAAAGGAAGAGAACAATCAAGGAGACAGCGGGGCTGCTGTTCAATAAGGAAGGCAAAATCCTAACAGTTCATAATGAAAAGGCAGAACTACTCAATACAGTTGGTCCTCCATATTCACTAGGGTTAGGGCTGCAGGATCCCTTCAGAAGTGGAAAAATCACAAATATCAAAATGGGAGAGGAGGACTGAGGCATGGCAGGGAGAATGGGCACCCAGGGTCTAAACCAGGTCAGGGAAAGGAAAGGGAAGAGGTGTGGGTCGGCATGAAAGCTCTATACTTTCTCTCGCCCATCTCCCTCCTTGGGAGCATATGGGGCACTGGGAGGGGATGTGTTGCGCTGAGAAATCGGGCTATGAGCCATCCTTAGCTGGCCAGGCAACAGCTGATAAGGGAAAAGAGTCAGAGGCGGGTTTTTAAAAGGCTGCACAGCCTGATTGGAGTCACTGAGAGGAAAGGTTCTCTCAGAAAGGAAGCACCTGTGGTAGTTGGGCAGGGTTTGAAGAAACTTTTCGATAGTTAAATCTATGAAAGTCAAACCAGCAAATGTGGAGGGCCAACTGGACCCATTTTGTTTCAGTCTCTCCCCCAAAGAGTGTTGGAGTTTGCAACCTTTGCATGCCTTATGCTCACTGGAGGTAGGTTACATGTTATTCTCTGGGAGTTTACGCACAGCATGTTTATGGCTACTTCCTGTGTATTCATTCACACCCACTCTCTTCCTGCCTCAGGTAGACACCGTCCTTTGTTCTCTGTGGCCATTTCCACACTAGCCTCTTATAGCATGATGATTCCACTTTCAGCATCCTCTGGAATCCTGGGGTTTGCAGTTTCAGGAGGGTTTCGTCTCCTCACACCGGTCTTCTTCTCCCACCCTACTGACCGTGAAGCATATGCTTTAAGAGCTCTCTCTCTTTCAAGCAGAGAGGCTCCACTTTTGTTACAATATAGTCTTTTCTTTTCTTACTCTCTTCAAGAAAATGAACCTGTGTTGATTAGGTACAAGTAGTCATGTGAAAAACTATTTTTGTATATCTTACCAAGGAGACTAAATTTGATTTCTTTCTCTGCTAGAAGTTTTGTTTTGTTTTTTTGAGGGAGGGCTGGTTACAACTTCAACTTTCACCTAGCACTTTTAGATAATCTGCTAGAGAGATCCATCGAATCTCTAATGTTTCCCAATAAAGAGAACTGTGGACTTCCATGCAGTAGCAGAGACCCGGCAAGGAATCTGGATTCCAAATCAAGACTGATAGGGAGTTAGTTAGGAATCACCTACCTACCCTAAATGAGTTCAAATCTGCAGGGCCAGATGAATTGCATCCCAATGTACTGAAAGAACTTTCTGATGTACTCTCTGAAACCTTAACAGGTGAGTCGTCGAAGAACTGGAGAAGGGACGACATTGTCTCTCTCTTCTAAAAGGGCAAAAAGGGAAGATTCAGGAAACTACAGACCAGTCAGCCTGTTACGGCCCCACACACCACCCAAGATTGATATGGTTTAATTGGCAAAATATTATTTAATTGGCAACTACATCAATTGGCATTGATATAAGATGAAACCTGAGGTGACTCGAAGGTCAAACTGAGCAGAGGAAAATTACCAACTGAAAATGTGTGATTGCAAGGCAGGTTGGCCAATACCCTCTCCAGGCATAGCCAAAGTCACTGTCAGGCAGATTACCAAGCAGCTCTGGAGACAATAGGCTTAAGACAAAGCTAAAACATCTGAGCATATAATGGCCAAGGGAAGTTCCCAACAAAACACTGATTGATTCAACCCTGTCTCCTCACACTTGGATGTTTCCCTGCATTGTCCTCCCAATCTTTCCACAATAGAGAGCCATTACCACTTTTGTCACCTAAACACTAAGACCATTAATTCCACCTGCACCCCATTGTCTCTGTTGCAACTCCCATTGTCCACTCAGCTGGGAAAGCCATTCACACCCATACCCGCAGAGGAGATTTTGGGTATATAAGTCCTCCATTTTGAGCAGCCAGATGCAGTACTTCTCTTGTTGGTCACTACACTGTCACTCTGATTCTTGAAAGACCGCTATCCTTAAGTATCTGTCTAAGCCACATAGCTGCTTTCTTCACTCCTCTCCAGATTAGTTATTATCATCTGAATCCTAAAATTCCTCTATCCACAGCTTTCCTCCCTTTATCCTTCAGTTAGCCCTTGCATGAGTGTGTGAGTGCTTGAATCTTGTGTGTGCATGAGTGACTTTCAATAAAACAATAAAACACATAGATATCACAAGGATTATAAAAATGAGCTTCCCTATGAAATTGGAACTGTATTTGTTGAATACGTTTAATTCTGTACAGAGTTATATTGAGAAACAATATTTTAAGAAGTACTTAACCTAATAATTAAGGCTAGAATCCTTTATGCCAAGGAATGGAAAAAGGAAGAGATTCCTAGTATTGATTCTTGGCTTATGGAGATTTATGAGATATTAGAACTGGACAAGCTAACAATGCTATTAAAAGATAAATCATTAGATAATTTTAGGAAACAGTGAGAAGATCTAATCACATATTTTGGTCAAAAATGAGGGGACTCTTCAATTTTAGCTTTTAGAGATTGATTTAGATAAAATGGAGTTATATTTATCTAATTTTGATTTCTTTGTTTCCCTTTTACGCATTTTGTGTATTGAATATACTACTGTTGTTTTAATTGTTTTCTGGTGGATATGTAATTAAAAAAAATAAAAACAATAAAACACATTTTAGCCTATTTTGGAATCTCTGGCTGGTTCTTTCCTGCAAGACCCCATAAACATTGACGGAAAGATATCATTAAGTTGCCCCCCTCTCACAGGCCTCTTAATTTGAGTTAATTAATTCCCCATTGTCAGGTGGAAGTACTGGCATCATGGGTGGACCCCTGAGTCTAGAAACTGCATGACCTTTGCAGCTGTATCTATTCCCTCTTACCAAAGTTTCCAGAATCTGGAAAAAGAGTTGTTTTAATAACTGTCAAATAGAATGCTTGTATGTGCAAACTTGTAATGTTACAGCTTATCAGGTACTGCAGATCCAATAGTTCTTGGCAATAATTGGAATGTGCTGCTCTTACTTCACTGTTCCTGAATAAAGCTTTTGAAAACCTCTAAGCCTAATTACTGGAACTATGAGTTAGTCAGTACCTGACAAAAAGTTATGCTGACAAAACACTAACTACCTGGTATTTTACCTGTATTTAATATTGAATTCACTAGTTATTGCAATGAAATAAAGAATTGCTCTTTAAGAGATTTGTAATAAATTGCAGATAATTCATCTAGGAGACAAGAAGAATGAGCAACAGTGTAAGAAGCAAGGGAGAAGGGTGAATTGCAAGGGCATGAAGTAATGGGAGTGTCATGCCTTTGTCCCAGAACCCAGACAGGTCCCTTCCCAGTAGCCACACCCCAGAAAAGGCAGTACTTACAGCAGGCAAGAGGTAAATGGAAAGCCTAGGCCTCTGGTAGTGCTTATATGGGAAGAGCTCATTAATTAGGACACAGCTGGCCAGGATGCTGAGGTTATATAATCAGAGGCGTCAACAACAGAAGATTGCTGGAAACTACTGACCTATTGGTGGTGACAGCTGTAGTGATTCTTGCAGTTTCTACGTGTGTGCTTTGGACCTTGATGTTTCACTCGGATTATCAGTTTGGCTTTTGGACTATTCCCTTTCTGGACTGTTGTTGTGTTTTATTGAGAGTTTACTTCAGCCCAGAGGCTGTTTTATGGAGCTGCTGTTAATTAGTTAATTAGGCAGCTGAGGAGCCTTGGTGGGCTGCCAAGTTCAGGACAGTGAGGGGGGAGTAGAAAGCAAGGGAAAGTTAGCAGCTCAAATGGTGGCGTGTAAGGAGCGAGAGAGAGAAGCATTGTGAGGGTACATAAGGAGGTGAGAGAGGGAGTAGGACAGAAGGAGAGTGACCTGTGAGAATTGTGACATGAAAGAAGAATGGAATGGGTGCATCATAACGAAGTGAGGCAGAAGATGGTGTAGGAGGGGGAAGGATAAGCAATGGGAATAGTGGAGCAGAAGAAGAAAGGGAGGAGCCCATTGTGAGGGGGTGAGGTGAAGTGAAGGAGAGAATAGGAGGGAAAGGAGAGTGAACAGTGTGAGTGCCGGAATGTACACAAGGGGGGGTGAGGTGAGGAGAGAGAAGACGTAAGAGGGAAAGGAGACTGAGTGGCATAAATCAAGGAGTGCAAGAAGCTAGAGGACCTTAAGACAGGTTTGCTGAGGGGTAACGATGGTCCAAGGTAAATACCATGACCAAGAAGAAATTAGGGTCTCTATGTTTCAAGTATAACATTTTTACACGTTAGTCTGTACTGGTTCTCTCAGATCAGTTTTCAATGTTTAAAAAGTGGTGTGAAACATATTGTTCAACATCTCAGAGATGAAAACCAGAACCAGCATCCTTCCTTCTCTCCTAGGCAGCATCTCCCTCTGAAGCAGCCACCATCACTGTTGTTCTTCGGACAATCCAGACAGTGGAAGGATTAGGACTAAGTATATTAATCCTACGACCCTGTTTCTAGGAGCAGAACTCAGCAAAAATAACGGGCAGTTGGGAGCCAGTGAAGAAGAATGGAAAGAAATAAAAGAAATGAGTCCTGGAATGGAATAGAATGCGACAGGGGGCCTGTTTGTTTGCTTAGCTCTCAAGCAGCTACGGACTTTGTATTTTATACAATAATATGCAAAAAAAAAGTTATGTATTGTTGTTTGGAGTGTGCTTCAGAGAACCCCTTTGTATTGACTTTGCATGTTTATTGTTGCTCACACAGCACTTGGATAATTAAGCGAAAATGTTCTCGTCTTCATTCCTTAATCCCCACATTTCCTCCTTCTTCTATCTTCTCCTTTATTCCACTTCCTACTCATCCCACCATTCAGAAATTTCCTTGACTTGGTGAGTTTGGACTTATTAGTTTGGAGATAAAAAGCTTGTCTTGTTAAACCAATGCCCTCCCTATTTCTACTCGGACATCAAACCAACTGCCTTATAATCCCTTAGAGTGTCTGTCATTGCACTAAAATTAAGACTGCTTTGAATTAAATCTGAAAGACGTGGTCTGCTGCTGATATTTTTGCAGGTCATGCTTCTTGATACTGAGTGGGGAAACACTGAGGCACTCAAACTATTAAAATTCTTAGTGCTAGTACTAATGATTTAATTCTTTCAATTTCTAAAATTTAACAGTATCAAATTAATTTTCAAACATAATATTCCCAGTGCTGAAGTTACTACTAAAATGTTAGCTCACTCTAAAATTAGCTGTTCTTTTCAATATTATTAAGAAAGATTGCCTAAGCTGACCCCCATGACAAAAAATATTGATTCTCAGCCTGGGAAAATCAAATAATGTATTGATTTGTATAGACTTGTCACCATCACTGACCAAGATTCTAAAACTTTTACAGCAATCTTATTGTGCAGATTAATCACTATAGCACTACAAATTATACATCATGATCAAATAGTGTTTATTTCAAATAGTGTTTCTTTTTTAAAAAGACCATTAGGTGTTCCCATAATAGGTTATTATTATTATTGTACAAAATCTCAAGAAGGCTTGCCAAATCAGACACTTCATGAGAGTTGAGATTTTTCTAGTTCTTTTTCTTTATGCCATTATTTTCTTGTGTCAAGATTTTCCCCCTTATTTTTGTCAAATTTTGTTTTTGGTAGATTTTCTTGCATTTGTTAAATGTCTGGATTGTCTGAACAATATAAGGGTATAAAGAACTCTCCCATTCTGCACTCATGTCATCTGTGTTACCAATAATTTTCTCCAGTTTGTTTTTATGCTGTTGATTTTATTTCTAAGCAGCCTCTTTTTCTTTCTTATTATTATTTGTCATAGCAAAATTTTAAAAAATGAAACTAGTGGTAACCTTAGGTATATCAATACTGTTTAATGAAATGAAAAAATATTTGACAATATAGAACTATTCTTAATACATAAATGAAGCTTGCTTTTCTGTTTACTTTTTTCTGTTTTGCTTTTCTGTTTACTAATATCGTAAATAAATTATATACAAATGACAAGCAATTATTCAGTTCAATGAATTCAACTCTAATATGACTGAGGTAAGTAAAGCCACCAAACAAGGATTCCCACTCTTGTGATTTCAATATACTGTTCAGCAATTGATATAAGAATTAATCCAAAAATCAAAGGTATAAAAATTCATATGGCAACCAAGAAAATAAACTTTGGGGTTTTGGTTTTGGTTTTTTTGGAAGAGGACATGATATTAACAGTGTTGCATCTGGAGACATCTATCACTGAAACTATATTAAACAAATAATTATAGCAAAAAGTCTAAAACTTAATTGCTGTATTCCATTCCTCCTAGTTGGGTGAGCTGCTATTCTGCTGGCAGATTGCTCTGTTGATTAACTTGAGACCAGCTGGAAGAAGAGAGTTTTACTTAATCTTCTTGTTGTGTGCTTTCAAGTCATTTCTGAAGACATTTCTGCACTAGACTCTTATAGCGCTACTATTCCACATTCAACCTCCTATGGAATCCTGGGGTTTGCAGTTTCGGGAGGGGCTGGCCGGAATAGCAGCTCACCCAACTAGGGTGAACAACAGAATAGCAGCTCACCCAACTAGGAAGAACAACCCAACTAAGAACAACAACCTGAAGGGAGATGGCTTATGCTAGATCCAAAATTTCCTCCTTTCCTAACTGCCAAGATTTCTAGGCTGGGAGAGGGTTGGGTTCAGCTTCCGATGGCCCAGTGTCAACCCAGGTGGCTCTTTGCCATTGTGACCAGTTATGACAGGACTTTTAAAACACAGAAACATACAGTTAGTTACAAATCATCCAGTTAGCACTTAGCGCTTTACTTTCATGTATTACAATTCAAGCTATACACCTTCTTACCACTTTTGAAAATGTTTTATCGATGCTGAAAAGTCAAATAAATGGAGTTGTATCCTGAATTTATATTCTGATAGATCATGAACTCTGCAAAAGAAGTAAAACTAATCTGTAAAAAAGAGCTCAAAGACAAAACATAAAAGGAAAAAAATGAGATTCTTTGTGGACCAAAAAGCCATTTAAACAAATATTTAAATTGTCCTGATTGTCTACACAGGCTAGTGCTGAAAGGAGGCCATTCCCACAGTACATTGTTATAGCGCTATTATTCCACTGTCAACATCCTGTAGAATCCTGGGGTTTTCAGTTTAGGAAGGGGCATGTAGAATTCTTAGCCAGAGAGCTCTTGGGCCCCAGTAAACTACAAACCCCAGAATTCCACAGGATGTGGAAAGTGGAATAATAGCACTAGAACACTGTAGTGCAGAAATGGCTGGAGTTTCTTGCCAGAAACATCTGAAAGGCCACAGTGGTACATATACTATAGCTATGGAACTAAAATCAAGCCAGAAATGTTGGAAGAGGTATGAAGTGAAAGAATTATACTTCCATATACTATGTGGTGAAGACACTCATAAAAGCATAATGCCTTTGAAGACAAACCTTCCAAGAATATAATATTAACAACATGAACATTCATTTTGACCTCAAACAAGTTTACTCACATTATTTATGGAGCCAAACAAATATCTATCTTTATGTTATTCTTCATGTGGGGAAGGCATTTATTGCTGAAAAATGGAAAATAAACAAATGTTGGTATCAGTGCATTGCACTCTACAAGTAATGACAACAAATCCATGAATCATATTTGAAGGCATTTAATGAATGTACCTTATATCTACAATCTGATGAACTGCAGTTAGGACAGTATCACCACAAATGTGTTAACTGTCTGAACTGTCTCCATTGAACTTACATAAAACACATTTTATTCATTGTGGATGAAACACGTGGCAGCCAATTGTATTAAGAACAGAAGCACCACCACAAGTAGACTATGATTTGGGGCAAATTTATTCTGTTTTTTTAAAAAAAATTCTGGGCAAGATTTATTCAGAGGAGATCTGCCCTTGCCTTCCTCTGGTCATCCAAGTTCACCCAGTGGGTTTCCATGGCTGTACAGAAATTTTAGCCTTGTCTTTCAGAGTCCAAACCACTGCACCATTTGGGCTGCCTGAAACCACTAAGTACCCCCATGGAAATCTATGGAGAACACGCCAAGACTCTCTTGTTTCATATAGAAAAGTACATTTCTCCTGGCCCTTCCTGTACTTGGAGGCTTCTAAAACTGAGGAAGAGAGCAGATGTGTGTGTAGATCACGGCATGCAAAAGAAATTGATCACCCCCCACCCTCCCAAAAAAACCCCTCAACCAGGAGCTGATTGGCTTTATCTATCAGCAGGTAGTTACTTCCTATGAGGGGGCTTTTCCCCAAATAGGTTCCCTCCAGATGTGTTGGATTACAGCTTGCATTCCCAATAGTCAGAAACGATGGAAGGCGTGGTCCAAAACATTCAGATACCCTCAGGTTGGGGAAGTCTGCCATGAGAAGATGAAAGGTGATGTGTGTTCATGGACAGAATTGTGTCCAAGAGCTAGGTTTGTTGCATTAAGACAGAACTGATATGATTTGTTTATACTTCGCAGCCTGCCTGTCTTTTCAAACTGCAAACGGAAAGCAGTCAAGTGCACAAAACAGCTGCTAGAATCATGGAAACACACGGTGCTCCATGCCTACATTCAGATTGCTGTTAAGAGAGTAAAATCCTTTTAGATGCAGAGGGGATCCAGGTTAGGAAGTTACTGTCTTAGGCATCTTCCACCCTCCCCTTTTTCCTTTTCAGACGTTACATTCTTTGCGAACATGCATGCTAGGGGAAGGGTTGGAACAAAGCAGAGCTGCTCCAACCGGTCGGACAGGTAGAGAGAGGCTTGTTGACACCGTTATGTTTGCAGCACGCATGCTCCCTCCCAAGTTTCCTGGTGGTGCCTCCCCTAAGACACCTTAGGAAATTGGGGGAGGGGGGGCACCTCTTGCAACGGCCTCTCTCCCTGCTCTCTTTCTCGGGCGGGAGCCTCGGCAGCCCCCTTGGCTGCCACCCCCGCCCCAGGGCTCCTGCCCCAGAGATCGGCAGAAAGGTGGAACCCGGGGAGAAGGCAACGGTGAGAAAGAGAGGGGATCAGCATGCCCCGAGCCTTTCTAGTGAAGAGGAGGAACCCGCTGCCTGCCAGCCGCAGTTGGGACGAGCTGCCGGACGAAGAGCGAGCCGACACCTACGTCCCAGGTAAAAAGCAGAGCAAGCTGCGCACCTTCGCTCCCGCTTGGAGCTTCCCTTCTCGTCTGCTCGAAGTCCAAAGGCACCCAACGGGGGGACCCCTTGCCGTCGGTATTCTTCTTCCGCACGAAAGAGACATCCGGGGCCATTTCCGCGCTAGACTGTTATAGCGCTATGACTCCGCTTTCAACATCCTATGGAATCCTGGGGTTTGCACTCCCGGGAGGGGCCGCTCGCCCCTCCCAGGATTGCAAACCCCAGGATTCCATAGGATGTTGAAAGTGGAGTCATAGCGCTATAACAGTCTAGTGCGGACTGAGCGTCTGGAACGAAGGTAAACCTGGCTTGGAAGCCCTGCCCTAAATCCTCGGCTGGAAGAGATCTGATTTGACCGAACGGAATTTTGAGAAGAAGAAACCGCATATAATCAGAAACACATTTTCTGTTATTTTCATAGGTGTTGCTGCTGAGCCCAGCCTTTTTACTGTAAAAATTCTGTGGCAGATTCTTGATGAGAGGGGAATCAGCAGGTCTAAAAGTGAAAGCTTATGGGGTGGGGAAATCACACCATGGAAAGGTGTCCTCCAGTTCTTGGGAAGTTTGCTCAGAAGTAATGCCAATTACTAGCTGCAAGATTTACTCCTGAGTAAGTGTGGTCGTTGATGCCTGCAATGATCCATCTGATAGACTGATTTGGCTTGGGAGTGAGCAGTTTGTTACCTGCCAGATGTTGTTGTACTACAACTCCCATGAGCCTTAGGTAGTGGTGTGGGATGAGGGGAGCTGCATTCTGAGAACATCTGGAGGAACACAAGTTGCCCATCTCAGGGTTTAGGACTGCTTGCTCAGGGGACCCAGGAGCTATATCTGCCCTTTACAAGGAAAGGGCTGAACGTGGGCATAATGTCCCACAAATAGAGGCCAGTGAGAGCCTTTACCTTGCCAGTGTGCCCTCTGCTACAGGGACGGCACACTTTCTTTTGTGCTTCAACTTCCAGAAGCCCTAGTAATTTTGGCTAATGATAAAGATTTATGGGAGCTGTAGTGCAAAAAATCTGCAGGGCCAGCATTTCCTCAGCTTTAATCTAATTTCTTAAAAAGCTAATACCTGTGGACGGGGTAGTTGTTGTGTAAAAGACACTTTAAATGCCCCAGGAGTTCTGTACCTAGGAACCTTGGGCCATTTCCACACTAGACTGTTGTAGTGCTATTATTCCACTTTCAACATCCTATGGAATCCTGGGCTTTGCAGCTTAGGGAGGGGCCTTTGAGGGCCCCCCTCTAAACTGCAAACCCCAGGATTCCATAAGATGTTGAAAGTGGAATAATAGCACAACAACAGTATAGTGCGGAAATGGCCTTGATTGCCCCCCCTTTCTGAAAGTGGTGGCAAAACATGTGGAAGTAGGAAAAGACACCTTGCATTATGCGGCGCAACCCCTTTGTCAGTAAGCCTAGATGGCCTCACCTCCCTGTCATTTTGTATGCCCCGCAGCCTACCAGTGAGAGTTTCATTGCATCTTTCTCCAAGTATAACGGGTTGTGGCAAGTCCCGCCAGGCCGATGCGAACTTTGCCCTCTTAGGATTCTTCTGTGTTCCTGGCAGGTTTGCTAGTTAGCTGAAGCACCACCCTCTTGTATGGTGAATAGACGCACCCTGAGATTAAACAGAGCTCCTTTAGTGCCTTTTGACCCAAAAGCACAAAATACAGGTGCTGCCTAACATTTTCTGTGCCTTACTGTGTAGCGGTGTTCACACCTTCCCACACACCCACAACTAGTTTTTTTATTGTACTTTGAACAGAGAGTTAGCTGAGAGCAAATTAAATTACCAGATTATTGTTTCAAACCCTCATAAAATTTTTGATTATTTAAATATCACACTACTTTTTCTTTGTTATTGTTGTGTGCCTTCAAGTCATTTCTGAGGTATGGCAACCCTAGGCAACCCTGTTTTCTCCACAGAATTTGTTCAGAGGGGGATTGCCATTAATCTGAATTAAATTCTCTCCCCAGATTCAAGGGCACTGTAATAACATACAATAGAATTTTCCATTTCACTTAGAAGTATGTATTAACAAGTAGATAAATCCAAAGGTTTCAGGCAGCAACTTTCTCTCTGGTTTCTTTACATAGCTAAACTGCATCCCTGGACTTGCACTGCAGTACCTGCCTAGTTTGCTTCTGTGGTTGGATTGCTCCTGGCCAAATTCCAATGGATTTTTCTGCCTTTAATTGAACAAAGATCATGCTTTGCCTTGAGGCCCATTTTCTGTATACACTTTCAGTTGAAGATACTTGCAGCAGCAGAACACTTTCCTGTTGGTCATGAAAATACATAGCATATTTATTTAAATTTTACAGATTAAACATTTTATATGTGGAAAAATAGCACCTTGTGACTTAACTTTTAAAAACTTTTACATGGTTTCACATGCAGAAAACTACTTAGATAATGCTAACTATGTCTCTTAATTATTCTGGAAACAAATCCCTGCTGAGCCATGGAAACCTACCAGGTGACCTTGGGCAAGTCACATTCTCTCAACCTCACAAGGAGGCAAAAGCAAACCCCCTCTGAACAAATCTTGCCAAGAAAATTCCATGATAGGTTTGCCATAAGTTGGAAATGACTTGAAGCCACATGGCAACAACAAGCAGCTTGAAAACTTGCTATATTATTAAAAGAATAAGTTTAATAAAAAAAGAGTGAGGAAACTCAGGGGGACAGATACTGGCAGTAGGCAGGGCAAAAGATTACCATGACCATATACCCTAAATTAAATGCATATACCATACACTGCTCCCAATTCTCACCAATACACCATGCCTCTTTCATATGTGCATGTGCAGATACACACACACATATACGTACACACAGAAACAGCTGAATTATCAGTGCTTCTATTTTATGCAATTGCTCCAGGCCACTTACTTGCTAGGGAGCCAATGTGGGGGAAAATATGTCTCTTGCCCTCATCACTGCAGCCTCTTCTTCTCTTCTTCCTACTTCACCTTCTCCTTCCTTTTTTGAAAAGATATTTTACCATCATTTCCCAAAAATACTGAAACTCTACGAATACATAAAAGTAAAAAAAACAACATAAGCAGAAACATAAAACCTATGAACTAGGAACTAAAGAAAAAAAGAAGAAGAAAAAGGAAAGAAAAGAAAAAGAACCAACTTCCCTCCTTTTTTGAATGGATTCTAGCAATCTTATTGATTCAAGCCTCTCAAAGAAAATATCCAAGGCTTATCTTCTATCCCCTCCCCCAATTCATGCTTTTGAAAAGAAAAGGCAAACATACTTTCTTCTACCAAAGGTTGACATATCAAGCATGATATATTACTTTCTATTACATTCCATTACAAATTGCTCATGTGATAAATAGCATTATGTGGTAAATGATGTTAGTGCTATGAGATTACATCAATGCTACTGATATTACTAAATGCTACTTGCTGGCTAAAACTGTAACTCTATTATGTGTTTCATGACATTCCTAAATCCAGATATTTCAATACCCTTTTCTATTATAAAATCCATTATAGAATTTATATACCCAATCTGTTTATCATTACCCTATATCAGTGGTTCTCAACCTGTGGGCCCCCAGATGTTCATGGACTTCAGCTCCCAGAAGCCCTGAGCATTGACCATAGTGGCTGGGGCTTCTGGGAGCTGAAGTCCATGAACATCTGGGGGCCCACAGGTTGAGAACCATTGCCCTATGTCCATAAACATTTTTTAAAATATATATTTATTAAACATATATAGATAAGATACAAATAGGGTGGTTCAAATAAAGTTCCTCAAAATCAACGACAAATCATTCTTCTAAACAAAATTTTAAAAACACTCTCTAATTTTTAGATGATGAATAGAACTCACTTATCAATATATCTAATACCTTTAAATAGAATCTGTTTACAAAACTACAAAATTTTTAATTTAATTTAATTTTTAATTTCTCCATTAAACTATATCTGTAATCATTTCTTAACCAAGTTTAAACCAGAACTACAGTCTGCTCTCCACATTTGCTAGGCTTAGGGGCACAGGACCCTCATGAAAGTGAAAAAATTGTGAATAACTCTAGGCCCTCCAAAACCATATTTAACACACAAAAAAGTATGATCACTATATTCAACCCACCGTGGATTCCTTTCAGGCATCAGGGTTCCGTTCACAAGGAAGAAGTGGGTGGCTGGTGGGGCTTAACGGCCACCTCCACTGCTGCCCCATACCATTTTTAATAGGGACTTACAAGCCTCATTCACAGTTTCTCAATCTCATGAGGCTTGCAGTCCCTTTTAAAAATGGCATAGGGAGGCAGCAGAGGTGACAGCAAATAATTTGTGAATAATCAAATCTGCAAAAGTGAAAGCCACAGATGTGGAGGGCTGACTGTATTTCATTTTGAATTGAACTTTGAATTTGAGTTTACCTCCCCTTTTCCCTCATAGCCATCCCATCAATGGACTATGCACTCTCCAACTTCTCTGATTCTCATCCTTGCCCTTTCAGATTGCTTCTCACATTACATTTTAGACTAACCATCCTGAAACTACACCCTTATCTTTGATACCTTTCTCTAACCCCCTTCAACCACACAGGCTAAATCAGTTTGATTTTGTTAAACCATCAAAGTAATTTGCTTACAGATCAGTTTTAGATTCATCTCTCCCTTTGCTCCCGCTTGGCTATAATCTCACTTTCACAGACCAAAGCTTCTTGGTCATAAATCTCCCCCAAGTCAGTAACTCCCTCCATTAACTTGATCTGAGTTTGTCTCTCCATCTGGTTTTCATCCTCTTTCACTTTCATGTCACTGGCTTCTGTGTCTCCCTCTTGCCTTACTTCTTTCCACAGTTCTTTGACACAGAACTCTTTCCTTACAGCCTCTATCTTGTTCTTCTGCCAGTTTAGGAGTTCCATGTGTAGTTCCTCCACGATCCATTATAAAAAATCCTCGGGATATTCCTAGGAAGGTTCCATGTTTCATTTGATCCAGCATTTACAGAGTTAACAACTCACATCATTTGTGTCTAGCAGAAGCTGCCAGCAAGACAATGTAATCAGCATCAAACAGATAATATCCATGCTTTCTAATGCTGTAATTAAAATCCAATTCCATTTTACAGATAAAATGCAATTCAGTCTATTCACAAAGTGCATGCACTCAAATCCTTAATTACAGTATTTCTTCCACATTTGTGGGTTTGACCATCACAGATTTGATTATTCACAGATTATTTGCTGCTGTCTCTGCTTTCCTTTTGCACTCACATACATGCGCAGGCAGATGGAGGAAGTGTGAGGAAGGAGGTGCGTGTGTGTATTCTCTCACTTGCACTCTTGCACAGGTGAAGGGGTTGGGATGGGGAGAATGCCTCAGTCACTCACTCATGCAGGTGGAGGGAAGGGACAGGGGAGCATGAGGAGGAAGGCTGTGTATGTGTGCTCCCTTATTCACTTGTGTGGGCAGAGGGATGGAAGAAGGGAGCATGAGGAGGGAATTTGTGCATGTGCATTCCCCTGCTCACGCATTTGCATGGGTGGGGGAAGGGGATGGGATGGGGAGCCGGAAGAGCTAGGGTGCATACCTGCTTCCCCTTGTGCACACTCTTGTGGGTAGGTGGGAGAAAAGGAATAGAATGGGGGGAGTAGGAGGAAGGACCCACGCATGCATTCCCCTGCTCACTCCTTTATGAGGGCAGGTGTACAGAGGGAGGGGATGGGACAAGGGAGTCAGAGGAGGGAGGTGTGCACGTTCATTCTTTCACTTGTTCACTTGGCGGGGGAGAGATTTGTGGTTTTTCCACTTTTGCAGGGGTCTTGTGCCCCAACCCTCAAAAACTGGAGGGCTGACTGTATTTCCTTTAAAAATGTCACCTCTCCACACAATTTTCTAATTCATTTGTTCTGATCTTAGGGGGAGGCAAACTTACTCAGCTCTTGATCACAGAAAGAAGATAGCTGTGTAGGCTCAGTTGTTCTGTTTTAGTCAGAAGGATTCTTCACTTTTGTAAATTCAAAGGCTTAATTACGAGTTTCTTCTTTTAAAAAGTAGGTTGCTGGCATAGGGCCATGAGATCATTAAATCTAAACAGCTGGGTAAGATGTCACTCCCTCGATCCTTCTCATTCATAATGCATTTACTAACAAGTAAACTCAAATAAATAATGGGGTAATCCTCTGATCCCCCTTCTCTAGCCAGCACTTTTACCATGAAAGCTCTCCTGAGTGCAGAGCTGCCACTAGGAGCATCTGCCAAGCTGGCCTGCTAGAAGTTGAGTTTCCTTCTTTTTTTCTTCCCAGGTGCTTTCCAGATATTTTGTATGTTACTTGAATAATTGAGTTAAAAAATGCATGCCATTAAGCTGTGGATCTTTTGGAAGATGTAGAGCTGAAAAGGAGCCCACACATAAATATTTTTTGTGCTGCTATCAATTTTGAGGCCCGTCTCTAAACTGTAAACCCCAGGATTCCATAGGATGTTGAAAGTGGAATAATAGTACTATTAGAGTCTAATGCGGAAATGGCCTAAATCTTTGTTCAGAGGGGGTGAGGTTACTGAGAATTACATTGAGAATAACACTTAGAACACTTCAAATGTCGTAAATAAATGCAAAATGCTATTACTAGTTCATTCCAAACGAATGCAGTTGTTGTTTTCAACTGGAGATAATAACAGTCTAGTGTGGAAATGGTCTCTGGTATCTTGCAGATGAGAGGCTGAGAGAATAGCTGTTTACCTTTTTAAGACATTTATGTACCATTCTGTATTGTTACTGTCAGGATGACTATCATACAGAAGTTCAATAAACCAGATAAATCATATCAAACAAAACGGAATAGATGGCCTCAGAGAGTGGTGGACTCCCCATCTTTGGAGGTCTTTTAAAAAGCCAAAAGGATGTTCAGCAGTGATGTTCTCAGAGGTGAAAGGAAAGTCTGAAGACACACAACACATATTAAAGAAACACGGAGGCCCTTTCCACATCATACCTTTTCTCGGCGCTGGGGTATGGTGCTCATGTGAGCTGCCTGTTGTAAGAGGCCTTCGCGTCCAGGTTTCTTCAGCTCTGCACGAGCTACCTGCTCATGCAAGAGCCCCACCTCTTCCTTTCACTGTGCAGCCTGGGACCTTCCCAGGCTGCACTGAGACAGGAAGCACGACTGGCCCGACTCCTGAGGCTCCACACACAAGGTAAGTGTGTGCAGGGCCTGGGAGCAATGCATGACCACGCACCATTTTCAGCTTAAAGCCAAAAATGAAAAAGTGTGCAAGCGGTGCCTGCCAGGCCCTGGAGCGTTGCACAAATGTGAGTGCATCGTGTGGACCGCTCCTCACATTTGTGCAACACTCAACAGGCCCTTTCGCATGGGCCAGAATGTGAGAAGCATGAATGAGGGGAAGCTACACATAATAAAACAAGTGAGGAAAGATATAGCACAAGCAGTCAAAGGACGCAAACTGTTGCCCCACAACATTCAGTCAGTTGGTCTCCTGCTTCATTTCTTGATCCTAGGCCAAATTTTCCTATGATCTTTGATTCTGGTCTGTTTCCTACTTTTGCATGCCAGTTGCCTACAATTAACACACAGTCCTGTTTGGCATGTGATCAATTTCCTCCAGGACTCCTGCACAGAATCTTTCAATTTCTTCTTTTTCTGCCTCAGTGATTTGACCATAAACTTGGATTATGGTTATATTGATGGCTCTTCCCTGCAGTCTTACTGACATGATTTGGTCTGACTTTGCATTGTACGATTTGACTGCTTTTGCTATATCTCTCCTCACTATTAATGCCACCTCATTTCTTCTTAGATTATCATTTCCAGAGTAGAACACTGTGTAATTATGTAACTCAAAATGTCCCATTCTTTAGCTTGCTCACTCCAAGTATTACATTGTGATTCTCCATGAATGTAGCCTGGCTGTTTTTTCAGACATCCTGCAGGTGGTAGTGATACCCTCTATGAGCCAACCTGTTCTTCTTCCCTTTGTATGAAAGCTCTGAATAAACTTTGGCTAGGAAAAATGATTCTTCCTGTCATTTTTAAAAAGTTCTCTTGCATTTTCTTCACCTCTTGATAAAGGCAGCAGGGCTGAGCCATCTGCTAGGAATAGGCTCAGGCCTGTTTTTAAAAACCCTGAACTGTAGTATCCACTGTTCGTGAACTTGACTTGTTCTAGAGATTTAAATTCCTAGCTGCTTGGATATCTTGGGGTTTACTCATGAGATTCTGGGACACAATAGGTAGTGTCTGCTTGCCTTGCTGAAATCACTGTCGAAGCTAAAAGGCTTGCATAATCAGTTTTGAGCTAAAGCCACTAAACTGCACAGCCAGAGTTCTGATGCCATTTCTGGACTAGCCTTATTAAAGTGCTATTATTCCACTTTCAACATCCTATGGAATCCTGGGGTTTGCAGTTTAGGGAGGGGCCTCAGGCCCCCCCTAAACTGCAAACCCCAGGATTCCATAGGATATTGAAAGTGGAGTAATAGCACTATAACAGTGAAGTAATGGCACTATAACAGGCTAGTGCAGAAGTGGCCTTAGTTGCAGGGCCTCAGTAGCCCTTCATTTCCTAAGTCGTACTTCTGGCTCTAAGGTCTGTGTCACTCTCTCCTACTCTGAGTTCTTTGCCAAGATTTTCCTGTTTCCTCAACAGCAGCCAGATTTATATTGATCCTTCCATATACAAAGACGATCCCAAGAGAAGGTGTAACCCATGATGGATGATCCTGATCCTTTGACAGTGGGAGGGAAATATCCATTGACTAATAACAGACCCTATCTCAGGAAAGAGAATCTTTTGATGTCAGTTGAGCTGGAGGTTAGCTGGATGGAAACATAGATAGTCAGTTCCAAAGAACTGAAACCCCTCTTGGTTAGGTTGGACCAAGTAGCCCCAGTCATGTATCCAGAGGAAGACCTCTGAAAAGGCATGTATACATTTCAAATGGGCTGACTGCAACTTTGACACCTTGAGAGACTATGGGTGTCAGGAACAGATTCACTCACAAACGTATTCAATAAACTAGAAGTAGTTTTATTGAGAACAGAGCGGTGATGCTGTCTTCAGACTTTAAAGATCGCGAATGGGATTTGTTTCCCGAACTTTACATTTAAACGTTTAACTTCACAGGCCCAACCATCAAAGCCTTGGTGGCCATAAATCACCATGAGCCTTATCTGATCTACTTATTCCTGGGGAACTCTAGCCGGAAGGAATGTTCTTCATATGTAAATCCTAGTAGGTAGCTAACACCCTTCTGATGATCCCTTGCTATACTAATCTAAACAATAAACACATATGTCTCCTGACAATGGGTCTCCTGATTGAAGTTAGCGATCACAAATTGTGAGAACTACAAAGCTGAGGTCCATCTGCACAATCCAGTTTCTATCCTTTCCCAAGAAAAGGGTCTGCCACTCAGGGATGTTTTGCCCTATAATTGAGCTCTTTTTTGAGTTTTGGCAGACTTTGTCTCATTTTCTTTCTGGGACCCATTCGTATGTTGGTTCGTACATTCGCTCAATCTGTCTCTTTGTTTGACAAGTGTGATAATGGGGCTTCCCATTATCTAGGCTTATCAAAGGGAGATACTTCCCTCTTCAGGTAAACCAAGGGTTAATGAGATGTTAGGATTACATCAAGGGTCACAGGGTGAGAGTTGACCAACCGAAAGGAAAGGGTCAGCGTCACAGGTCACAAGGTGAGAATTGACCAACCGAAAGGAAAGAGGCGGGCATCTTGGAGATGCTTCCAGATCCTTCCAAGGAGGAAAATATAAAACTTCTGAGAGGCCATGTGGCCAGAGAGAGAGAGAGAGAGACAGAGAGAGAGAAAGAGAAGAGAGCTGGGCCAGTGGAGCTGGCAGGCATGCTGTGTCTCCTGGACCCCCCCTCTCCTCCTTTAGACCATCTACGCCTATAACCTAATTGTGAGTAACTAGAAATAAGTAGTTAGTCGCGTTAGGGATGTTGTTATTTTGGGAATTGGCTGATATTAAGAATGTATCTGTGCTGTTATATCCGTTTTGTAAATTCTTGTAACCAAGTGTACCTGGGAGAAGGGGAGTCTCCCAAGTGTGATATTGTTTATTTTGCATGCCTTGATTAAAACACTTTTATAAACCTCCGTTTCTCTCCATTTCCACGCCAGGGTTGGCACACGCTACATAGGACCTCTCTCACTCAGGGGAAAGAGGAGGGGGAAGATCCTTACACTTAGAGATTAGGCAGAGTCCCTCCTGTTCTGTCTAAGTAATTCATAATTCAGGGGGGTGGTGGCAGCATACCGATAGAGTTGGGGAGATTGCCAGTCGTTCCAAGCGTGGGAATCAGCTTTGGGAGGCTGGCAAGAACCCTAGTAAAGCACTGGGAGGGAATTTCCAGTTTTGCAAAGGTGGAAGTCCACTTAAGAGACTGGAAATAAACCTACAGTGTCACAACAAGCTGTCCTGTGTTTTCCCAAAACTGCAGCCTTCAGGATCAGGTGCAGCATATTTGCTTAGTCCCCTCAATCTTTTTTCTTCTTAAGACTCTCAACCTCATTAGCCCTTGTATGCTTGTATAAGTGAATGTTTTCTGTGCATGAATGAGGAATTTTGCCAATTCTGCCAAATAAAAGACTGTTTAAATGGACACTTGACTTCTCTCTTTCTCATGCAGTCTGACCCTGTAAACATAGGATAAAAGATCTCGCTGTGTTGCCCTACCCTCCATTTTGCCAAGTTGTGCTCTGCTACTTTCCCCAAACCTTAGTAAAATCCATGTATCTCCCGGGGACCTCAGTAGCCAGGGTAACAAAAGTAACTTTTTTTTACAGCCCCTTCCAATTCTCTAGAGATATTTCCTCTGTTTATTGGTAGCCTACTACTATGTCTTTTTCCTTTATGATGTGTACATAGCTAATTCTGTCTGTATGCCTTGCTTTGGTTGGAATCCATCCAGTTAGAACACATCGTTCTGTAGCACTGGTAACTGCCAGAGATACCATTCCTGTATTAACTTGACTTTGTTGATACCCCACTTCCTCATAAGCAAGGCATTTGAGGAACAGGTCACTAGGAGGCAGCCTCCTCCATCACCATTGCTGCTTGTTGTTTTCTGTTTGTCTTCCTGCCACTGCTGGTGATGGCTTTTTCTTCCTGCTTTCACCAGCGTGGTATAGTGGTTTGAGCATTGAACTATGACCCTGAAGACCACGATTTAATTACCTGCCTGGCCATGAAAACCACAAGGTGACCTTGAGCGCGTCACAGACTCAACCCCCACCCATGACAGGTTTACCTTAGGGTTTCTAGAAGTCAGAAACAACTCAAAGGCATACTATAACAACATAACTGTGCCAGCAGAGCCATTAGAGTCTTAGCCAATGATCTCTTAGACGCATGCCTTCAGAGAATATAGATGTGTTCTCTGTTGATATGTGTGTGGAGAGGACACTCATCCTGACTTAGACTTAACAGGAAGTGTGCGATGACTGCCATAAAAACAGTCATTGCAGGTGTTGCCAGCAGGTACCCTTGATTTCTTATAGTATTCACTGCAGAGTTCTTTGTAATTTTTTGATAATATAATGACCGTTGAAAAATATTTTGTGCACAATTTTTGGCTTTTTGCATGATATCTTTGGCTCCTGTGCTGATGATCAATGAATATATTTTTAGCAGCCATAATTGGTTAAACTCCCTACAAGTACAAGAAGCAACCAGTGAAGTACTTTTGAGAGGAGGGCATTATTATTACTGCTGTTTCATTCATTTATATCCCACCTTTTCCCCAATAATGGGACTCAAGGAGTCTTAGGCCCTTTCCTCATGGGGGGGGGGCCGAAACGGGGCCGTGCACGCAGGGGCAGAACTTATCCGCAAGCGGGTTGCTCCATCCCTGCGGAGAGTGTGGATCCGCCGTTCCAAATGCCGCCGAATTTCGGCGGCACTCAGCGGCGCCCAAAATGGCGGCCGGCAGCTTCCGGCAGCGCTCCACTAATTAGGACAGCGCGCCAGCCAGAAGCCCGCCCCCGGGCAGATCTGCAGGGATGCGCTACTGCTTCTCTGCAGTTCTTCACCGGGGGCTGCTACGGGGCAGCGCGGGTAAGTTTTATAAAAACCACTTTTGAAGGTGGTTTTTATAAAACTCACAGCGCCACCCCCAGGGCTGCGCTAGAGCAGTTTGAGGTCTAGAACCTCATTTTTTTTAACTGCTCTAGCGCAGACCCCAGTGAAGAAGACCTCCAAGAGAGGTCGCTCTAGCGTGGGCAATATGCCTGTGTGGAAATGGCCTTACTAAAGGAGGCTAATTAAAACCAAATTTAAAATATACAAAACAAACAAGACATCAGTTTATAAAACATTATTTTTTAAAAATTGAACAATCTATAGAGGTAAAACAATTTAAAATCCATTAAAAGACAGAAGATAAAACAGCCAACTTCCGTTTAAAAATCTCCAGTGAATGGGAGTCACCTAACCCCAGAAGTCTCTTCTACTGTTGAACAGTTCTTACCATTGGGACATTTTCCTCAATGTTTAACTGAAATCTGTTTTCTTGTAATTTTACTGGAAAGTTTGACTATCTACAACTTTTAGGCTAGTCTGCATACTGCTGACACATCATTACTCACAAACCTGAATTACATCCTGCCATTCATGTTATTTCTCTACTGTATGCATCCCAAGTACTTTTGGAACACTAAAACATTGGAACATCTCATGGAAGACCAGTAACAGCAAACATGATTTTTAAATCTATTAAATTTTTTACAGTAAATATGCCACTTTTCCAAGATGTGTTCTAGGCAACTAAAAATCATATAGAATAATAAAAACAATAAAAACATACAGTCCATTAAATGCATACACTGAAAAGGAGGGCAAATATCACAGGAAAATTCCCAAAATAGGATTGCTTTACAATTCAGTAACAGAAATTATGTCTGCAGTAAGTAAAAAATGCTCTAAAATAATAATTAACAAAATAAATGGAATAATAGGGAAAACATTGGAATAAAATAAAACAAGTGTGACTGTAAATGTAAAGAATTTGGGATTGGATAGAAATGAGGAATATTTGCTGAAACAAATGTTGAGGGCAGCTCAGGCAGTTAATGCATTCAGTTAGAAAGAGGAACAAAAATGGAAGATGGATAGATGGCAATATTCTATTTCAGAATATATAATGTTTGATTTTGTATTAGAAAGAAGAATGGGGTATATGGGTCAGCTGAGAACAGTCAAATGCCTTTTGTTTCCTGACAATATTTAATAAAATGTGTATGGCTAATTCTTTCTAAGGAGTCAAGGCTTCCAGGTTTCAGACAAATAGCTGCATGGAACTTTGTGCAAGAGCATTTTGGGATTTTCTAGAAAAGGACATGCATGTCCCCTATGTTTATTTCAGAGCAATTGTTGTGAAAATGATAGACAATAGAGATGCATTTCCCTTCAAGAAATGCACAAAACATCAGAACGATGGATAGGGGCAGGGTGTTTAATACTCAAATATGCTGAGAAGGAATCATTGTCCTTTGTCTTCCCCTCCCTCTGTGGTCTGTTTGCAGGTTTATTTTAGGCAAACTATATGATTGCAACATATACGATAAAAATTTCCTCAGTCAGAAGGATATGTGCAGAAGGCTAGTGAGTTATGAATTACAAAAGGATATGTGCAGGGGCGAGTGAGTTATCATGAGCCAAGAACAGTTAAAGACATTTTTTTTCTATTCAGCTGGCACCAATCACAGAAAGTGTGACAGGACATGGAGGGATAATAGATGTGGATCGTACTGTACCAACAATAGGACTTGAAATTCCAGGATTTTTCAAGCAAGCACCTAGTGCTACATCCCCAAACGCCCCACAGGCTCATCAAAAACTCTTAACATTGTTGCTACTGTCAGAGAGACCTAGCAGAGTGAGAAACAGGCTTCCAATAATTACTTCAGCCTCTCTGCCCCAAAGCGCAGCTACTGAAGACCTGCAATAAAATAATCTATTACTGAAACTGGAAGTTAGAGCAGCTAGAACCAAAGAAGGTACCCTTGCTTCTCTACCCTGATTGTTTTCCTTATACAGACAACTTCAACAGAAATGCATCTGGGACTTTCTGAATCCAAATCCCTAATGTCAGTTAAATTTGGATTTGGTCTACTCTGAGAGAGCCCCACTTCAGTTTGACTATCTTCCAGTTCTCTGCAGTTCAACCCAATTCACTTCAGAGTTCAGCTGAATTCAAAGCATGCCCCTAGTAATCAGCATATTGTTACTGACCAAAATCTTTGGAATACAGCAGGGTTGAAAACCAATTAAATAAGTGAATAATACCAATGGTACATTTTCTGCAGGCTATGTACTGTGGGATGGGCAACTCTGGGCCTCCAGATGTTTTCAGGATACAGATCTTCTAGCCAACTTAGCCAGTGGTGAAGGATTATAGGAGTTGCATTTCAAAAACTTTTGGAGGGCCATTGTGGTCCATCATCAAAAACTAATATGTGTTTGAATTCTGCCTGTTCCTGACTTTAAATCCATGTGTTCCTTCTCCAGGGGAGTTAAGGTGTGTACTCCTAAATTATCGTAGTGAAGACAGCTGCAGCATAGAGAGCACTAGCAGCAGGGATACAGAGATTGCCAATATCTCAGCCCCTGAGTCCACAACAGAAGATACACTTTTGGACTTGGCAGTGAACCATCCTACAGTCAGATCCAAAATAAAGGTACATATTGTTTTTGGTATACATTGGTATTTCCTGTCTTTTTGTCTGTATCTGTGTGTGTGTCCGTGCCTTCAAATTACCCATTGATTTATGGTGACTCCCTTAATTTCATAGGGTTTTCTTAGCCCAGGAATACTCAGAGGTGGTTTGGCTGTTTCTTCCTCTGAAATTTAGCCCATAGCACCTGGTATTCATTGATGCTCTGCCATCTAAGTACTACCTGGGGCTGATCTTGCTTAACCTCCAAGATCAGAAAGACTGGTCAGTGATGTAAAATGGGTGAGAACTTCAGGTGGAAGCCACCATGTCCTACTGTGAATCATTATAAAGAAGAAAAGGAAAGCTGAGTTCAGTTAAAAATGCACTCTAGGTTTCAAGAAAATCAATTTCAGTGAGTTTACGGACATATGAAGTGACATCCCATAGACTGTAATACTAAAAGAGAAGTGAGTTCATGATGGATGAGAGATTCATAAAAGGAAGACTGAAGGTACAACGACAAACAATTCCAATGAGAAATCAAAATGGAAGACACCTAAAGAAACCAGAGTAGATGTATAAAGAGATTTCAGAGCAGCTGAGATTTGAGAGGCATATGTAAAAATGTAAGAAGGGGCAAATCACCAAAGAAGAGTATAAACGAGTAGTTATTATTTGGAGAGAGAAAGTCAGGAGAGTTAAAGGTCAGAAAGAACTTATTTATTAAAAATTATGTAATTGTTAAAAATTATTTATTAATAATAATAAAAATGGGGATTTTTTTTGGCTACATTCAGTGCAAGAGGAAGAACAAGAGAGAAGGCAGAGCTGCTCAACGACTACTTTGTCTTTGTCTTTTCCAAATACAACGGCTGTTCTCAACCTGATGAAAACAGAATAAATGATGCTGTGAAGGGGATGCAGTCCCAAATAAATGAAGAAATAGTGTAGGAACAGCTAGCTCATTTGAATGAATTCAGATCTTCAAGACTAGATGAAACTGTATCCAAAGATGCTAAAGGAACTTGTAGATGTATATAGGTGAGGTTTCTGCAAATCACAGGCAGGCAAATGTTGTCAGCTCCTTCAAAGTCTGGGGTGATCTTTGCAATTAGTACCCAGTCAGTTTGACATAGTATGGCAAAAGGTTCTAAACAATCAATCTGTGAGCTTTCAAAAAAGAATATTGTGAAAGCTAGGAGCCAGCATAGATTGCTCAAAAACAACTAATGTTAGACTTACCTTTCTTCCCTCCGTCGACAGAGTTACAAGCTTGATAGCTCAAGGGAATACTGTGGATATAGTGTATCTTGATTTCAGTATGTTTTTTGATAAGGTCCCTGTGATATCAAGAACTTTCATATGCAAAATGTTGCTTTATTAGATATTATGATCATAAAGTAAGGAGCTAGTGGGAGGGGTTAGTGAATGGAATATTGATAATGGACCATCTGAGGGAGTTGAACAAGGCTGATGAAATGACAGTTGGTATAGTAAACAGAGTTGTGCCATGAGTGAATGAGTGAGGATTCAAGTTGAGAGTCAGTCATATTTAGATTGATGAATTAATAAGTGGTTTTTAAGAGTCTGAGTTAGCTGGCAGAAGGGGTGAGTGAGAATGAATTATTTGTTTTAAATGTATTAAATTAGCAATCTGTTTTGTTATGTTCAACTCCTATAAAAAAAGTATTGCTTTTGTGTTACATGCTTTTGGCCTCTGGAAATGTTGTATATATAAAGACTGGGTTCAGTCCATAGTAGCAAGAGAGAATAGAGAAAGTTGGTACCCATTAGGGATAGAACTCTTGGAACAGAGGGCCCTTGAGGTCACCTGTTAGGTCTCCACTGTTAGCGGCCACAGCATCAAGACAAGAGGAGGTCCTCACATGGGTGGCTGAGGTGAGGATAAGGGAAAGCCCTTGGTATTGGTGGTAGCAGTGCAATTGATGGAAGTTTTCAAATTTGGGTGGTAGCAGATTTTTAGGTGGAACCTTACACCTAGAGGGAAAAGTAGCAGAATAAGGGGCAGAAGCTTCAAAATGCCACATGAGTTCTCTCAGACAAATTAGTAAAATGTGGATGAGACAATACCAGTGATAAGTAGATATGTAACTGGTTGATGGATTGAACACAGTGATTGTTCACTAATGGTTCCTCTTTATCCTGGAACGAAAGATATGTCACAGTGTCTGTCTTTAGCTCAGTTTTGTTCAAAATCCTTTTAAATGACCTAGATAACAGAATGGAGGGCATGTTCGTCAGATCTGCAGATGACACCAAGCTGGGAGGGGCAGGTATTACCTTCTGAATACAGAATCAAGAGTCAAGATGATCTTAAAGATTGGAGAGCTGGCTGAAAACTAACAAAATGAATTTCAACACGATAAATGTAAGGTGTTACATTTGATTAAAACAAATCAGATGTACAAAATAAAAGCCGGTACACATGAAGTAGATCTAGAGTTGATAAGCATAACGTACATCAACAATGTGATGCAGCAGCAGCAAAAAAAAAAATCAATGCAGTTCTAGACTCCATCAACAGAATTATAGCATCCTTATCAAGGGAAATAATAGTATTACTCTATTCTGCTTTGGTCAGTCCTCACTTGGAATATTGTGCCCAGTAGTGGGCACCACAATTTAAGAAGAAAGAAATCCTAGGAATAGCAGCCAAGATGGTGAAAAGTCTGGAACCCAAGTTCTATGAGGAATGGTTGAGGGAGTTTCATGTGGAAAAGACTGAGAGATTACATGACAGTTATTTTTAAATATTTGAAGGTCTGTTTATTGTTTGCTAAAATAAGTTTGCCCTCCCATCACACTCTGGGGGCATTTTTGTCATATTTTTTGCTTCTTCTGGACCATTTTAATTTTAGAATCCAAAACTCGTGGGAGAACACTTCAAAATGCCCCCTGGACATTGTTATAGACCTTAAAATAGCTGTTTTAAGCAAAGCAAACAGAGTTTGGACAAAGAGACTGCCAATTACAATTCATTAGGAAATTCCAGGCCATTTCCACACTAGACTTATAGTGCTATTATTCTACTGTCAACATTCTATGAAATCCTGGGGTTTGCAGATTAGGGAAAGGCCTAAATGCCCATCCTTAAACTACAAACCTCAGGATTCCATAAGATGTTGAAAGTAGAATAATAGCACTATAAGAGTCTAGTGTGGAAATGGCCCCAGTCTGTCACCAGAGGTTTCAGCAGGGATAACAAAATCTTGCCACACTACATGTTTTAACTGTCAGGTTTGTACATGGTCAGCAAGTTTTCTGAATGGCTAGGGTTAATAATGCAATCATCACTGTTAGTACTTACTGAATGTAATTTCCTTCTGACCACACTCTGAGCAATCCCATCCCCAACCATGGCTATTTTAGATATCTGAAATTCTGGGTAATATCTCATGCATTATGTCTCCCCATTCATAGCTATATTTCATGAATGTTATTTCATGTTATAAAAAATGTGTTAGAATTCCCAAAGAGTTTCTCTGCTGTTAGTGAACACCTAATTAGTGGGGCTTTCCTCGTTATATAGGGCAGAGATCCTCACATAGCTTCCAGTTTCATGTTGCAGTTGTAGTCATATAGTATGTTGAATGTGTGCCTGATTAATGAATATGATGTGAATTGGCTATCTGTTCTTGCTTTGCAATATTCTTAATATTACTGTAAAGAAATAAGGGAAAGAATAGAAGAGGGAAGGAGGGAACTGCACTTGATATTGAAACTCCTACTAAGAAGGGTACATTTAAAATTTTAAATTTAAAATGCTACCTTTCAGTAGCATACCTTTCAGAAGCTTCCAGAAGCACAATCTATTTGAGGGGAAAAAAAGCACAAGGCCCCTGCACCTTTCTTAAATTGCAAAAAGTACTGATTTTACTACCATGGCAGGGGCAGAGCGGACTACTGCAGGGCCTTCCAGAATGGTAGAAGGTTGCTTCTGGTGCCTGCTTTAAGGCAAGACAGATGTGCATGTAACATCTGTGGCAGCAGTTCTTGTTCAATTCTATAATTTTAAAATCCTGTTTTACTTCCTTTTCCTAGTTCACTACTGGCATCTGTGGTGATGCCTTGATGCACAACTGTGAATTATGTGGCAAAGGATTTCGCCTGCAGCGCATGCTCAATCGCCACATAAAGTGTCACAGCCAAGTGAAGAGACACTTGTGCACCTTCTGTGGGAAAGGATTCAATGACACTTTTGATCTGAAAAGACATGTAAGGACACATACAGGTAAGAGCAGATGTTACTGAAAGAGGTTATTTTCCAAGAAATGTGATGGATTTTCCATCCCCTGTAAGCACGCCTGGCCTTAACAGGAAAGAATGGGCCGTGTGTTTTACTTTTTGTTCAGTTAGTTTGTGATTGCAGTTATACAAGAAGCACACATAGAGTATAATAACCAGTTATGGTCCATGAAAAATGCAAAAAAAGAATGCTCTCAGAAATGCATGTTCTTTTCCAAGATGAATTCTGTCAATTTCTGTGAAAGTTATATAGAGATCACATCTTTTTTACTGGCATAAATATGTTTTGTTACTCAGAGAATGCAGCTGTACAGTTGTCATGTATAGGATAACTCTTTTTTTCCAAAGAACACACTCTGAAATTAACAGTAATTCATTCAAAGGATAGGTCATGGGTAACAACTGCACACTTCCACAGAAGCTGCCAGAACTAAATGGTACAGCAACATTACATTATCTTATAGCAATCCATTACAAATTTGCATACACTAAGCTTTCATTGGTTAGTATAGCATCACATTTCTTTCCCAAGCTGGTTCATTTCCCAGGCTTTTCCCAACCTTGAACAGCTGTTGACTCTCTCCAAGTCCTCGCTGTTACGTCAACACTACTTCATTCTCATTACCACTTCATTCAAGTTTACTTTTACACACGGCAACAAGCATACTTGACAGAAAGCATCAGTGACATATTAAATCTTTTATGCCAAGTCTCAAGTCAAGTCTCAAGTCTCTACCTTCAAGTCTCAAGTCAAGTCTCAAGTCCTTGAAGATACTTTCAAGTCAAGTCTCAAGTCTGGGAGCAAACTTTATACCCCAACCTATATTCCAGAATTTCTGGACAGAGTTTAATAAAGTCAGCTTTAAAAATTTAAGCAGAATTGGCCCTCCACATTTGCAGTTCTTCCATCTGCAGCTTGAGAAGTGAGGAATAGGATCCTTCTTACCCCCACTTCCTGAAGCTGGAGGCTTTTGTGTCAATGAAGGCATCTTCAGCTTTGGAAGCGGGGGATAGGATCCTTCTTATTTCCCATTTCCAAAGCTGGAGGATTTTTCAGAAGTAGGGAATAGGATCCTTTTTGCTCCCCATTACTGAAGCTTCAACAATTGTAGAAGGAAGGCTTCTTCCTCCTCAAGCCCACTGCCTAATACAGTTGCTGTTGTCTGAGAAACACGCCCTATGTTTTGGGGACAAGTCTTACCTTCTGCTCTTAGGAAAAGTTTTAGAAGGCTCCTCCAATATGCAGTAGGGACAGGCTGCTGAACAGACCTCAAGCCCACCTCAAGCCCATTGCCTAACCTATTTGCTGTTCCTCTTTGAGAAATGTGCCCACACTATGGGCTTGAGACAGATTGTCATGTGATCAGTAGACAAAAAGAGATGGAAGCATTTTCAAAAGTAGTCATGTTTCTGGATGACTGTGTTACATTACTGAACCAAGGGCACCAAGTCAATCACTAAAAAATATACAAGTCTCGAGTCTAGTCGAGTCGAGTCAGTGCATCTTTGCTGCTGAGTCATGTCACTGAGGAGACCTAAGTCTGACCTGAGTCTGAGTCAGTCCACTCGAGTCTACATGACTGGAAAGCATCCAGCTGAATGGATGATATGTAACATAAGCATATATATATATATGCCCTGGCTCTCTTCCACATATAATTTATTACCATATAATATTGTGATAGGGAAGCAATGCAATCTGACACCAGTAGACAGAACATCTGGATACTAGAAATCTTACATAATCTCCCATTCCCCACATACCTCCCAAGCATATTTCATACGCCATAAGGAACGGAATGGAAACTACAAACCAAAGAAACTTAATCTTACAACCAGTAACACATCCCTTTTTTATTTCTGTGCTCCCACAGAACCACAAAACAGAAGTCATTCTGATACTGGTTGAGCCTCCCATATCTGAAATGCTTGGAACCAGAAGTTTCCATATTTTGGGGTTAGGGTGGGAATACTGTACCTTTTTGAAATAGCCTCACATCTTGTTCATTAGCTACTTGTGCTGTGTGTAAGATGTGAGGCTGGAGAGAGATTGAGGATGTGTGAAATGATGGGAATTGAAGCATAGTGCTCAAGACAAATCCACACCTCCCCCCATTTCACAGATCCCGAGTCTTTCTCTTTCTGCTGCCAGCTTCCTCTTCTGCCTTGGAGGTGATGGCTGTGGCATTCCTCAGATCTCAGAGACAAATGAGCAGGTGTGCTGTCACCAACATCTTGAAGGCAAAAGTGGGCAGCTGACAGCAAAAAGTTTCAGTTTTTTGTGGGTTCTGGATTTCTGAATAAGGGAAGCTTATTTAGTTGAAAGATTTTTTTTCCTTCTTTGCTATCTGCTTATAAACCCATGAAACCCATGTAAGGACAGCGCATCCATATTTACTTATACCTTTGATAAGGAATAGCAAGATATTAATATTGCAAAATTGGTAAGGTCATTTATATTCTTTCCTTTGTAGTACATGGAAACACAGCAAGGAGATACTAAAAATTCTCTTTGAAAAACACTGAATTTTGTAACCTGCATATTTCCAAATTTTAATATTTTTACTATTGGTTAATTTTTTTCTATTTTTGTTCTGTTGGGGAGGGGGAAAACTATAGAACATACTGATGCCTGTCCTGACTACTATAAATGTTATCCAGCTTTTCCCCAACGTTCAAGCTTATCTTTTAAACCTTACAGGACAGAAACAAAACTGTTGAGAGCCACATCAAACCAAATTTGGAATCTAGTGTCACATATAGTATTATTCCTGTGCTTCTATAAATTTACAGCATACACAGAAACTTGAAAAATGACTGTCATTTGTAGTTTATAATGATATATACAGGATTAGGGAACCTTTTTTCTGTTGAAAAGCTGGTTGTTGGGGCCATAGAGAATACTGAGCATGCTTCATTCCTTCCTCTGTACACAGTGGGCTACCAGTTATAACTGGGGCAGATTACTCTTAGTAGAGATCTGAACCGATCACTTGGAGAGGGGTTTTGAAATGAGGTTGAAAGCTGCAGGTTGTCCGCCTGATAAAAAGTCTCCAAAAGTATGCAGGGCTCTCATTAGTGAGTGCTTTTTTTAAAAAAAAAAAGTCTCTGAAAACACCTGTATGTTCTTTTGCAGGAATTCGTCCATACAAATGTGAGATCTGCAACAAAGCCTTTACCCAGCGTTGTTCCCTGGAGTCACACCTTAAAAAGATCCATGGAGTACAACAGCAATATGCTTACAAGCAACGGAGAGATAAATTGTATGTTTGTGAAGATTGTGGTTATACAGGCCCAACCCAAGAGGACTTGTATGTGCATATCAGTAATATACACCCTGGAAGTACTTTACTGAAGAAAACTTCAAAGAAATTAGCAGCTGTTTTGCAAAACAAACTGACCTCAGTAGAGCTCAGTCCAATTCAAAATATGGGGGAGCAGTAATACTGCAGTGAACTGTAGTGGCAAAACACAGTGAAGTTTACATGTGTACAGATGAAGGCCACCAGGTCTCACAGCCTTAAATTCCTTTAGAGAAATACATCTCAAACTATTTGATATGGGGAATAGTCAGGTTTCCCCCTTGCAATGTGGCAGGGACTGGTACCAATGGCTACAATTTTTCTTTCTTCCCTAGAAAGTCCTTGGAGCATCAAGATGACTTGTGGCCTTGGTCTATGGAGCACCACTCCTCTAGGGTGGGGGAAAAAGTAACATTTCAGGAAAAGGAAGGGAAATTACTTGTTTTGCCAGGATTTAAAGCATTTACAGTCTTACCTCTCAATCCAGTCTACAAGGCCTAACCTGCTAAACCAGTTCTCTGCACACATCAGATGCCATGATATCAAGGCTCCTACCTCTATGTCTCTATCATCAAATTTAAAGGGGAAAAAAAAAGGAAAAAAAGAAAAAAGTCCCACTCTCAGACTGTGGGAGGCAATTTCACCAGGCCTGAAGAAGGGCTCCTGAAATGTTTTAGGCCCCAGGGGGTAGCTTTGTTTAAAACCAGGCAGGATAAAAAAAAGCTGCTTCTAAGCATAAAACAAGCTGGGGGCAGGAAGAGGCCTGATAAAATTGATCCCACATCCCATAGAGGGCACATCTTTATTGAAACATATTGAGGATGGGGGCATGTTGGGAGGCTGCAGCAACTCCAGGTTGGGCAGGTATCCAGCACTCTGGACCGCAGGACTCGAGGCTACGTTTTGCTTATTCCTCAACTGGGATCCACTTACTGATTTAACAAGCACCATTCTGTGATTGAACCTCAGGAGATGCTGAAGCCCTAATCCAAATCAACTTCAAAATGTCACTAGTGCTTAAACCAGTTATTTGGTACAATTTGAATATCAGCTTAATTTCTAAAATGAATGAAATCGCCACAGTATGGAATGAGCAGAGTATGGAACACAACATAATCTGAATTTTGTATGATTTTAACAAGTGCCTCTGATAAATAAAAGCTTAATATGGTTGTAAAGTAGTTAACAAAATCATTTTATTTCATCTGAATACAGGTAATGGACTTTGAATTAAAATGAAATCTCTTTTTTTTAAAAAATATAACTCTCCATTAACCACTCACTGTCAATATATATACTCCAAGCACAAAATAATTAGTACTTATTCTAAGCTCTCCTCTCCTCCCCACTTCACCATTCAGTCATTAGGTCTTTCATATAGTACATGTTCCAGACAGATCTGGAAGGAAAGAGAAAGCTACAGAAATCAGTGAGAAGACACTGGAGGTAGGGGATTGTTGTTGTTTTTTTCCCTGTCAGTATGAAAACAAGTAGGATCCAGCTAAACACAGTTCAATGCAGCATCTTTTAGGTTCCTCATTTGCAATTGTGATTGTTGAAAGTTTCTTACTTAACAGCAACAGAAACACAGCAGAATGGAATCCATCTTTTAAAGTGGACTTTCATATTACCCTGCCAGTGTGTATACCCAAACCTGTGGGTGCCAAGATAATGATAGTGCACAGCCACAGAGGGCATTTGTACATGAGAATGAGCAGCCAAGGAGGGAAAAACCCTGTTTACTCTCTTTTACAAGTTCTGGCTTCCAAGGCTACTTTCCCACCAGCTGGGCTTCTAATTTGACAGCATCACTGACTCCTGCTCTACAAAATGGGCACAAGCAGTGAAACACTAAGGACCAACATGATGCCATTGTTTGAACACTGGACTATGACTCTAGAGACCAGGGTTCAAATCTGTGCTCAGCCACAAGAACCCACAGGATGACCTTTGGCAAGCTGCATTCTCTCAACCTCAGAGGAAAGCAAAGGTACACCCCCTTGACCAAATCTTGCCAAGAAAACCCCACAATAGGTTTGCCTTGGTGTTGCCACAAGCTGGGAATGACTTGAAGGCACATAACAAAAGGCACATTGGCAGATTAGTTGAAAACTGTGCTTAGTCATTTTCCTATGTATCAATACTCTGCCTGCAAATGTTGCTCATCAACTTTATGAGGAAACACAAGACTGGGAACTCCAATGGTGGCTTATCTTCAAAGCCAAAGAGGTATTCAACCTGCAAGTTGGTAAATTTAATATTAAGGACACATTTTAAACAGTTTCACTGTCTTTCCTTTTCTCTTTATATTCTTCTAAACGACACAGCCACTTTTTCCAGTACTGAGAGCATAATTCAGAGTTCATGTAATGAGGATGTGCAGGAGAACCATCTTTGTAGGCAATGACAAGGAGTCCACAATCAACCTGAAAAGCAAAATGAGAAGATTGTTCAGAGAGGAGACACATTTTTAGCCCATATCCCTTATTGCTTTATATATGCAGTATTCATCAAATGTGGAATATGTGTGGAAAACTGTGCTAGGCTTGGCACATTCACAGATATTCTTTATCATTTTTGTTTCCAGTTTTCTAAGTTTTTGCCTCTATACTGTGAAATGACTGCTGAACGTTTAGACTGGTATAGTAACTAATGACTCATGTTGGCACCACCAGTGGCATGATTACACCAGCGGAATTGAAGGCAACTGTGATAAGACAAAATGGTCATGTGCATATCAGTGGTGAGGAAGGTGGTAGGAAGAGGGGATGACTGCAAGCATTGTGCTGCCTGTTTCTAAATATCTAGCTTCCTGAGAGTTCTTGAACCAAGGTACCCAGGATGGGATGGCTTATGCAGTCAATTCTCCTTGAAGTCAAGCATTCAGGATGCAAGTGAGATGAAGCTCGCAGCCTCCACCTGCTTACTACCATCACCCTACTTCATCAGTGCTGAGCAGGAGTAACTACACATAAAACCGACCATTACACTGGCAATGCATAACAACATAATTTTGGTGATAAACCTCCAGTATCCCCATCCCATATAACTAGCCCTGGAAGCTATTTTTCAGTCTATCAACACCATCTTTTTAACAGCTATAGACTAAATTTATCAAATCATCCACCCCGCAAATATTTTTTTCTTTAAATCTTGATACTACAGTAGACTTCAAAACCATGGTTTCTGATTCTGATTGGAAACCAAAGACTAACCATAGAAAATGCATGTCCATTTGTGATGAGGAAGCACACCAGGTTTGGCTTGTTTATAATCCTCCAAAGCCATGGCTCACAAGATAATCTGAACTGAGCCACAGAAATGAAGAGAGTCACACAGCAAAACAGCAGGTTGATGATGTGTTAAATCCCACAGCTAGTCAGTATGTAGAGAGTTAACTGCTGATGCAATAAAGGGAAGACACAGAAACATCAGGCTGATGAATCCTGGGGCATGGGAGCTGGAGGGAATCAAAGGTATAAAGAAACATAAGGCTAGTACATGAGAGGCCTATCCCCTCTATTTAATTTTGTACCTAAGTGTAAATGTTTAAGGAAGTGAAACTCATGTACCCTTTTACACTTTCTGCTATTCCTCTTAATTCAACTAATTGAGTCCTCGCTTCTCCTGAGGACTGGTGGACATGCGTGCTTAAAAAAGCTATTCCAGTTCAGAACTTGAAGTGTAGATTCTAATCTTATCTGATCCTCTCCACTTTTATTTATGGTATGACTACTGCTAGTAGGACATAAAAAAAAGATGAGTTTTTGTTTTGATTTTGCATTTCCTCAAGTTGCCTTTTCCACATTCAAGTCAGTTGATTAGGTTTGTTCTTGTAAAAACACAATAATGGCTTTCCTTGTTATTTGTCCTTGCATCTCCTTTTTCCACCCCAGCTAAACTCTCATCTTCACATGGGTAATGCTCATCCAGGAGACTTGAAGCTATCTAGGAAAGCCTTTCTTTATTTTGTGTGCCTTCTTTTAAAGAGATTATGGAGCTGTGGTTATTTGAAAGCTGTGCAGGAATAATATAAAAGGGATCCAAACCACTATGTGCAAAGATCACTACAGTAGCTCAGTTGCTTAGCTCCTACAGCACAGTGGTTGGTGCTGTTGAGGCAATGCATGGTGTGGCAGTCTGTATCTTATCTTTGGAAAGAGGTAACGTAATGTCATAGGACTGTTTCCTGACGACTATAGGTAATCTGGTTTCTGATACTGTTGTGCCATTCCTAGTTGTGTGTATAGTGCTGCCATGGACATTGGAAGAATAGATTCCTTGCTGTAGTTTCTAACTAAGCTATACAAATATTAAGCCAGCATTAGCTAGCTGCTAGTGCAATAAGACCACTGAATCAGACTCATAAGAAATATCTCCGGATCTAACAGTTACAGCTCCAGTTTGAATAAGTGAATAATGAGAGGTTGCAAGTGCAAAACTGCATTTGAATTGAGATGCATCTCAGTGGCAACCAGTTATACTGACCTGGAAGTTGTAGTTATTATCGTGATTAATAGCTCCTATATACGCTGCAATCTGTAGTGGACTGTCAAATGTATTCCGGAGAAACGGCTTCCATTTCCCTGAAGTCTTCCAGTCAATTACGCATAATGTTCCTCTGTGTGAACAAGCAGTAAGATATAATTCAGTTATTCACAGCTGACCAAAATGTGTGGTTACCACTGCCCCTCTTCATTAATAGGGCAATGGCTTATGCGACATCACAAGCAAAAGGTTTGTCCTTCTGCACTGTTTCTTCAGAATTCTTGGAAAGCAGTACTGTATCTCAGCACAAGGTAAAGGACAGCCCTTCCTAAGACCATAGGAAGGGTGGCCCCTGATGCCATGCCGAACTCTGGTAAGCACATTTGTCGACAAAATGAGGGAGGACTTGTTTCCTCTCTGTTATGTTACACTTCTTCATCCCTCCAGAAGCAGAAACCACAGGACTGCAGATATCTAATATGGTGCCATACTCTCTACAACAGTAGTGAGCAAGTATTCAAGATTCAGGGCCCGCACATGCCCCTCACCAGACTTCACCGATAGGCACTCTCTCCATTGCACCAGCTACCCCAATTTTTAAAATTTAATTCAAAATACCCCCTTTCTCCTCTGGTGGGATATGGGTCGCCATGTTTTTGCACTACTTGAACTGTTCTAATCCCAGGAGATGCCTTTTATTAAAGCAAAAAAACAATCCAAAATCCAGTTTACCTCCTGCATTTAAAAAGGCTTAGGACAGGCCTTTCCTGGTCCTACAACAGTCTGCAAAAGCCAAAAGCATTCCAGGGAGGTAAAAAATGATTGGTGGGTAGGGAATTATATTCTGGCCAAAAGCACCATTTCCCCAGCCTTTATTAATATTAATTTCTCATTTCAACACAATATGCCAAGCCTCTATAAACTACAAGCATTATGGTTACTGCATGAGTAATAGGTGCCTGCATATTACCTTATATGTTACCACATATTATGTAGTTATGAACTAACTCAAATGTTCACGTTCCCATATGTGTACACGTGTTACAACAAACATGGAAATAAAGAGGTGTGGTGTGTACACAATACCTTGATAAAATAGGGGAAATCAGATGCTTCAAAACAGATGGAGATGGCTCATGAACAACTATTATGAGTAAACAATGCAAGAAATGCAGCCCTCCAACTACTTTCTGCCCACGTCTGATACTATATTGTTCTGCATCTGTTTGTCTTACTTTTGCTACTGTGCTCTATTTTGCTGTCCAGCAGCAGGCCATCTAATCTACTATTAAGAACAGCCTTCTCCAATCGAATGCCATCTCTATTTGTTGAACTGCATAGACCAATGGAGGCCTGGAGAGCACCTGGCTTGGATAGACTGTGTAAGGGAGAATTTTCAACTGATTAAGTGACCTTAAGTAAACTGTTGTCTCTGCTTCAATTCTCGTTGGTAAGTGGAAGAAACAATGATTTAAATCCAAGGGTTAGAGAAGACTGAGAAGGAAACATAATTTTTACATCTACACTGATTTGAGTATTGTAAGAATGTACCTAGCTTACAAATTTAGGGCACGAGGCAGTTGAAATTAGACATTTAAGCTCTATTGATTTTACTGCAAAAGTTGAACATGTGCCCAGTTCTCATTTAATCCAAAGGTTGGAGCTGGGACACACAGTTTTATCAAAGTGATGAATTTTACAGTTTTACCGATATTCTGCAACGCAGTCCACTAGGCCTTGGTAATGAAGTATCTCATGCTGTACTGCACTTTCAAGGGCTCTCACTCCAGTGACTTCTTGTAGCACATGCTTTACACTTTTCACAAAGCCAGAGACATCAGTGCCTTCTCCTTGCTCCTTCACAGAAATGCCATCACCTAACAGTAAGTTTTCCATGGCTGCATGAAAGCACTTTCCCTGTTGAAAGATATCTACAAAAGAAGAAAAATCAATTATATAAAATGGTTACTCAGATTCCGGTATTTCAATATATAGTTAAGAGCCATTTATACATTCATGAACATATTCAGATTATTCAGTACTTGATGATGCACACAGATTAGTGTGTGAACTCTCTGCTATATTCGTGGCAATAAGTACAGTCCTTCCTCCACAGTCGCATGGTTGATCTTTGCGAATTCGACTATGTGCAAGGCACATGCTTGGCACCCCCCATTTTCTCCCTTGCACTCCTCATCCCAGGTTTGTGAGGCTTGCATTTAAAATTGACCTCTTGGGTGAGCAAAGCCCCCTCCCACTGCTGGAGACATGTTCTCTCTGCCATGCAGCTGCACATTCTGCTGTGTAATTGCTGCTAATGGGTCAGGTGCTTTGTTCCTACCCTTACTTTCTCAAGATGGTAACCAGCAGTAGCTAGAACCCCAGAACTCTATTCTTCTCTGCCTGAGGGGAAAGTACCAGTAAACCGTTTACCTTGTCTTCCCTCCCCAGAACATGGGGCCAGAGGCAAAGGAATGGGAGAGGGAAGCTCCAGAGGGAAATGGGAGAGAGATTGTATTGGGGGGAGTTATTCACAGTTTTTCCACTTTCGTGAGGGTTCTTCATCCTGAGTCCTCATGAATGGGAAGGGGCCACTGTATTTTAAAAGCTCTGCATGTAAAATCTGATGTTTTCTTCTGATGATGGCCACTGAATCCAGAGGTTCTCTTTCCACTAGTTTATGGAATGATGTTTTAACTTGATAGATACTATTTTACTAGTGAACACACAGGTTTTTAAAAGTAATGGTGAAAAATAACTTTCATTAATCTTTGTATATTATTATTAAAAGTTGTATTGTTATTCATATTATACTTGCTTTCTTTGTACATATTGAAATTATTAAAAAAGATGGTCACTGAATCATGAATATGATGAATATGAATGTTGTACAGGTATCATGCAGCTGCCCAATCCATATTTAGAAACCAAACCACAAAGAGTTTGTAGTCTAGGATGAATAGGAGTTTGCATGCCTAAGCAAGGAAATAGCAACTGGAGATAGATAAGCAACATGTGAACAAGGAATCCTAATTTGAGGTTCACATGTTCTAACTATATGGAGCTGCCTTATACAATATCAAACTATTAATCTCTGTTTACTCTGACTAAACAGCAGCTTCTCTGATTCTCAGATAGCAAGGCAGAGGCTTCACCAGTCCTACTACCCAACTTCCTTTTACCTGGAGATGCCAGGGGAAGGTCCTCGACTCTTCTAAATGCCAAGCACATGCTTCTGTTACTGAACTTTAACACTTGCCATTACTAGCTCTAATGCTAAATTTGGACAGAGCCACACACACAGCTTTGCTTACATATGCAAACCCCACATTGCTTAGCTGACTGGGAAGAAAAAGTTGAAGTAAAGGGAGTCAGCATTCAGACATTTTAACTTTATATGTCGGTAAGCAGGGATAAAATGGTGCATGTGCGCATGCCTATGACTGACTGGCAGCAGAGTAGTATTTGTATATGACTGAGAAAGGCTGTGTGTACATCAAAGAGGTTTTGCTCAGTATCCTTCCATGCACATATGTATTGAATAAAATCCTGAGATGGGAAAATGTCAGATCATAGTCCAAATCTAGACTACAATTCATTTTCATCTAGTTCAAGTCTTACAAGATGGGATAATTCAGAAGGTAAATGGGTTTGCAAGGCCAAAGATTTTTAATTATGCACACACTTTATATCTTTATAAAGCTTCCATTTATTTTCAAACCAGTAAGTTGTAATTCTTAGTATAGCCAGTTAGAATGCAGGCTTGCTCAAGAAATATACAAAACAAAAAACTCGATTCAAATGCCCCCTTCCATCAATGCCCCTTTTAGTGCATCTTGTTGCTTACTTTTAATGTATTCTTCAAACCCTTCTTTCCCAAGTTCCAGAATCATCCGCTGTTTCCACCTCTCTAGATAAAAAGTCTGCTCCAGAGGCATGGTCTGCTGTAGCACAGCTGTCACACTGGCTAAATTCCTCTTCGACAAATTGATTTGTAAAGGCGGTCCTGGGACAGTTTGCTGAGGTAAAGAGCTCTTACTAGGATTCATTAAAGAAATCCAGTTCCCATTAAATTGTTGTTCAGCCTCCTGAGATGGAGACTTATATTTACTCTCAGGTCCATAAGGCATATCATCTTTTTCAAACAATGGTTCAGGTCTTTGAAAACTGTCTTTGCAGGATACAAGATCACGTATCAAATCACCATACTTTTCTTGATCAGTGTTTCCATATTCATTTATTCCTTTCTTCTTCTCATAAAGAGGGGAAGAATTAGCAAGGGATCTGTACAGAAACTGGTCCTTGTTTAACAAACCTGGCAACAGCATTGGTAATCTCCTACATTTTCTCATTAACCAATGTAATGACAACATAAGACTAGACATTATGTACTGATGGTTAAATCCAAGAGGATCTTCTTTTTTCTTCAAAACACTCTCCTAGTTTCCTAGAATCTCCTAATGTAAAAAAAAAAAATACTTTGGTTATTTACTGTGCACGATCATCGAGCCTAACACTACCAGTAGGCAGGATGGTACATTATTAACAAACTGTTTTCTGAAGTACCAGATAAGGAAAGCAAAATATTAAGGGTCATTACATTTTATTAGTACTAGCAGTAATTGGTAGCTTGGTGATAATTATAATTTACCACTATGGGAGCCACCATTTAAGCTATATCTCCAGGTGTTTTGTCACACCATATCTCCTTACACTGTGCAGAAGAAAGATAAATAAGTAAAATGTAAAGGAAAAATGTATAACTGTCTTAAATGCACTTCTTCAGAAACAACTGCTATTAATATCAGTGAATTCTACCTCTGATTAGGCTTTGAAACACAACACAGGATTTTCTATGATGACTTTAAGATCATCAAACATTAAACTACTTGTAATGAACACAGTGACAATTTGAAACAAGTCATACTAGGAGGCTATGGAAAGAGATGAGAGAAAATGTTTCTAAAGGATGAGACAAAGGGAATAAGATTCTTGTAGGAACATGAAGTAAAGCATATAGAAGGAATATGAAAGACAGTAGAATCAGAGCAAAATAAAGATTTAAGATTATGAGGTAAGGTCGGAACTAAAGAAGATATCCACCTGGAAGTTGCTGTGATAGTTATTTATATCCTGTTTTCCCCCCAGTCTATTAGTGAAGGCACCTTATAAGAATCAAAATAGAACTAAAAAAAAAAACAAGCTAAAAGAGAGGCAAAAAAATCCACAACGTACAGAAGTTAAAAATATAATACATGAATTAGAAACAGTTAACAGCATATGGATTAGAAAATAAAATAAAAAATATAAACAATAAAGCACGTTATGAAAGTCCCTCCATTCGTAAAGACAAATGAAAGCTAATTGCTGCATTGGCAGAATGAGGAATGGGAGGATGAAGAACGGGTGAGGGGAAAAATACGAATTTCTGTGACAGAAAACACGTTTAATGCTCATAATCAACAACTCCTCCTACCATTATTCCCTGAGTTCAACAGCTGAAAGTCAGCGAGCATAAGTCGGGAGCCCAACTGAGCAAACTCGAGAGGAATTTCAGTTGCCAAACCTACTATCGAAACAACCGTAATCTTCAAAGACTCGCCATTTCCGCCCTGCACAGTTATAGCGCTATTATTCCACTTTTCAACATCCCATGGAATTCTGGGGTTTGCAGTTTAGGGCGGGGCCTTTAGAATTCTCAGCCAGAGAGCTCTTTGGTTGCAGAAAACTACAAATCCCAGAATTCCACAGGATATTGGCAGAAGAATCGTAGCGCTATAACAGTTTAGTGCAGAAAAGGCCACTATCAGATTCACTGAAGTTAAGCTTCTTTGGACACTGTCCGCTTCCTCCGACGTAACTGACCAGAAAGAAGGAAAGCTCCCTGAAACGAGCGATGTCAATTCCAAGTACTTCTACATAGGCAGCTCTCAGGGGAGCCATTTTAAAACCTTTGTCTTGCCAGTAATTCCAGTGAACCCATTCAAAATTTTAATTTTTAGTTAAAAAAAGGAAGGAAGCACCTATTGCTGCTGACTACCTTCTCCGTTTCCACAAGCTGAACCTCGTGCTTTCCGCTTACCCAGCCCAGCTTCGATAACCGGAGCTAAGAACAAATCACTTTTCTTTTTACACATCTCGCGAGATGATCAATGTTTCATAGACATACGCAGCGAAAATGATAGAGCGACACAGAGTTATAGAACACTCCAAGCGATTTGGGATCCTGGTGTTCCTCCGAGGGCCGCCAAAAGTGTACGTCGACTTGGCGACAGTTGACAATAAACGCCTCAACACACTTGTACAGCTTAGTCCTATGCAGTTCTGCTTGAAAATATATCTTGAGAGCCTCCCCTTTGAGTGAGCTTTGGGAACTCAAGAAGGGCAGATCCCAGAGCTGTCTCCCAAATGCGGGCCTTTTGCTAGCTGCCTTTACAGTCGGTCAGCAACGCCTCTTCTTCCCAACCGCCCGAAAAGAATTCATTTCATTCCTTGCTTTTGGGAGGCTGAGAGTTCTCAGAACCCTCAGTGGGCCGAGCATTGCAAGGGGCCACCTAGGCTGAACGGCTGTGGGAGCTGTAGTCCAAAAATAACTCCGAAGCCATTTCCGCACTAGACAGTTATAGCGCTATTATTCCACTTTCAACATCCTATGGAATCCTGGGGTTTGCAGCTTCGGGGGGCTATTGGGCTCCTGCAACACTATAACTGTCTAGTGCGGAAATGGCCCCCGTTTCTGTTAAGCGGAACAAGATGACTGCCTCAGGCAGCAGAGCGGCAATTCCATCCTTCCCCCTCCTCAGCTGCCTCCTCTTCGATCTCTGAGTGGAAGAGGGAGCCTGTTGCACTGCCACTTTCCAACATATTTTGAACTCAGGCCATTTCCACACGAAATTGTTATAGCGCTACTATTCCGCTTTCTACATCTTGTGAAACCCTGGGGATTGCCGTTTAAGGAGGAGCCTAAACTGAGGGGCTTTTGAGGGGACCCTCAAAGGCCCCTCCCTAAACTGCAAACCCCAAGATTCCACTGGATGTTGAAAGTGGAATGATGCCGCTACAACAGTCTAGTGCGTAAACAGCCTCAGTCTAGAAATCGATATGAGCCCTGTGTAACAGGTGCGGGTTTTTCTCTGTGTTTTTTAGCTTAAAAGAACGTCTTCCAGCGCGCTCCTCCGACTTCCCCAAAGGCCACAGAAGCGCCGTGCGGCGCCGCCAGTGATTTATTACTCTCGTTCTATCTCTACGCTCAGGGCAGCAAGCAGTTGACGTAAAGAAAGTTTCGCGGCTGCGCCGTGGGGAGGCGAGGCACCATCATGTCGGTGGAGCGGCAGGAGGCGGCGGCGAGCTCCGGCAAGGTGAGCGCTGCCGCTGTTTGCTACTCGAGCGTACTGGGCTGGGCGGGAAAGGAGAGCGGCGTTTACCTTGGAGTGTAGTTCTGAGAAAGCCCTTTTCGTTCTAGAAAATGTTGTACCACCGGAAGAAGTAATGCGCCTTGAGTTATTTAATTTCGAGTTTTTATGTGGGAATGGTAACGTAAGCAAAATGCATTATGGGTGGGATGGAGAGTACTTAAGTGGTACATTATGAAATTATTTGCCACTTAAAAGTTTTAAATCAATTACTGATAGCCTACGGTGGCGAAACAGGCGCCGACTCTGTGACAAGCATGACAAATTACTGCCCCAGTTATGAAGACGGGGTTGTTGCTGTTAAAAGTGTCAGGGCTAGAGTACTATTTGAGACTGTGGCCATTTCCCTTTTTTTTATTGATGATAAAGAAAAGAACAGAACAAAAAAAACACCACTGATACACATAACAGTGGGGAAGAAAGGAATTTCAACAAGAACAAGCTTACATTGTTATTTCTCTCCAATTCCGTTACAATCATATACGTATTCAGCATATTCTATATCACACTGCTTATATACTTTGGTTACTTGTATCTAGATCTCATGCTCATTATACTGATTATAATAATTTCATTCTTTATACTTTTCAATTACATTTAATCTATTACTAAATATGATCTTATTACTAAAGGTATCAAACTATTCCTAAAAATACCCCCCCAGCCAATTATGTTTCAACTTACTCCACTTTCAAGAATTGGAATTCTTTTTGTGGAGGTATGAAGCCTTCCTCCTTTATTAAAACCTTTTCCACAAATACCTTCCATAGTGCTTCGAAATCATTCCCCTTCATTATTCCTTTTCTCGCCTTAATTTGGCACGTTAACTTATCATTAATCGCAATTTTCCACACTTCTTTATACCAATTCTCTATTTGAAAATCTCCATGAATTTTCCATTTTCTTGATGTAATTAACCTTGCTGCACTTAATAAATTTGTAAATCCTACATTGCTTGGGTACAATTAACCTTATCAAATATAGATAATAATGCTATACCTGGACATACTTGTAAATCAATTTCTGTTACCTCTTTTATCTCTTTAAACACCCTTTGCCAAAATTTCTGTACACCTTCACAATTCCACCAACATATATGTACCAAGACTGTGGTGATTTCCACACCAGTCTGGTGCAGAAATGGCCTGTGGGTTATGCAGTGTCCTGTTTGTCAGATAGCTGAAGTGGAAGGCCTCTACAGTTTCAGTTCCTCCCTGTTGCTTGCTTTTCTCCCCTTGCTTCTGTTGATATATATCTGTCCAAAGAGATAAATAAAAATTAAATTACTTTGTGCTGTTTTTCTAGGAACAGAAACTTGAATTCTAATTTTGCAACACTGTGTTTAAGGTCTGGTTACAAATCACTACCAGCTTAGTATTGAAAACCTGTCAAGTAAATGGAGGAGACTTGCAACCAAATTGGCTGTGTGGCTGTAGGTAGTATTTACAATGTCCCAGTCTGGTAGTGTCTGGTCTTAAAAGCAGTAGGGAGATTTCTTTTGTTTGTGCTGGTGTTCTTCTGAACTTTTATTGTCATGCCTTTGTTGTTGTAGTAGTAATTTGCCATTAAATTCAATTTAGGGCAGATCTGTGAATGTTAAATTCAACCTGTTAAGTTCAACTTAGGGAAGACCTTGAAGAGCCGGATCCTGAACTATTCTGGTCAGGTATTGCAAACTTAGGGGAGTGGTGGTCTTTGATTGGATCAATCCACTTCTAGTGTGGTCTCTCTCTTTCATACTGCCTTCCGTTCTGCCAGGCAATATCCCCTTTTGCAGTGAGTCATGTCATCTCATGATATGTCCGAAATACCGTAGTCTCAGTTTAGTAATCATCATTTTCTAGTGAGGGAGTTCAGACCTGATTTGGTATAAGACACATTTATTCGTGTGTTTAGTAATCCATGGTGTCTGCAGAATTCTTCTTCACCACCACAACTCTAATTTTCTTCCTGTTGGCTTTCTTCACTGTCCAGCTTTCATAACTGTACATAGAAAACAGAAATTTCCTATTTATTGGTATGTGCTTGCATTTGATGATCTTATCTGGTTCCCTCATATCTTCATTTCCTAATCTTAGTCTTCTGATTTCTTGACTGCAGTCTCCGCTTTGGTTAATGACTGTGCCAAGGTGTAGGAAATCTTTATCTGTTTCCATATCTTTGTAACTCACTTTGAAGTTATGTAGATCATCTGTGGTCATTCTTTTTATTTTCTTAATGTTCAACTGTAATACTACTTTTACCCTTTCTTCTTTGACTTTCCTCAATAGTTCTTCCTGGTCTTTGCTATTTTCTGCAAGTAATACAGTGTCATCTGCATATGTTAAATTGTTCAGCTTTGTCTGACCCCCCCCCTTGCCAATAGGAAACCATTCTGTTGCTTCATAGTGCCTCCTGATAGTGATCTCTTGTCCAGAGTAGAGATTATGCATCAGGATGATCAGATGCTGTGGCATTCCCGTTTATTTTAGAGCGAACCATAACTTCTCATGTCAAAGGCACACAGTCAAAGGCTTAGCTATAATTTATGAAACGTAAGTGGATAAGGAACAGGGATTGGGTGAGTCTGAAAGAGAAAAGGAGATGTGTATATTTCCTCCTATTGTTTAATATGAGCAAAAGGTCCTTCCCAAGATGTATCTTGATCTGTGTGTATGGTTTGGCTACTGCAGATTTTAATGTGTTTGCATAACTAGTAGGGCAGTGCATAGAGAGATTGTACTGTAGGTGAGGCTTCTTATCTTACTGTGCTTTTGGCTTTCTCCATCTATGTCTTTTTTTGTTCAGTGGGTTGCAAGTGAAGCTACAAGACCCCACCATGTTTGTGCTACCAAAAAATGGTTAAGAGGCCAACCTTGCTGCACTGGGAAGACCTCTTTGCCATAATTGACTAACAAAAGAGAATAATATCAGACTGGATTAACCTGCCTAAGGTGTTTTCTTATCAGAAGTGTGCCCAGTGGCGGTAATAGGTCGGTTTGTTTGTTTGTTCATTAAAACATTTCATAGAATCATGGAATTGGAAGAGACAACAGGGGCCGTCGAGTCCAACTCCCTGTTATGCAGGAACACACATCAAAGCATTCCCAACAGATGGCCATCCAGCCTCTGCTTAAAAACTTCCAAAGAAGGATACTCCACCACACTCCGAGGCAGCAGATTCCACTGTGGACAGCTCTGACTGTCAGGAAGTTCTTCTTGAGGTTCAAGTGGAATCTCCTTTCCTGCAGCTTGAATCCATTGCTCCTTGTCCTAGTCTCTGGAGCGGTAGAGAACAAGCCCGCTCCCTCCTCAACATGACATTCCTTCAGATATTTAAACATGGCTATCATGTCCCTTCTTAACCTTCTTTTCTGCAGACTAAACATACCCTAAGCCATTCTTCATAGGGCATGGCTTCCAGACCCTTCACCAGTTTGGTTGCCCTCCTCTGGACACGTTCCAGCTTGTCAATATCCTTCTTGAATTGAGGTGCCCAGAACTGGACAGAGTATTCCAAATGAGGCCTAATCAATGCAGAATAGAGTGGTAGCATTACCTCCCTCGATCTAGACACCATGCTCCTATTGATGCAACCAAGGATTGCGTTGGCTTTCTTGGCTGCCTCATCACACTGCTGACTCGTGTTCAGCTTGTTATCTTCCAAGACCCCTAGATCCCTTTCACATGTACTGCTGTCCAGCCAGCCATTTATATCCCCTGTTTATCTGAAGATTTCAGAGTGGTATACATTAAAACCAACCTGAGTAATTTAAAAAAGTATAAACAGTTAAAATGATATTAAAAGGCTAAAATATAAGCAAGTTAACAAGTTCAAATGGCAGATTAAAATGGATTAAAATAGTTTAAAACAATTTAAAACCATATACATTGTATGTGTATAAATATGACTTACATGTTTCTTTCTTATTGTATCAGAGATAACACCTGATAGAGCAAGATATCTAATCCCTTTAAATCTCTTTTCTTTCAATTTCAGATGAGATCTGTATCTGTTGATTTAAATGTTGATGCTGCACTACAAATTGACATCCCTGATGCCCTCAGTGAAAAAGACAAAGTGAAATTCACAGTCCATACTAAGGTAAAATTGAAAAATGGAGGAAAGATTAGAATTGGGAGGTATATTTTGCTGTCACTGACAAGTCAGATACTTGTGTTATAAGATGCTGTAGATTAATCATTCTGGGCGAGAAACAGTCTAACCTCAAAAACACTAAACTAAAAACATATATTGTACCAACTGTTCAGGAATATGTGCTGCTTCAGACACACCAGAAAGTATTCCAAAATAATATCTGTTAGGAAATTCCAAGATGTATTGTTTTATTTTGTTCTTTTTGTTTTCATGCCTTTTTATATATAACTTAATACTATTGGAAACTAATCAAGACAGAAGAGTGTACAAAAAATGAAAGATCACATCACAAACTTCAAATCAAAGTATTTTTTGAATTATACTTAAAATTCAAACTGTATTTACCAAAGTATCTTTACTAAGTTTATCAAAGTGAGCAATGTCAGTAAGTTCACGTTTTGTTTAAATTAAACAACATTTGAGCGAGAATTGTATTCTATGGGTGATTTTCAGATATCTGTTTTGGATTAAGAAATTCTGGGTTTTTTATATTGTTTGTTCATTCTTGAGTATGAAGAGAAATTGTGGCTTGATTGGCCCAGTTTGTAATCAATTTAGTTTCTTTTTCTTGTTTTCCAAGAATGATCAATTTTTCCTGATAGTTCTGTCAGGAACATGAGCCATTGTTGTAGCTTTACAGAAACAAAATTAAATTGCTAAAAACCTACTGTTCAGTCCCTTTCAGTTGGCTAAGGACCTTGATGAAGGGCAACTTAGTACATTTTTCCAGTGCAGAGGAAATGGTGGAAACCTCACACTGCTACTTATCATAATTAGAGGTTTTTTGATACAGTTGGCCCTCCACTTTCCCAGCTTCAATATTTGCAGATTTGATTATTTGTGGGTTATTTTATTCATTTAATTTATAGATAGATAGTTCAATTGTCCGCCGTTGTCTCTCCTTCGTATAGATGTCTTTCTCTTTTATATTTTCTTCCGTTCTGTCACAGCAAGCTTCAAGCAGCTACCCTTCAACTCGGTCTCACTTTTCTCTGTCTCGGTCTCTCTTTTCTGGCCTCTTCACGTGAGCTCAAGCTGTATGTACTTCTTTGTCTATGAGTCTCTGTGAGCCTCCAGCATCTGTTTCGGTAGTCTCTTTTATTGTTCTTTTCCACCCTCTATTTCTAATCTAAGGTTCGATTAACATTCATTTAGAGTTCTATTTGTTTCAAGTCCATTTGAATTCATTTATGATTTGATCCCATCCATAAGTACTTCACTGTAAAAATTGGTTGCCAAAATTATGGAGATAGTTTGTACATTGGTTACAAGGTTGCTCTCTGTCTTCCATCTCTTTAAGCTTTCTTGATATTTATTCCTGACTTGCTTAGCGAGGTCAAACGGTTTCTGAAGTAGGTGTATTATTCTTGCTGACTCTGTATGCTTTACTTCCCCGCGAGCTCCAGCCAAGTAAACTCCAATCTTATAAGTCTCTAATTTAGTTTGTAGATATGAGTTAATTTTTGTATTATTCCTGTAATATTTTACAGAGACAGCTCCAGGAGGTGGTTTTACGTCCCTACTTTCTTAGTCCTCTTACCTTCTCAAGTTCCGATTGTTCTTGTGCCAACAAAAGATTGGTTCTCTATTTAAGTTGTAAATTATTGCTAAATGAGATGACACGAACCTTTAATCTTGAGGAAAAAGGAAAGACTGAACTAGGTTCCGTTTTGATTTCTTACTGTAGTCTTTAAATTTATTATTTTAAAAAGTTTCGGGCGGCACTTGTGCCGACAAGCAGCTACTTCCCATGCGGGTGTGAAACTCTTCAACCCTCTCACTCTCACCTGATCGATCTGACAATCTGTCTTTTGGTCGATCTTCTTGCCTAAAGAGTGGAACTGGGTCCCCGATGAGCCCCTCTGGACTCCCTTTACGGGGGAGGTCGTTGGCCAGTGAATTTATTCCGGCTACTCCACGTGGTGTGGCGGAATCAGTGAGGGCAGTCTTCACTGTTCTGGCGATTGTGACGCCATTGAAACCGGAAGTCCGTAAATAGATAGATAGATATAAAATTCTTACCATATTTGCCGCTTTCATTGAAAAAAATTATGTCCTCTCTAGATATCTCTAGGTCCTTCAGTGTGATTCTATTGTCCATTTCCACCTGAAGTGGACCATAGAGTCACGCTGGAGAACCTAGAGGTTTGTAGAGAGAACACTTCCCTAGACATTGCTAGGTCCTCCAGCATGACTTTATGGCCCACTTCTGTTGGAAGTGGACCATAGAATTGTGCTGGAGGACCTAGAGATTCCTAAAGAAGTGCTCTCACATTTTTTAAAAAATCGCAATGTTTATTTTTATTCATTTTTTTAACTCTCATGAGGGTCTTCTACCCCAATCTCCACGAAAGTGGAAGGGTGATTGTATTTCGGATAGTAGTGTGAAGTAGAGCATCAAAGTCAGTGCTAGGTATATAATTCAACATCCACACTTGCAATTATTTTGAGATCTGTAGAAGATGTGTTTTCCTCTTCAGTCTTTCCTCATCTGAATATAGGTACTGCAGATTAGTGTGGACGCATTGAAAGAGCATGGCAAACATTGTTTTAAATATCTCTTGAGACAGTTATCCAAACGAAAACTGGCAAGATCATAAGCCGCATGTCATAAAATGGTTTGCCAGTTATGAGATGGGTGCCATTGTGGTCATGGCCAGTCACATCCATTTCCTAGAAGACAAACTGGTGAGACTCAGAGACAAGTTCCACGGCACTGAGGAAAAGACAAAGATGGAATTAGTGTCCCAAAGGTCATATCACACATTTGTCCTTCTGAAGCGTAACAAAGTACCTATTTCAGAGAAAGGAAACTGATATTCTCAAAAACACACACACACGAACAAAGCACCTCCATGCTTTCTATTATTCCGGCCCTCTTTCCATATATTTGTTTACTTGATAGCCCCTCAGGCTGCTAGCTATCATTGTCAGATTAATTTCTTATTTATTTATTTTTCCCCTGGATAACTGGGCATGCTCAGGTCACACTCAGTTGGGCTATAGCTGGGCTATAGCTGTGTGCTGTTTTTATTTTCTAAGAATGCCTCTGTGAACACCATGAAGAAGTAAGTAAACTGCTGGAAGCCAATGCCAGTGTTCTTGACTAAATGGGAGTTTTGAGCAATGTACTATACGAAGAGGGGAGGGTAAAGCAAATCAATAATTAAAGACATAACAGCCAGAAAAATTTAAGTAGTTCATTAATCATTACAATATCAATTGTCATGATATATATTCTTAGTGTTATTGTCTCTTACGTAGCTTTTATGGTGTGTATGTATGAATAGCTATTGATGTCCTGGAAATGAAAAATAATCTTTCAGAATCATCTTCTTCTCCCTTAAAAAAATCATAATGGGCCAGAAATCTGGAATTTGCCGTAGGAGGTGTCCATGGGCCCAGAATTGGGAGTTTTACTGGTAAAGGTCTTTCCACCTGAATAGGCTTAGAAGCAAATACATAAAGCTATTCACAGTGATAAGATGGAAGGATTAAACTGAAGAAATGAGTTGCTGATCTCTTTCAGACCACACTGCCAGCTTTTCAAGGCGCAGAATTCTCAGTTACAAGGCAGCATGAAGATTTTGAATGGCTACATGATGCCTTTGTTGAGACAGAAGAGTATGCAGGATTAATTGTAAGTATATGCAAAACTTGCTTAAGAGGTTTTAAGTATAAGAATGGTATTTTTGATAAATAAGGAGATTAAAATGAATAAATTATATGCTCTCTGCTCTTTAATTTTTTAGTAGTTTTTTAGTATTGCTTTTCATTCCTCTGTATGCATCAAGTCTAAGTTGAATGAGAACTGAACTTGAGAGAGGCTGGTGCAGCTGAGAATAAACCACAAGCTGAGTTTGGTAGGACTTATCGCAAGTAAACAAGTTTAGGATTGCACTATTACTTAACTGTTGGTTAACCATATTTAACTCTTTACAGTAACTTGTTTCACTTCTAATGCCTCAGTGAGAACAATGAAACTGTCATCTACAAAAAATAGTGCTGAATTGTTTGGCTCCCCCATGTCTCTTTGAACTCAGTCCCGAGCCCTTGACCTGCCTTTAGATCAGGGAGGTACAGTTACTAGACTGTGTCCTTTCTGATTCTTCTGTTCATTAAATTGCTCCTTCTGCTTGTTCATTTCTACTTTTTATTATTTCACTTATTCCAGCTGAGCCAGCACAACACTGCCATTACCATCTTTCCATTTCTGTTCTTTCACAATTTCAGCTGATTTCCATGTTGACTTCTAATAGATGTTTCTACCCGTTGTCATGAAATTTAATTCATATATTTATGAGCCATCTTCCTAAGGCACATGTGCACACACATCTCTTTAGTTGCTCTCTCAATCTCTGGAGTTCATGAAGTGGAGTTTGTGAAATGGAAAGGAAAACAGATGTTTTCTATAGGATTGATGGAAGGGATAGAATAAGATAAGCTTGTGTGTTTTGCATTAAGGCTGTTTGTTTAGTGGAAGTGAGCAGAAGCTTATTTTGGCCCATCTGCTCTTCCAAAGTACATGATCATGGGCAGGGGGTTCTTCTGCTGAGAGGAAGTGAGTAGTGACAAGAAATAATTCACGGACTTGGTTAGGGACAGAATAGGCAGCCACTAGCTCTCTGTACGCTTCTTCATTCTCTAGAGTAAAGCGAACAGAAGCTTGGGAAAGAGGAAGATGAAAACAGGCATTTCATGTGGAGGTGTTTATGGGGATGTCTAGAGTATTATGACACTGCCTATATAGGGCAAACAAAAGGTGAAGGAGCTGCTGCAGAATATGGAACATCTGTGCTATATTTGTTTTCTTACCTGACGATGTAGAAGCTATTCGTATAGCTGGTTGCCCTGCGTGAAGAAAAAGTGCAACAGCTTGTAAAGGAAAGGGAGCCATACTCTGTGGCAGGCATTCCAAAAGTGGGTGGGTACTGCCTCCGTGAGAGCAGCAGAAAGATCCAAAAAGGAGTGACAGGAAAGTGGCAGGGTGCCATCAGAACCAAATAAGCATTTTTAAAAAATGCTTCACATCGCAGAGTGTTTTTCAACTGCCTACATGCCCCATCCTGGAACTTATGGGACTTTTGCACATGGAAGTCAGTAATGCAGGTTCACAGAGAAGGCTTGCCTCTCTTGACAGCCTCTTTTCCACCTCTTTCTAGTGTGATAGTGTTGAGTTATTAACTTCCATCTGCAGCAGTTCCTACGCTTCCAGGGGGGAGTCAGCAGTGGAATCAAGAAGAAGGCTTGCCTCATGTGGCAGCCACTTTTCCCCTGCAGCCATACCCCTGCTGCCCTAGCTTAACTGACTTGTGCACATGAAAGTCAATAGCTCAGTGCCAGGACACAGAGATTAATTAGGATCACGAAAAAGGGTTGTCTCACCTGGCAGCTGCTTTTCCATAGCCGCCACTCCAAGCTTTAAGGGACTTGGTTACATTAAACTCAGTAACTCATGATGCCACAGGAGGAGGAAGTGGGTGGTTCACCTGCCTTCAGAGAAACATCTCTCACCATTTCACAGATCCTCCTGTCTCTCTGCAGCCTCACATCTTTTGGGCTGTCGCATCTTTTCTGATGTAGTAGGAGGTATGATTGAACTGAAGCCATTTGCCCCATTAATTTCACTTGCCTCTGAACTACCCCCTCTCAATTTAATTGCGGCTTCTCTGCAGCCTCTCTGTAGTGTATGTGCGTGTGCACACTAAGGATGTGGCTTGGGAGCCAAGGGGTAGCAGCCCAAAAAAGTTTGGGAATTGCTGCTCTTTGAGGAAGGAGCAAGCCCTGTTTCCTATTCCTTCCCCTTCAGCTCCCCACCCCCAGTTTCACTTGAAGCTACCATGGCAAGAGCAGGGTTTCTCCATTCCCTCTGTGATTTCTCTCTTTTGTCTTTTCCTCCTTCCGGTTCTGTCTTTTCTTCCTTTGTGGAGAGGAAATGCTTGGTGTCAGGCATATGAAAGAAAGGGGAGGAGTGAGAGGGACTAGTACCCTCCCATACATACTATGGACACCAAAGTGGAAGAAAGAAAGCATATGCTCATGGTAGTTGTAATGAAATGCTTGTGTGCACAAATTTATAATGTTACAGCTTATAGGGCACTATAAGCCCAATAGTTCTTTAGTCTTGGCAGTTGCCAAGATGTGCAGCTGTTTCTTCTGTGTTCCAGAATAAAGCTTTTGAAATCTGCTCAGCTTGTTTTTTGAACATTAAGCCATCCTGTACATCTCAGTAGTCCCTCCTCTTCTCTTTTGGGTGCATTTCTGCTGCCTCTTATACCACATGGCTTCCAAGGGAGGCTTGCTGTGAACTGCTATCACACATGTATGCACTGCTTGTAAAGGGAGCTGAGAGGGGAAAAAAGGCACCAAGCTGTCCACAGAGGGCTCACTTGCAACCAAGCAAGTGCCACTTGGCTTGAAAGTAGTACATGCAAAAAGGATCTGGGAGTTTTAGGAGACATTAGAGCATGAGTTGAAAGTGTGATACAGTGACCAAGAAAACTGAAGTAGTACTAACTGCATTGACAAGTGTAGTTTCTAGTTCAAGAAAGATAATAGTACCACTCTGTTATACATTGGTTAGATTGCACCTGGAGTACTGTGTCCAGTTCTGGGCACCAGTTTCAAAAGAATATTGATAGGCTGGGAAGTATCCAGAGCATGGAGACCTGCTGGTAAAAGTTCTGGCAGCCATGCCCTGTGAGAAGTGGCTGAAGGAACAGGGTATTCTTGGCCTGGAGAATAAAGAAGTGAAAAGATAGCTATCTTTAAGTGCCTGAAGGGATGTAGAAGATGAAGCAGGCTTGGTTTCTGCTGCTCCAGAGACTAGGACATGAAGCCCCAGATTCAAATGATAAAGAGAAGTGATTCTGACTAAACATTAGGAGAAACTTCCTGAAGGTTAGAGCTTGACAGTGGAATAGAGTAGCCCAGGAATGAGGAGTACCCTTCATTTAGTTTTAAAAGAGAGATTGGATTGCCATCTCTTGAAATGTTTTAGCTGTGGATTTTTGCATCGTAAAGATTACATTATATATTCCTTACGGTTCTTTCCAGTTCTCTACTTCTGTGATTCTACATATGTACGCGTGCACATGTGTGTGCGACCCCATGAGGCATATGATGTTAGCTTTTGGGGCTGAAAAGTTTAGGTAGCCTTCTTTAGATAGTAATTATTGGAGAAGACAGTAAATAAACATAGACACTAATTTGTTCTTAATCAGCTGTTCAGAGCGCCAAGGATTCTGCTGTTCCATTGCTAAAGTCTAGCAGTATTCTGGTAGAAATTACCACAACATCCTTTGCTTCAGTAGCACTTACTAGCATTATTGCTTTTCTCCCCACTTAGATTCCACCAGCCCCTCCAAAGCCGGATTTTGATGGCCCTAGAGAGAAGATGCATAAACTTGGTGAAGGAGAAATGTCTATGACAAAGGAGGAATTTTCCAAAATGAAGCAAGAGCTGGAAGCGTGAGTAATTAATTGAGTAAAGAGTCTCCGTCCCATGTAAACATTGCTGACAAATTAGGCAAGGTTAAAGGAGATTTCTAAAGTTTTAAAACAATACCAGAACTTTATTTGACACATTAGTCAGGAGCAGGGCTTTCAATGTTGCTATGTGTTTACTTGTTCATTACATTCACAGTCTGCCTTTCTCCAAAGAGATCAAGAAGGTATAGTTATTTGCATCCCACTAGGATTACAGTGGGGTGACTCTCAGTGAGCTTCATGGCTAGATGGGGATTTGAAGCAGGTTACATATTTTATGGTTTAATGGTACTTGTTTTAATCTGATATTAATGGTACCTGCATTGAGTCTCATTTTGGGGTGGCTGGGAAGGCAGAATACAAATATAATGAGTAAACAAGTAAAATAAATCTGAACCTATTTATGCACTACTAATTGCATAGAATTTCACAGCAGCTTACAAGTGTGATAATATTTACAAAATCAACTAATGAAAAATACTGCAATACAATGTAAAATCAAGTTGTCTAGTGTTAGTGAATGGTTTGATTCATTTAGTGGATTAATGTCCCTTAAACTGAAGTAAAAGTCTCTCAAGACAGTTAATAAAAGTAAATAAAATACATACCTCAAATAGGAAGACATAAAATAACACAGATAAATTAACAACCGTAATAGCAATTAAAAGCAACAAGAACCACTGTGGTGAAACAGACTGGATGTTGGAGTGGGGTTTGTGAGACCCAGATGGGTGTCTCCATCAAGTCATGAAATTCACTGGGTTATTTCAGGTCAGTCACTTTCTATCCATCTTACATACTGGACAGTCATTATGATGGTTAAATGGGGAAGAAGAGTGCTAGTTATAATAATAATAATAATAATAATAACAATAGTAACAACAACAACTGCCAGCCAAATGCCAAGTGGAATAAAAATGCCTTTAAAATCCCCTGGACAATAGCAAAACAGTTTTCTACCTAGCATTCTATGATTGTGATATTTCTTCCTTTTCTATAGGTAACCATAATGAAATTTATCTTCGTAGAGGCTGCAGTTTAACATAAAAGGGATTCTGAACAAATATTTGTTCCAAAAAGTAATTTAAATTTTTACAGTCCCGCTGCTAGAAAGCATGAAGGCATAAAAATTATATATATGCTATTTGGATTTTCAAATATTATTAAAACTGGTGATACTTAATTGTTATGATACGGTGTGTGTTAGGTTTCAGGTTCAATATACTGGACTTCCATTTTGTCAGCCTTAAGAAGCAGGATTCAGAAACCATTTTGCTTGGACTCATTACCCATTACAGTGACAGCAGTAAATTAGAATGGTTGTTGCTCCAGTTTGCAGTGATTTAGCTACAAATATGCACAGTATTGAGAATGCAAAACACAGAATGAAGTATTAGAAACAATCTAAGAATCTTCAGACTCTTCATATTTTATTTTCAAAAAGCTAAATAAATTTATATCTTTTGTGAATGCAAATATATATGTTTAAAGCTTGTCAAGCCTCCTAAAATTTCAAATGTTGAATATTTCTAGGGGCTGAGTATGGAACTTTGGGTGGTCTTGCCCCCCACCTTGACTGGAATAAATTATGGAAACCGATAAAACAGCTGACGTTATTGTACATGAGAGACTGTGCAAATTTACTAAAATCCTTCTCTTGTACATGTTGCTAGTAGTTCTTAAAACAGTATTTGAATATTTTGGGTCAAACCTTTAGTCTATGCTTCTTTATCATACTGGAGACAGCTACTGCTTACTTTGCCTAGTATAGGTAGTTACACAAGATATAGTAGGACCGGCTAGAATAGAATCCCACTCTTTCTGAGCTACAGCGTTATTTATTACATTACTGCAGACATGCTGCTGTAACCTGATATCAAAAGTCTGTGTTTCTCTAGCCTTCTACCTCATCCTTCCAGTACAGATGCGGCTAAAGAACTTCCATGTAGACAGGGGACAAGGAAGGAAAGCTGGGCAAAAAAAGACTTTGTAAAAAGCAGCTTCTTTGTCTGATGTTTTGTTAACTGAGGTACATATATATTCAGTGTTTTTATTCTTTTCTAGGGAATACCTTGCTGTTTTCAAGAAGACTGTATCTTCACATGAATTTTTTCTTCAGCAGATTTCAGCTCACCCTGTTCTCAGCCAAGATCGCAACTTCCAAGTCTTTCTTGAATATGATCAGGATGTAAGACATGTTGTATTTTAAACTGTCAGGTCACATAAGATTGCAGTAAGCCAAGCTTATTCAACCAGTCACTCATGAAACTGAGCACAGCCCACCTCCTTTGCCAGGTATGACAGCCCATCTGAAGCTTGTTTAGCCCTTCGGTATTTATAGGCTGTCTCACATTGCAAAAATCTGAGGAGTTTACATGCACTGAGAAGGCTGCAATATGTGGCTGGGCTGCAGTAAACTTGGTGAATTACAACTTGAACCTTCCAGTAAGCTTTCTGGACAATTAAGTCTGCTGGAATTAGATGCTTACAAGCAGCTGTGATTATTATTACATGTTATTAGGCAGTAAATCTATTCCAGTTTATAATCCAAGCTTTCAAGGAGCTACCCAGTGTTCAGAACCTGTGTTGAGGGATAGAGTTTAACACTGTAGAAATCTCTTGTATAATTTAAACTAAATAGGTTCACTATCCATTGTTATAAAATCCACTAGCTGTCCCTGACTATCTAAGTCTCAAATTCTTTGACTACACTCAGTTTTTTTGGTGGAGTAAACCTAGTATTTAAAGTTTGTACAGTTATTTTTTTTCCATAACCATCTGTGGTTTGAGAGCTAGGATGCAGAAACTGGAGGACATGTGGAAAGATGAGGATTTAGGTTTTAGTGAAACACTTGCCATTTTCTGTGAAAGTACCTTTGCTCAGGATGTGATGCGACTGTCAGACTTAATAATGAAACCGCCATTTATGTATATAAAACTGTTGTTGCCATGTAAAGCCTATATCCCAGAGATAACAACTTGGACTGTGACACCTATATATCTCTTGCTGGAGAACATCCCAATATGTACGCTGGGTAGGCATGCCGTGTGGGCTGGGGGGCCATTTTTGGCATCTCCTGAACCTCCGCAAGCCACACTAATGGGGTCACTAGTGACCAGATGTGATGTTTTAGATGATGGGAACTCACTTCATTCCTTTTTAACGCTAGCTTTGGTGTTTTGAAGTATTCCTTGGAATTGTTGGTGGGCTAAACTGCATCTCCAAAAACCTGTTTTCATTTTAAAAGAAGAAGCTGTTTGCTTGTTTAAATAATTGGGATTGGGGGCAAGTGTTCCATCATTCTCTTCTCAAGTGTGTAGAAATGGCATGTTTAACATGTGGTACAAATTACTGTTGTATTTCATATATATGTTTTAAATTATACATAATCTAGAAACAATCAGTTACTTTTTTTCTGCTATGAATCCTTTTTAAAAGAGATAGACCACTATCCCTAAGACTTGTGGAGCTAACAGACAATGAGGAACTTAAGATATATCATGTTGTTTGCAAGATGCATACTTCTGAAAGCAAACTTGCCAGAATGTGCAACTCTCCATTTTATGTAATTAAAACAACTAACCTTGTTGCAGCCTAGAATCAATTTAACACACCAAACACAAATCACAGAAATGAAAATATGTTTGCAGAAAAAGTGCAATTCATCTTTTCAATGAGGTATTTTACAGCCTAGGGCTAAACTAAAAAAAATCATTACATAACAAATGCTTCTTCTAGCTTTGTTACTCATTAGCAGCCTACCTCTGACAGTGAAGAGACAAATTAGTGCTTTGTTTTTTGTTTGTTTGTTAATATTCCTAAGGAAGCTAGGCCTTGATCCATTTGTTATCTCCACTTGTTAGCCCTAGTGTATGTCTGTAACTGTTTTAAACTACTTTAGTTTAGACACATTTAAGTGGTTTGTCTGTTTGTACCCTCCCCTGTGATCTTTTGATTTTAAGGATGGATTGTAAGTATGTCAATAAATAAACTAGAGTAGGCCTATTGAATCAGTGAAACTTGCATAATTGATGGTTTACCAGATTTTATTGATTCAGTGGGACTAGGTCCAGTTGGAACTAATAGTTAGATTTAGGCCTAAAGGTCCCTTATATGAACACAGCAACTGTAGGAAATAAGTGCTCTTGAATCAAATGGGCTTCTTCCTAGATGAATGTCCAGAGAACTACAGTAATCCTAAATTACCTTGTAAATTAGTAACTTTGTATTTGAGATTATCCCATGCTATGTTATCCCCAAATCCATTAACTGCTATGTAATAATTCTGAAAACTTAGTAAATAGTTTTTTGTTATCCATTTAAGGAAGCAGTAGCTCTTGTTGCATATAGAAATGTCATTTTGGTGTCACAACCCGTCAAGTTATTCTAAGTATGCCACTGACAGTTTATATTTTACCTAAAGGATATACAGGGGGCAGGAGAAAAAGATTGCATCATGCTAATAATCTGGAAAGCAAAATGAAATTAGTAGTTTTTGTGAAAGGTGAAAAAGAGGATACTAGAAAGCTTCCCACTGTATTGTTTATAGCCTTGTTCCCAGTTTTGTTGTATTCTAGTTGTGTGAGGTTTCTATTCAGAATCTAAATAGCAAGCTGAATTAAAATGCTTGATTCTTTAGTACTGATTTTTTTTTTAAATCCCATTGCATTATCTGTTAAAAATAACCTCCTTCAAAAGAATACTTGAATTGAGTGCATGTTAGAACCTATGGACTGGATCCAAATACAGCCATAGTTAAAATTTAGGAATGACTAACTTGAGTACTGCTGATTTCAGTGATCTCTTCGGTGACCAAGTTTGGGTACAAACTTGTTCTTACAGTACCTTAAAGCTGAATTGTGACTTACCACTGAATTAAAAGGTAATTTTCTTTGTAAGGGAAAGCCATGAAGAAAAACATCCTGATTTTACAGATAAAACAATATAAATGACACAGTATATGTAACGTTATTTTGAGCTTTGCTGGGTTTACTATATCATCACAGGCATCAGGATCCAGAAATGTCATCCTGTAATTCACTAGGCTCATTATTGTATGCCTTAACAGCTACCTCAGGTCTGCAGTGTTCTCTCAAATTATGAATACTTACCAACTAGGCAGTATGGAAATCTACTTTCCATCTGACATGCAGCATGTTGTTTGCTCAGTAAACTGCCGATTTCTAGCCTAGAATATATTTGTTTAAGTAGATGTCCAATTGCTTTCTGCTCAGCTTTGTCACATTTCTCTTAGCTAAGTGTTCGGAGGAAAAATACAAAGGAGATGTTTGGTGGCTTCTTCAAAAATGTGGTAAAGAGTGCTGATGAAGTTTTGTTCTCCGGAGTTAAGGTGAGATCTCTTCGGAAGTTAGATCTTCTTTTCATGCTCACGTACATTGTTCGGTTGTCTGCTGTATATCTTTATATGTCCAGATAATAAAAATCACAAGCCATATTTCTTTTTTCTGTGTAGGCATAAAGAAAAAAAAAGCCAGACTTGTATTTCTTAATCATGGAGATTGTGGGCCAGGGGCCACAAGGGGCCTCTAAAGAACCACATATCGCTTATGGACCACATGATTCCCATTCCTAATCAAGAGTATGAAGATAATTAAAAATATTAATTTTTTGTTCATCAGTTTTTTAATTTAAAAAAATACCAATTTCTGCAGTCTAATTTATACCTATTGAAGAAATTATGTAAATCCACAATGTATCTTAGATAGTTAAGAGTCCTCATAAATTCAAAATTTTCAAAACTGAAAATTAATGTTAAAATATCCTGGACATGCTGTTGCTCAGAAAAATATAGATTTTTTAACTGAAAAATACAAATTACCTTTCTTTATGCCTCCATTAGCAGTGATTTTCCTTTAAAACAAACTGTAGTTGTTCCCTTCCCTCCCTCCCTCCCTCCCCCAACAAGAGACAGAAAAAGGCTATGAAACCAGAAGTGCATTCTCGCTAATTCTGGCTTTGTTTTGGGGGAGGTGTCCTTGGGTGGTTAATTGGTTCCTGGGCCCCTAGGGTGTGCCTTTCTCTGAAGTGTTACATAAGACTGCAGTCCTACATGCCATCCTTTCAGTCTTCCACCTGTACTAACAGTTTGCTCCAGTATTTACATAAGCACTTAATAAACACAAATAACACACAGAACTCCATTCACAGTAAGAATCTGACTGAATTTGTGAGTTAAGCTTGACTTAATAGAGTGCTATAGCTCTTTCTTTAAAAAATATTATAGTAATCTAATAGCTGTATAAGCTGGGGGTGGTAAATCTTTAGGAACATGTGTAAGCTTGATTTACAGACTTGTTTGTGCTCGTATGTACAAACAAGTACATATTGCTGAAATCATATCTGTAAAACAGATCTGGCAATTTCAACTAGTTTTGCAATTAAACAATTTTAATATGTTGAAAAGGTATACCTCTGCTTGAGTTGAAACGTCAGAGTACTTTTGGTACATAATGGAGATGTTAAACTAGTGATATAAGATGTCTTCATATCTGATAGCAGAAATACAGGAATATTTATTGGAAATATATTTTAGGAGTTAATAAAGAATTACAGGTACATAGCATGTACTACATTGCATTTCTTAATGATGTAGGAAACTGTTAAAAGAATGGCATAGAATTTCAGGGTAAAATCCAACAGCAGCAATGGAATAGACTCTTGTTATTAGAACACATTCTCCCTGTCCCCTGCATTTGTCTCACATCCCTCCAAGGTTTGCTCTTCAGAGCTGGGGGACCCTGTGGAGAGGATTTCACGGGAATTCCCATTGTTAAGTATAGGCACCTTTTTGTGTGATATAGAAACTTGCCCTTGGTAAGACATGTACTAGCCTAACCATGAATGCCCCTTGGAAAAACATTGTGAGACTGGGAAAAACCCAGCAATTTCATCCCAGAAACACTCAATATCATGTGCCAGAGCCTCTGCCGGCTTAACTGGCCATTTCCATATGTTTGGTCCCATGCAGGGAGGGACTCACCATTTTCAGACCTCGATTGTGTTTGGTTTGATTTAGGTATTTTTTTTCTCAAACAAGAAGTGATGGTCTGGTCACTTTCTGTTTGGAAGCATTGCTGTGGGCATCAAATAGGTTAAAGGGATTACAAATAGCCCCCAAAATGCACCAGCACTTCCAGATGTTTTGGGATTTTGATGATCATAGGATGTGTGAAACAAAATTGACAACACAAATTGGAGAGGCAGAAACAGAGTCCGGAAGCCCTCCAGTGTCTTGCAGATGCCTGGTGCAGTGTCTGGTCATTGCCCATCTGTTCTCAGCTCAAGGACTGAATTCATTTTGTCTAGGCTTCATTCCAGCATTGGATGCTGTAAAATGGTGGGCCAAACATTCCTAGCGTCTTCTAGTTAAAAGTTCATAGCTGCTGTTATAATGGTATAATAGATAAGGAGGGATAACTATCTGGAGAATCTCAGATGACCAGATAAGATTCAGAAGTCTAGATTTGGTTCCAGGCCTAAGGTTCCCCAGCCAGATGTTTGGATCTTCAGAAGGAATGGCAAACATTTTAGGATGTCATGATAACCCAGCATTCTGTTTATTCTACAGAATTTTGGCTCAGTGTGTACAAGTCAAGGTACTAGTGCAAGAAGTGTGCTAGTGCAGACTCCCATTACAAACAGTAGTGGTTGAACAACAAACCTCATCCACTTTTTGGCTCTTTACCATAACGTCTAAATACAGCAGTCTGGCCTGGCTCTTGTCTATCAAGCAAGAGAAATGACATAGAGTTCGTTCTTTATTTCTCACACTTGTTAAGGGAAGAGTGGTGTTTTCAGACATCTTGGTAAACAAAACCGTTATTAGAAGGCCTGTTTGTTGAGCTCCTGCCTGCGGCAGGAACAGTTGGCCAGAATGTACTAGCAAGCTGACTAGTTCTCGGTAGCCAGAATTCTTTGTTTTCCTGTTCTATTGTGTTTATTTTGTTTTACATTTTTTCTTTGAAATGTTAATGTACTTTTTTTATATCTCAGAATACAAAGAAAACTGTAGAAAAAAGTTTAGATTCCAGGCACACATGGAGTAGAAGAGATGTGTAGTGACTAGCCAACATAGACCTGAATTCGCAATCTTGGACGTGTTTGTTGCCTGTACAGAACTATAGTGATATATGTTTGATGGTGATGAAGCAAATTAGTGTAAACAAAATTTAATATTGATGGATAATTGGTGTTCCTTTCTGGAAGGAAAAGAGGGTATAATCTTCCAGAAAGTTCTTCATGCATGTCACTTGAAATATGGTGGCAGTCGCATATATTTTGCCACTTTACCCTAAGTCTGCAAACTTGTAAGCAATATTTTATATACTGAGTAGTAACATCTTGCCTAATTTTGTCACTACCTGGACTGAAACATTACATGTGGCACTCTAATCACTCCAAAATCTCTTTTTCCAGGAGGTAGATGATTTCTTTGAACAAGAGAAGACTTTTCTCATAAATTACTACAACAGAATCAAGGATGCATGTGCCAAGGCAGATAAGATGACAAGATCTCATAAAAGTATTTTTTTTTTACCTATTGAGTCACTTCCTTAGAGTATTTCTCAGTTCACAAGGAACACTGAAACCTTTTTGCGTTGTTTCTCAATAGATGTTGCAGATGATTATATACATTCTTCAGCTTCCTTAAATAGCCTGGCTCTGGAAGAGCCGACTCTCCTTAAGAAGTAAGTTCAAATCATTTCAATTTTCTTCAAAAATGTCTCTCAGATTCTCAAATTTTATACTGTGAATGAATTACCTTAGCTTTAATCCGTAATGTCATTTTTGTTGAATAACAGATGAGGGAGAGGGGGTTGTCAAAGACTAAGACAGTTGATGTTCAACATTTAAAGCTAGAAAACAAATTAAGGAGAAATTAAAAATAGGAATTGGTCACTTCTTTGATTCTTCTTGCAACTTCTGTTGGCTTCCTGCTGTTTCCATTTATTTTGCTCTCCCTTTTCTCTTTGTTTCTGTATTTCCTGTTGTTTTTGTTGCCAGTATTTTTAATTGCCTTTTTCTCTAATTACTGGCTTTGATTTTGCCTTAAGTTGATTTTTCCAGCTATCATTTCCTTCAACCTCCTGCCAGTATTTCAATGTGTTCATACCTATTCTATTGTAGAAACTTACTGACTACACAGTGCAGAGGGAGCTACGTATGTTCAGTTCAGTGTGGTTCAATTTATTAATGCAAAGTACCATACTACAGCACTAATGTCAGCAGTACGCAGAGAATAGGTGCAAACGTACCCTGTATTACCTAACTGCTGTACCTTGCACTAGGTCATAAAAGATAAGCAGTTCTATACTTCACTTGTCCTCTATACTCTGGAACATCTCTATTGTATCCTTGCACATTTTTTTCCTATCTGAATCCTGGGCTTCCAGTGCAAATATGCTGTCTTCAAACATCATCCTTCATTCTTCCCTATCTGTTGCTTTCTGTGGTGATGGGTGCGGTATGTCTCTGAAACAGTGCATTGAAATGTATTGCTATGTGTCCACAAGCAGCAGAATGGATGTATTCCCCCAATTTTCTATTTAATGAGTTCTGACATAGGTAGCAGCTTCCATTAATCAAGGCATGGGATGTCTGCACTTACCCTTTCTTATAACTCCATGTCCTGCTCTTTTATCTCTGTTTTGGCTCCTCTGTTCTTGTTCTTTTTTCCTCCCATCTGTGTCATAATAACTCGCAGTCTTCTAAAATAGGGAGATATGTTCAAACATATGACATAGAATGGGCAGTCATCCAAATGTTTTTGGTTAAGAATTAGAAGAACCTCAAGGGCCATCTCATCCAGCCCCTGACTGACTCAGGGCATCAGCTGCTGAAATAATGCTGTTAGTGTGACTGTAGGCTTTGGAAGATAAAGTTAACATTCTCTTCTCACCCTCTTTCTCTCCAGGTATTTGCTGAAAATTTCTGAGCTCTTTGAGAAACTCAGGGTAACTTCATTTTATTTACTAAACATTTATACCTCATATTTTCCCCAAAATAGTCAATGCAGTACAATATCTAAATAATACAAAACAGTAAGATAAAAGCAAGATCTGTAAAAACACAAGCAGAATACAAAACACCAACTGCAATTAAATCACACGTCAGCAGCATAAAACAATATAATTCAGATATCCTCCCAAAAGAAAAGATTACTGTCCACCAAATTATTCTAAGACATGAAGCAAGACTGCCCTCAGGAAAGTGTTCCAGAGCCTTGGTGCGATCATAAGCTGGACCTATGAGCTGGACTTCAGAGAATGTTGAAACACACAAGAGGGTCTGCAGTTGTCTGAATAAACCAGCACCTTCATCTGGTCAAAGGTGGTCTTTCGGATATATTTCTCTAAAGAGTAATGCTCTTTAAAAAAATTTTCCAACATTAGTTGGAGCTCAGAGGTCATTGCAGCTGTTTCAGCGATCCAGTGGGCCCACAGTATTTGTGAGCTCAGCATTCACAAATTTACCTCTACACAGTGAAAAGTGAAAAAATATTTTAAAAATTAAATTATCTGACATCCAGTGCAACAGTAGTCCCAGGGCAGCAGGGAAGGCAGTGGCAAGGCCTGAGTGCCAGGCAAGGGCCCAGGTGCCTTGCAAAGCAAGTGTCTCATGTGCTCCCTGGAGGCAGAGCAACAGGAAAAAAAGCTCTCTGCAAGGCACAGAGGAACTTAGACAGGGACAGGGTAGTAAGAGTGGTTCCTATCCCGGTCACTTATTCGTGAGTGAGTGACCAGGGTCAGGACTGTAGCTGTTTCCAAGAGTCATTCAATGGCAAGGAGCTTGATCCAGAAGCTACTGGCCATCCTGGGCTTCAGCAGGGACATGGCAGTCGTGATGTTGCCACACTTAATCTCTCCATAGCTGTCACTTGATCGTCCATTGTCAGGATAGAATTTAAAAGTGCTCCAAAACTATTTGCTTTTAAGACGAGTGCAACACACTCCAACCCATTACTGGATCAGGAGCTCTATCAAATAGGCTCCCAGCCATACACCCAACTTCTCCTCTTCTCCTCACTATTGAACAGATCTCAGTGGAGTTTCTGTGACACTCAAACCTCTGCCCAAAACCCTGCTTCTATTTTACTCTCAATTCTGCCTCCATTTCTTTCAGACATTCAGTATCTTGGGCAAGTTACTTGTCTTTTATTTCAACAGTTTGTCTCTCTGTGAAATCGGCTTTGTTGGAGGAAGAAACTGTAGGTTCCAGAAGGGATTCATGTTCTGAGGCTCTGATCTCACTTCTGACTAGTATTTACATGTGTATATTAGCATATATGAGAGCCACTGTGGTGTAACAGCTGGAGCATTGAACTGTGACCCTGGAGACCAGGGTTCAATTCCCTGCTCGGCCATGAAACCCGCTGGATAACCTTGGGTATGTCACATGCTCTCAACTCCCAGAAAACCCTGTGATAGGATCACCTTGGGTTGACATAAGTCAGAAACAACTTCAAGGCACACAGTGATAATAACAAACCTGCACAAATATTAGCACATGTACCTTTGTGCTTTATGGTCATATAGAGCCTTAGGCAGTCTTGTTATAAATTCATGGTTATAAATTCATGGTTTGTTTGAGCCCCCATTCTTTTTAATGCTTAGCTATGTCCTTGCCTTGTGGAAATCCCATCAGCATAGCATGACTATAGTAGTTCATGTTGCTCTTCAACAAATAGTCTTCAGAGTTACCTCGTGTCTAAATCTAAAGGTTCCTTGTAGACAAAAATTTGTCAGTCACTCTCTGTACAGCACTGTTTCACAACCAGTATATTCATAGCAGTTCATGACAAAAGTCAAACAAAAAGCAGTAACATGTTCAGCAGTAAATAAATCATCAATAACAAAAAACAATAGTAAGTAACAGTAATAAAGCCGTTGCTAGCAAAGACAACATAAAACATGTTGCTGGGAAGAGGGTGATTAGGCGCAGATGACAAGCAAAGCCTCTGGTGCTGGTAATAGTATGACAGGGGTTCATGATAGGCCTATTTATTAAGCACTGCTAAGGAAGAACAATGCAAGTTTCTTTGTCACCATTACCAAATGTGGGAAAAAATAGTGAAGATTTTTTTCAGCTGTATTCCCTTTTTAAAAGTTGGAACTTGGGTCTTTAGAACTCACTGTCCCAAGGCTGTCTTAAAATTTTTAACCAGTGCCACGAGCAGTCAGCCCTCTGCACCTGCCAAAAGACTGATATGTCCAAACTTTATTTGGGTATCTGACTTCTACTGAATGACTGTCTTTACTTTACTTTTAAATACTGTTTGGATAATTAAAGGCATGTTGCTAATGAAAGAAACATCTGGTGTTTGCAACAATTCAAGTGTATAGTGTAGTGTGACTACTGTGCTGCAGTGTTTAGTATACCTGCCTACTGATCTGTTCTGTCAGAATTAAGCTTCAGTCTGTTAGTCTACATCCAATCCACTTCTTCCTTGAATTATACGTCTTCCTTGAATTGATCCTCCAGGAATTATCAAGACCACTGTAACATTCAGGCCAGATGATTCAAAAGTGTTGCTGTGGTTGATAGCACTAAAAACTTCTCAGAGGTACACCCGCTCCTCTCTGGTCCTCAGTTTACATCATCCACCAGTGCAGCTAAACCTGTTTCTATTTTAAAATAAGGGCTAAGGTCAAATTGAAGTGGACTACCTTGTAAAATGTATGCCTTTTCATTTTTCTTTTCTTTTTTTAAAAGATGCTTCACTCCATACATGCAGTTTTTTAAATGTTAATTCATACAGCTAGTAATTCTGTCATCTTCTCCATAGAAAGTAGAGAATCGTGTTTCTTCTGATGAAGATTTGAAATTATCAGAGTTATTAAGATACTATATGCACAATATAGAAGCAGCAAAGGTAAGTCCTCTCTAAAGGTTTTTCTGATGTTGTGTCTGAAAACAGTTTAGAATGTCAGCAAAGAACAATGTAATTAACAGTATTCAGAATAGTTAGAGCAGCAGATAGAACATCCTGAGGAGAGAATTTGCTCCTGCCTCTGCTTCCAGTAATGGAAACAAGAAGAGAGTAGAAAGGGGAACTGGAAAAAATAGAACCAGAGGAGGGCCCTTCATTCCAGGAATCCTGACACATTATTGTTTAGGCTCCATTTCACTGTTCAGTTGGCATAAGAGGTCCTGTAACTGCACTTGGTTGGGATGTATGCATATAGTTATCTGTTATAGTTAGCTTGCTTCTTTCATTCCAGGGAATAAACCCTTTGAATCATGAATAAGTTGAAGGAAAGGTAGTTTGAATACACTAAACAAAATATACGTACAGACAGTACCTTTATGAGGACAACTAATTACACAGCAGTATCCAAGCTTTTGATTATCATTCTAAATCATAAAAACCTAAAGAAGCACTGAAGTGCGAAAATGTAGTTAGATGTTTTAGCTTTGATGTCTGCAGCTAAAGTTAAGTCTTGAAATAGAAAATGGAGGCATGATAACTCATCTGCATGTGTTAGAATACACCTGACAGATTACATCTGCCAGTCCTAGATAGAAAGAGAATGGAGGGCCATTAAATTGACTAAAAATATTTATATATCACTTAAGAGCAGTTTACAGATCACAAATGTTAAAATAAAAATGAGTAAAATAGCTGATATAGGAGATGTTAAGAGCCAGCAATAAATCTATTGAAAATTTGAAATTATTGAAATCTTTGAAACTGCAGAGCTAACCACTGTACACTGGCCATGGGCTTTTTCACATATTTATAAAATTGTAAAGTAACATCTTTCTTTCTTGTAAGTTTTTTTTTTCCTATCCACAATAGTATTTGTTGCTTTCACTACCTTCCCTGTTATCCACTTGATTTGCTGATATTTTCCAACATATTCCTTTTACACTTGCTGCTTCAGGAGTTTTTGTTATTATTATGATTTTAAAAAATCAAAAAGTTACATACAAACATATTCAATACACATTTCATCTTCTACAAATCACACATTGACTTCCCCTTGACAAGTCATTAATATTTTAGCACACTAAATTACTTGAATCTGTTATGATTCTAAAACTTATTTACTGCGATAGCATAAATCCTTCTAACAATTCTCATTTTCTTATAATAAAGTTAATGATATTTATTATAGTAAACAGCATACCTCCGGAAGTGTTAAGGTCTAGTAGACCTATAAATTATCAATTCTAATTCTAAATATCTATGATCCCATTAACCTAGAAGGATTGGTATCACCAGATTGCATCACGTGTTTCTTAAATACTTGATTACCAAATCCCAATCTTTAACAAACTTATCTAAAGTCCTCTCCCTAATTAGAATTGTTAGTGTACCCATTAGGGCCATGCCAGTCAACTTCAAAATCTAGTCTTCTTTCTCTGGGAGCAATTTTTGTTTCTGATTTTTTGCCAGATTTAGTCTACTGCCACAGTTATGTCGACCAAGATCTTTCCATATTCTCTTTCCAGTTTATCTTCTGTCATCCCAAGCAGGTACATTTCCAAGTTCATCTGGATACCTAGTATTTTTTTCAATCTGCAAGTCAATAACTTTCCAATATCTTTTGACTTTATGGTAGGACTATCACATAGGGTATATTATATCCCTCTCTATATCACGTTTCCAATATTTATTATTGTAATCTTTATACATCTCTGAAAATCTATCAGGAGAGAGGTGCCATTTGAAACACATCTTACATATATTTTCCTTTATATTCTGATTTGCTGTATACTTCAATCTTCTATTCCATGTTCTTTCCCCCTGGTCAAGTTCTACAGGATGGCCTATGTTTTGAGCCCATTTTATCATTGGTTCCTTAATTATTTTTCCTCCATATCCCATTTCAATGGAATTTTTTACATTTTGGATATAGTCTTTTGGCTTTTGTTAGATATAATTAAATTCAAATCTGTATCTTCTTTTTGAAAGCCATTCAGTTTTGTTTCAATTTTCTACTTCTCTTTAAGTTGTCTACACAATAACCAGTGGCATGTGATACCTTCTTCTCTAAGTTCCTCTTGGGACTTTATCTTCTTGGGTCTGCCCTTCATCAAGCATGCAGAAGTGCCCTTGCCTTCTTCAGAAGTTCTGCATGCATATTGGAATGATTTTTAATAAAGTTTTTATTAAAATATAAAAGAAAATATATAAAAGATGTACAATGAGAAACAAAGAAATGGAAGAAATAAACAGAAAACAAAAGATATATCATTATTCATACAATTTTACAATGAACCATATTGTTGTCAGCCTAAATTAATGAAATCTATAACCAAAAATCACAGTAATTTCAACCCTATGTCTTGCAGTACAAAAAATTCTAAAACTTTTCCCAGTTGGTACTTGATTAACATCAGTTTAAATAAACTTAGCACATTCTATAAACAGAAATATTATTTGATGTTTGTTCCTGAATTTAACAAGATTAGCTTAACTAGATTTTGATATTTTTTTTGTTGAATCAGAGTATTTAATCACAATATTTATTAAAAATCTCCAATGCCTAATCAGAAAGATAAGGGTAAAAATAAAAGCAAGAGCAAATGAAAGTGATCAATTTATGGTTCCTGATTTAAATCCAGTAATATTGATGAGGAAGTAGTATTAATTAATCTTTCCATTATAGGATCTCATTCTTTCTGGTTTGCAAATTCTGCTCTTTCCCTAATTCTGTTTGTTAAAATGTCCATATTCTTCATTTCCATGAGATCTTGAAGCTGTTCTTCCAATTCTGGAGCATCATTTTTTCCCCAAGCTTTCGCGAAGACTTTTCTAGCAGCTGTCACTGCATACGGAAGAGTTCTCCAGTGATTTTTTGAGAGGTTATGGTCAAGTTCATGAGTCATGTTTAAAAGGTATAATTTAGGAGACATAGTAAATTTCTGTTTGTAAATCTCTTAAATCATGTTATGGACTTGTGTCCAATAGGCTTTTGTTCTTGGAGAGGACCACCACATGTGAACAAAGTTCCTGTGACTTCTCTACATTTCCAGCAGAGGCCAGTGTTGGCTTTGTACATTTTACTTAGTTTCATTGGAGTTAAGTACCAGTGATGAAACATCTTGAAATAGTTTTTGTGTGCAGCTGTAAATTTCTGTGTTCTTTTCCAACTCTGTTTCCAATGCTCAAGTAGGATCATTTCACCAAGATTCTGTGACCATTTGATCATTGAGTCTTTTATAATGTCCATTTCACATTCTTACAGAAGCAGAATGTTATATTTTTTGGACATCGTATGGTTTGAGGGTTTTTTTAAATAAAAAATCCAATTCATTTTTATCTTTCTTGGTCATGAAGCCCTCTAGATTTAGGTCCATCTTGAATCTCTCACTTAGTTTTCTGTATGGGAATCAGTTACATCTTATCCCCTCTGCTTCCAACTCCTCTCTTGTTTTTGATCTAGTTTTTCTTTGGATTGAAAAGTCCAGAATCTCTTTGTACCTTAACTATTTTGGAGTGTCTCTCCACCTACCGAAAAAGGCTTCTTGAGGTGAAATCCACAGGGGAATTTTAGTATATATCTGAGTTTTGATTTTTAGTCAAGTATGCAGTAAGTCTTTGATTTGTGAAATCCTTATTGATCTTTTCTTTCCTGTACCAAATATACGTGTGCCAGTTGAATCTTAAAGCCACGCCTTCATTATGTAATGTTCATTATGTAATGTTATCCAGTTGGCTAGCCACATCAAACAATTTTTATAATACCATTTTAGATCTGGAACATCACAGCCACCTCTGGTTTTCAAGTATTGGAGTGATTTTTAACCAATCTACGTAATAAATATAAAATAGAATATAGTTTTGGTTTAAATTATTCTCTGTCTTAAAACAAGCAACTCATTTTCTTCTGTAACTGGGTTCTTTAGGATCTCTTATATAGACGTACACGGGCTCTTGCAGACTATGAACATTCAAATAAAGCATTGGACAAAGCTAGGTTGAAAAGCAAAGATGTCAGATTGGCAGAAACACCCCAGCAAGAGTGCTGTCAAAGATTTGAAAAACTTTCTGAATCTGCAAAACAAGGTAAAGGCTCATCAGGTTATGATACTGTACTATACTATGAGTTCTTTGTAGCATATGCATTTCTGTGTGTGTGTGTGTGTATATATTTTATGTTGTATTATTTCTTTTTTGTGGTCTCTGTGAATCACACAAATGGGTTTACGCGCCTGTGCGAAACAGCACTTGGAACCTTCTGAAACCTAGGAGTAGGCATTTTGGCAGTTGACCCCTCCCCCATCCTCCTGGGGAATTGGGCCCCCTCCCTGTATAACAATCAGTTCCTTTTCTTCCACCATGGTAGCAGCATCAAAGGAGCCTTCCTCTAGCTTTCAGATTGGCTTAATGGTTTCTTTAAGCAAGATTTGGTTAAATATTTACATTTTTCTTGGCATTTTGGTGATTGTTTGAAACATTTAACTTCTCTTTTTGCCCCTTTGCATGATACTACGAGTTCGAGATGAGGCACTGTCAGCGTTTTTGGAAAGGACTGAGAGTAAACATGAACCTCCTACTTCCCAAAAAAAAAGGGGGAGGATTGAATATCCCTCACAGGGGGAATCACTGCTGAAAACATAAAAGGAAGGAGCCAACAAACTTGTTCTTCACCGCAAACAGCTCAGAATTTTCTTCTTTTATAACTGAGGAAGTTACATCTCCTTCTCTATGACCCCTCAGAATTTTTCTGTGGGTGGCCTTGGCAGTGGTCTTTAAACCCTGTTTTTCGTGCGGAGGCAAGATCTTGGATATTAACGGATTTGTGTGCCTACCTGCCTCTAAAGGGGATTGCATTGCACAATCTTGCTATCATCACCAACTGCCACACACAAGGCATAACAAAGCGGCCATTTCAGGCTTTGCTCCAGTAAAACCGGTGCCTTCAATGCCACCGTTCTGGCCGCCCCCTTTCCCCCATGGCATCTGTAATGATAGTATTTCTAAGGCAATTTATGGCTTGTTCACTGCTTCTTCAACAGCAGTGCAGCTGAGGAATTTCCGGTACCACAGCAATCCACAGAATGGCTGAGTTCGAAGTACCATTTGCCATCAGTCCCCATACCGACTGGTACCATCAGTTTAAGTAGAGGGTTTCCCTTCGGTCCTGTCCATGGTTTCTGCCTTTGATGGTGTTGCCATTCTCATAGAGGCGGTTTCCAGTCAACCCATCTACCATCGCGTTATTGTCGATCTCAAGGAGATGATACCATCGATTTCCAATATCGACGATGATGTATACTACCATGATATCTTGGCTTGATACCTAGACTTCATATCTAGTTTTCATACGTAAGCTTGATGCCTGTGCTTGGTATCTATTCTGAGTGCCTAGCTTGGTGCATTGTAACACTACCATATGGTAAATTTCTTGGTAGTATGATATTAAACCATGATACCTGACATTGGTCCTAGGACTGGTTCTGGACTTGATGCCTTGGCTTGGTGCCTGGCCTTGATATCTAGCCTAAATACCGATGCTTGATGCCTAGGCTGGATGGCTGGGCATGATACCTGACTGGATCCCTGTGCTTGGAACTTGGCTCTGTGCCTAGACCAGTAATTTGCTTTGAATCTCCATCACATGTTGCTCCTCTAGATGTTTTTGGCAACACCTTTACACATGTATCGGGCACTTAGATTTCACCTCGGAACACGAATTGTTTTTCTGTTTCATCTTGATACCAGTGGTGGTGTTTTGCATCTTCCCTTCGGTACCACGATTGTTTATGTATAAGTCATCTGTACAGGGAGACAACTCCCTAATTAATTGAAGTACTGTCTCGGAAAACTGCTTTTAAAGTAGCTATAACTGGGCAGAAGAGCTAGTGAACTGGCAGTTTTAAAGACTCTTGATAACTAGGCTAGAGTCATAATACCTAAGCTGGATACCTAAATTGAATATCTGAGCTGGGTCCCTGACTTGGTGCCTGGACTGGTATCTAGGTTAAACCTAGGTTTGATACCTAGGCTCAGTACCTAGACTGGCACCTACGCTTGATATCTAGACCTGGTACCTACGCTTGATATATGCTTATTCCTCGTTTTCTTATCTTTTGTTTAGCTGGGCCTGTTAGTGGTACTATTGATGATAAATTGGAACAGAGAGAGTGTTGAGTTGTTGCCTACATCGCAACAAAGGTAAACAACTCCTCAACAACACTCCTAGAGAAAATTACCATCTGCAGGTTTTAAAAAAAAAAAAGAAGATATTAGGATCAGCCTAAGCGTAGAGTTTCTGTCAGCCAAAGGATGATACCTTTTCAAACAGATTCCTATCATTGATTTTTTAGATATTGACATTGAGCATGGTTTCAACATCAAACCAGAGTAGGTACCGATATTGCTCCTTTTAAAATTTTTTGACATCCTGGTGTCAAAAAAAAAAAAACAAAACAGAGAGAGACGGTGGCCCTCACCCTATACTGGGGTTTAGAGGTGTCAACCATTATATGCAGAGAAAACTGTTTCGAATGGTAACCTTGATATTCATGATGCCTATGTTTAATAAATTTTAGCTTTTTAATAGGATATCAGGCTTATTGACTCAGGCTCCTCCCTTTAGTATGAGTACAGTACCAGGGGTATTCACCAAATGCTTGTCAGCAGTGGTAGCTTTTTACAACAGGAAGGTATCACCCTGCTTCCATATATTGTTAACTTTCATTAGTCATCCCGGGAAAATAAATTTAAAAAAAGAAAAAGTAGTAACATAAAATACAATAATTGGTTTGCACTACTTCTACAAATGTTCAAAAGGGCAGCATATGATGCTTTCCTATAGACTAGACGTATTGAGTATCCACTTCGATACCGTCCTCCATCCTGACATTTAGTCACTATGATTGACAGTATGGAACTTCCAGGATGGCTGAGTGGTCAGGACCTGACACCACGGAGCTTTAGTCACGAGTTCAAGGCGCGGTCAGTTCTTTTCCCCCATTGAAGTAAAGCAATTCATACATCCGATATGGAGAATTCTTTTGGCTGTACCCAAACCTTGATGTTGAGATCATATGCATATAAATGGGATAAAATTTTGTACTTATCTACAAGACAATGATATTGACTGATGGACCTGCAGTACCCTGGATATCTTCTTGTTCCTCGCCTTGTTGGTATCTGACAGGCTCATCAGTACTGTGTCATGCAGCAGCAGATTCCTGGCATTTAAAAAAGAAATAAACCCTCCTTGTTTCTATGATTAAGACGCTTTTACAAGGTTATAAGCTTTTCCTTCCAGTCCAACCCCCTGTACCAGGTTGGGGGTTGAAATTCCCGATAATGCAATTCACTCGCAGGCCATTTGAACTTGTGGCAAAGTGTGACATTAATTTGCTGTCATGGAAAACAATGTTTTTGCTAGCGATAACCTGAGCCAGAAGGAGAAGTGAGGGATGTGTGCACTTAGGGTTCATCCTACATATTCACAATAGTGATATACCCTATCAATAAATAAGGAGGGGTTGGTGGCGGGGTTACTGATGTCAGCAATTATTTCTGCCTCTCAAAGAAGATTGTCCACTCTGCAGTTCATCTACCAGGGACAGGAACTTTTTGGCAGGTACACTCAACAGAACACCTTTGTCTATGAAGGTTGAATGAGATTGGGATAAGTGACATATTCCTCCAATGGACGATACTTTTTGGATCTTTTGAAAACAAAAGACAACAAGCTGTACTGTTCCTGACAGAAAACAGAAGACAAAGGGAAAAGAGTTGAAGGACCTTACATGAAGGACCATTGAAGAGATCAAAAAGAGTAGAGCAGCCAGTTTTTTCCCCTTCAATTTGATCTCTGTTTCCCAAAGGGACCGAGTACTGCGGCAGGGAATGCACATTGCATGACTGCCCAAATGTAAATAGAGATACGGACATTAGCAAGATTGAAGAAGTTTGTGTGGCTTCTGAAGGGGATATCATAATTCCTCACTTTTTTTCTGTGGGGTCCATAACATGTGGCTGAGAGTCAGATCTCCTGAGGTTAGACAGTCGAAATCCTGACAATGTGAGTTTGTGGAACTAACTTCTCTGACAAGGCATCAGCGAAGAACCCACCCTTCCTTCGAGGTCTCATGGCAGATGCTCACAAACCTTCTACGTCTAAACGGTTTGCCTAAATGAAGAAGTATTGTTCCTGCTTTAAAAGGGCATCGGGATCACTTTCCAATTATGCGGTATTGTGTGTATATTGTTTTTCAGAAAAAATCTGTTTGTTGGTAGGTACAGTGTTGTTTCTCAGCATTTTTCTGGTATCTTCAGCAACAAGGAAAGCTTTCTAGTTTTATGGCCCCTACAGCTAAGAGTTTTCCTCCGGGTTATAAACATTTACACCTCCCAGTACGACTACCAGTACCGGGATGGGTTTTTGAATGTAGTACTGTTGCAACTTACACATAAAACCTTTAAATCACTGACAAACTTGATTTTTGTTGTTCTCTTTGGAGTTTTATTTTTCTATGGCAAAACCTATGTTAAGGGAGCCAGCGAATTATGTGCATTTAAAAAGGGTGCACCATACGTGGTTTTTCATAAAGGGAAGTTGTTTTTAAGGCTAGATATTCCTCTTTGACCTAAGGTGGAGTCATAATTTCATTGAACCAGGACATTGTACTACCTGCATACATGGGAAATAGTAACTGATTGGGAGACAAATTGATTGCCTTCACGCTAGACGTCTTTGTTTTTTATGGAGAACATAATGCTTCCATTAGTAAAACGAAAGGGTTGCTTGTTTTTTTTTGTTCCAAAGCAGTGGGAATCTGGTTTGTCACAGAAAGGAAGGAAGGAAGGAAGGAAGGAAGGAAGGAAGGAAGGAACTTTCCAGTTATGTAAGGGCTCATTCGACAAACTCTGTGGGGACATCAGTTGTTTTCTTTTCCCTGGTGTGCAACTACATGACGTATGCAAAGCTGATCAGTGGTCACAACCAGTAATAATTATTTTTCTTTATAGGGTAGATAACAGAGCAAGAAATAATGCAACATTTGGGAAACAGTTTTATTTTCTTCTGTGATAAAAAAAAAAAAAATTGAAAATGAATCAGAAATGAATCCTTGGCATAAATAAATTTTAATTTGGAAGTCGAAAGCTTTCACGGCCAGAATCCATTGGTTTTTTGGGTTTTTTGGGTTTAGACCGTGTTCTGGTTGTATTTTCTCCTGACGTCAGGAAAAAATACAACCAGAAGACATCAAACCCAAAAACCCCCAAGCCAAATTTTTAAATTTTTTTGGCATGGTGAAGATACTGCTACAGTTTATTGATATATATATATATATAGGACAAAACTAATTGAAAATGCAATTGTTGATATATATAATGATAGTAAAAAGAATTTTAAGCATGACATTCCCTCTTCCCGCAGGACAGCTTTCTAGTCTCCCCTTTGTGTGATTCACAGAGACCACAAAGAAGGAGGACAGGTTGTTTACCTGTAACTGTGTTTCTTCGAGTGGTCTTCTGTGAAGTCACACAGCCTCACCCGTCCTCCCCACATCATGTCCTGCTGGATGGTCGGTTCCCATGCTGCTACTCTAGTGGCAAAGGAACTGATTGTTATACAGGGAGGGGCCTTATATTCCCCAGGAGGTTGGGGGAGGAGTCAACTGCCAAAATGCCTACCCCTAGGTTTCGAGAAGGTTCTGAATGCTGTTTCGCGCAGGCGCGTAAGTCCATTTGTGTGACTTCACAGAAGACCACTCAAAGAAACACAGTTACAGGTAAGCAACATGTCTGTATAAACTAAAGAGTTTCTCATTCTGCTGTAGTGGGGAGAGACACCCTGTACCTGGTTGTCCTGACTCATTCACTCCAGTTGGCAGGCTCTTTTACCAATGGGAAGAAAGGACTAACTCCTCCCATTCTGTGGGAAGGTAATCTCATGATCCCCTAGTTTGATGCCTACTTCCACTCTGCACAGGTGCTGAAGAAAACTCTCCATTTCTGCTGCTCAAAGACCACCATTTCTCTTCATTTTCTCTCTCAACTTTGACATTCTATCTACAAAAAATCCTTTCTTCATTGTCTCTTCCTACAATTCTTTCTTTCAATATTCACTATAGCTGTCCGCTTCCTCCTTTCTTTTGGAAGAGTCAAGGCAATGAAGAGGGAAGGAAGCAGTCTGTTTTTTGGGGGGACAGAATCCACGTCCTTTCACTCAACCCAGAATGACCTAGGAGCTGCTGCAAGTAGAAGCTGCACCTGAGTAGGCCATGCCACAGAGACTGCTGACCTGAATTTGCCATGGTGGGTCAAGTGCACCAGGGGGTCCAAGAGAGACTATCTCGACCCATGTTAGTAGGGATAAGTGAGACCAAAGCCTTGTCTGCTTCCATTTCCCCACACCACCCAATGCAGCAGACCTCTTCAAGACAGAAGAGCTAGCCGTGTGGATCCAAAGCTTCATGACTTTGGCATGGCAGGCTGCTCACCTTCACTTCTCTCTTTTGGGGAAGAAGAATTGTGGGCTCAACAGGAACCAGGGGATGATGAGAAGGTTTATTCCTTCTCAGCCTTGGAGGAAAGGGATTCAGAAGATTGAGTGCTTCATCCACCCAGCAAAGGAAGCGCACAGTGGTTGCCATCTTGTCCCTGCCTCCAAGGCCAGGAGAGAGGGCAGAAATTGGCCATCTTGGGGCACAATCAAGCAAGCCATGAGACCCCTCTCTCTTCCCTCTATGCACCCCACACAAATAAAAATGTAAGGCAACCAGAGCCCACAAGCGCCATCATACTAGGTCCACATCCTTCTCAGACTAGAACTACTCAGACCACTCTTCAGCCAAGGAGACTGACGTTAACTCCCTCTCCTCTGCTTAAAAGGAAGAGGATGACATTTCGGAGGATGAGGAGGCAAAAAGCAGTAAGAGGAGTCCTCCATATTGAGGCTCTTCAAGTCAGGGACTTCCTCCTGGTGCTCAGCAAGGCAGTTGAACTCTGTCCCTGGATACCTCTGCCTCTTCCATGCAGCCAGTAGACTCAGATCTTCCTCAGGGTTTTGATGTAGTCTTTGAGTGAGCCAACCAGGGCCCCCTTTGTGAGATGCCTTTTCCTAGCCAGCTTATGGCAGTGATTAACAAAAAGTGGATGAAACCAGCTTTCTCCAAAGATCCCAGCTCAAGTGCAACAAAGTTTTCCCCTCTACCTAAAAAGACTATGGAAGAACTTCAGCCCCCCTTGCAGACAGCCTGTTTTGGCCCTTGTTTCCTCTTTGGTCTGTGTTCAGGATGAAGAGGACACACTTAAGATCCAAGAAGGTAAGAAAGCAGAGGCAACCCTTACAAAAGCCTATAAAGCTGCTTTCCTCAGCAATCTGAGCTGAGATTGCTGCTACTCCTCCAACATGGCTAGAGTCTCATTTCTCTGGGAAAGGGAAATCCTCAACTTATTTCATCAAGGGAGATGAAGCTGCACCAAGGCATTAACAAGCTTCTTAAGGCAGCTGCTTTTTCTCAGCAGACCCTAGCTTGGATAGCAGGCCACTGTGCCAGTTAGGAGACAAATATGCCTAAAGACATGGCAAGCATACTTCAGGTCAAAAGTTAACTTCATTTATGCCCCTTTAAGGGGCACCAAGTTCTTTGAGAAATCACTAGACCCAGTCCTTATTGACATTAAGGGCATGAAAAATTCTACCCAATGTCTGTAACTTTTGCTTATTTTGGACTCCTCACAGAGAACAGGGGATCAGGGCCCTAATGGCAAACAGGCATAGCCAGTCCAGACCCAGACAAAACCAGAGCTACTAGAGGGAGAAAGAGAATAACTCAGATCCCCTGGACCTCAACACAAATATTGGCAGGCCTGGAGGAAGGAAGCTCCAGGCATTCCTGGGACCTGGTCCCAATCCACCACAGACCAATAGATCTTAAAAACATAAAACATACATAAGTATGAGATAGACTTCACTTTCTCACACATACAATCATCACTTTGTCCCAGCCCCAAGGTTGCACTGAAGGGGAAAGCACCTTAGTGATGAAAGCTGTTAACTATCTCAGAGAGCTAGGGGCCATATAAACAACCGCCCACCCTCAGATTCAAAAGTTGTCACTTCATTTTCTTCCTCATTCCCAAGAAGAACAATCAGTGGAGAGTCACCCTCAATCAGAAGAGAGTCAGCCTCTTTGTTTAGAAAAGCAAGCTCAGAAGGGACACCCTTTGTACCATTCTGGAAACTGGAGCCAGAGGAGTATTTCTCTAAAGCCTACTTCACATTTCTGTGCACCAAAAATCCAGAACATTCCTAAGGTTTGCCTGTCAGGGAAATGTTTTCAGTACAGAGTCCTGCCATTAGGACTTTCATTTGCTTCCAGGGTGTTCGCAAAGGTCATGGTAGCACTAGTTACACACCTCAGGATACAGGGTGTCCTCTTCTGCCCATACCTAGAATATATGCTCATCTGTTTCCCTCCAGGCAGCAATACCTCAGGATTTTCATGGACTGCCTGGCATCCTATGGTTTTCTGGTGAATCATGGGAAGCGCCATCCAGTAGGTCTTCTAACTGATCACAGAGCGAATGGGTCCCCTGTAGTGGTCCTGTCCACCTCTTTAATCAGTGGACAGAACCACTATCAATACAGAAACTTCTCCCAATATCTTATCCTGGGTTCAGAGTAGGCAGATGCCCAAAGCCTCCTCCTTCTCACCAATGGCCCTGATAGGAAAAACCTTTAAACAGATTGGGAGGGAAGGGGCAGACATAATGATTTCTTCTTTCTGGCCAAGAAAAGGGTGGTTATGAGATCTGATAAAATTGTTCCATTTTCTCTACTGATCCTGAAGAACTTCCTCACACAGGGAGGAGTGAGTCACCTGGACCCAGGCTGGCTCTAGCTCCACACCTGTAGGTTGAGCATACCAGATACAGCAAGTTAAGGTATTCCACCATAGTCATAAATTCACTGTTAGCATCTTGCAGGGCAGCCAGGACCAGAATCTATGAATCCATATGGAAGGCCTTCAGCAGGTGATGGAGAACAAAATGTTTTTCTCCTCTCTCAGCTGTAGTCATAGTTGTTCATCCTCCAGTAGGGCCTCAAACCAGGGCTCAGACCTAGCATGCTAAAACACCAAGTCTCAGCCATCGCCACCACTACTAAGGGGCACAAAGGGAAACCCCTCTCTCTCTCTACCGCAGTGTCAGGTGCTTCTCAAGGGAGTCTAACTCTTAAAACCACCAATGGTGCAGAGGTTCAGCTCCCAGGACCTCCAAGCAGTCCTGAAGGCTCTAACCAAGCTCCCTGTAAAACCTCTACACTCAGTCCTGTCAGCATTCCTCACTTGTTAAACCCTTTTCCTGATAGCCATCACTTCAGCCCATAGGATCTCAAAGATAGGGTCCTCTTCCATGAAGCTGAAGCTTTGTGAGCTCCTCTCAGACACTGTCTTGTTGATTCTGTTCACTTCCTTCATTGCAAAGGTGAACTCCATGTTCCACAGGTCATAAGAGTTAATCCTTCCTTCCTTTCACCTAAATCCAGTGAGACCACCAGAGAAGGAGTGGCACAAACTGGACATGTGAAGGGCAGTCAGAACCTTCCTCAAAATATTCTGACTCCTTTCATGCCTCTGCTTCTGTCTTCATATTCTTCCAGTTGGCATCCAAAGGATGCAAGGTATCCCACAACACCCTCTCCAAGTGGATCTGGGAGTGCTTCAAGACTCAGGCAGGACATTTCCCTAGGAAATCATCAACATTCCACTAGGACCATGACTTCCTCAGCCACCTTCTCCTCAAGGGCCCTGTTGGGCAACATTTGCAGGGTGGCGATATGGAAGACACTCTGAACTTTTGTGAGATGTTGCAGACTGGACAAGCTTGCCTCCACTGAAGTGTTCTTTAGCACGAGAGTGCTCCAGCAAGAGCTAGGTGATGCAAGCGCAGCTTGTTAGATCTGTATCAGGGTCCAACAACTTGGCACACCAGGCCCCCACTCTCAGACCAGAGTGTGGACCTCCCTCCTTCAGCATTTAGCTGGGGTAAATTACAGAATGTCTGTGCACTATAGGAGAAAGGGATGTTGGCACTTACCATGAGATGGTCATTCTTTGTAGCAAGCATAGGATGTCCTGGCTGTCCTGGCTGCTTGCTCTTGTCCCTGTCAGAAAGAAGGGGGAATGTTCCCCTGGACCCCTCCCTAAAGACCTCTAGTGGCTTTTCTATTTACCTTGGTTGGGCCATCTTGGTGCAGTTCAACTTGCAAAGTTCACAGAAGCACTCCTTGCCTGCTGGTCACAAGACTGGGAGATGGAGGGATTGCTCCCCCAGAAAGTGAAGAGTCAGTCCTTTTCCCCATTAGTCCAAGGTCTTGCCTTCTGGAACAAGTGGGAGGGATCAGTTACTACAGGATGTCCTACAGAGAATGGCCAACTCATGCAAATGTCAACATTCCTATGTGATGTTCAGTCCTGTTTTCTAGCAGAAATACTTAACTCTGGCTAGTGATGCCCAAACAAGTAATGATGTGTGTGGTGTGTGCATATGCACGTGCACAGCCATGTGCATGTCAAGGAAGGGGGTTTGTTAATTGTGGCTCCACCTTCTAAACATTGGAAAGACAGTTAAATGGTCCTAAGAAATTGATAGTACTACAACTTTTGTTTTTTGCCTTAAATTCTAGGCATAATGCTCAAATTGCTGTATGTTAGACCACAGGAGCATAGTTACAGTTAAGATAGTGATCATAACTTATCAATTTCAGTTAGGATCTTCTATTTCTTCCCCTGCAATCTGAACACCAAAGACGTTAAAATGTAATGCCCTAGCCTGCTTCTCTTTCTGCTTTGAATAGCATGTTCTACAAGTATACATCTTGTCAGTTACAAAGAATTGTTCTGGATGTTAAATTGATGGTCTGTTTTTAAATGATACAAGGAAGTTGGCAGGAGGCATTACAGAAGTGGAACCAAACGTAAGACATATTTATTTACTCCTCTCTTTCTGGTTCCATAGTATTGCAAGTTCTCCACTTGTCCAGGCAGTGAAAAATATACTTGTTTTTGTTTTCCTTTTGAAATAAAACAACAGGCTTTGAGAGAGATCACTGGAAGCATGACTTTTTGCATTTTTTGGTTTGATACACAGATATAGGTACTAGGTTAGGGTTAAGAAAATGCTGCATGTAGGCCACATGTAACCTCCAAAGGTTTTTTATGGCATATGAATTATCTTCTTGTGTCCCTAGCATAACAAAAGCCTTGTGGGGGAGGTGGATTGCTTTTTCAGCTCCTAGACACTTCCAGGAGCAGCAGTCTGAGATTCTCAGAGGCTGCCCCCCCCCAAAAAAAGCTCCATTAGACACAAAAAAACCAGAAGTGGCTGTCCAATGAACTTGTAGTTTTGTTATTTTATTTTACCTTTTTCCCATTTTCAGAAGTGGTACAACCTGTTGAGGAGCGAAAATGGCATCCCAGTCTGCTAAAATTGCCCCACAGCATAGATGGAGACACATAGTTTAATGCTCCTTTAATCAGCAGTCTCTCAATAGATTCCTGACCATTTCAGAAATCTTCTCAGACTTCCAGCAACAGTACATATTCTCTCTTAGCCTATTCCCAAGAAATGTTTTTATTATTTTGTTCCAACACAACTATGGCCCAGTCCTTCAGCAGCATATGGAGGATGACAGTGAATCACCAAAATGAATCATTCATACATCAAAATGGCTTCACAGGTGGATATCGAGCTATTTTCTACCTATTCTGTTATCTGTAATTTTTCCAACACATATATGGCTGATAGCCTGGCCACTAGTTATTAAAGGAGACAGAATTTTTAACCTTCTTTACCTTTTGTTCATTCAGACTCTTCCAAATTCCTGATGCATTTGTAAATTTGCAACTAATCATCAGTTAATTCTGCACTTGAACGTTTAAACTAATCAAATGCCTACAATAAAACATTAAGAAACTACCATGGAGTGATACACCAAGTTCAATAGGAGTCTGGATAGCTCAAATACTGTTGCATGTAATATAACATAATCAGGAGATGTTATTGGTTCAAAATTAAAACAGATTCATCCAGCTTTCCAGATCTGATGATTCTTGGCTAGGAAAGATACTGATTTTAAAAACAAATTATCTATGTTTTCATTATTAATGATGTACTCAAGATATCTTTGTAAACAGTAATTAACTGGCAAAAAAAAAATCAGCCATATTTTTCAAAATATGGTTGGGTGACTCTCCAGCAACAGTGGACAAGTCTGTGTTCATTTTTAAAGTGAGAAACCTTGCTTTCCACAAATTTTTTTTTTAAAAAAAGATGTTATGCTGTGATTTTTTGTTATGTGCCTTCAAGACAACTCTTGCTTATAGTGATGCTATCATAGAGTCTTCTTGGCCTAATTCATTCAGAGGAGGTTTGTCATTGCATTCTTCCAAGGCTGAGAGAGTGTGAATTGCCCATGGTCACCCAGTTGGTTACCATGGCTGAGCAGGGATTAGACCCTGGTCTTACCCACTCACTTAAATCACTATACCATGCTAGCTTTGCAGAGCTGTGATACTGTGTGATATGGAAGATATTATGTTTTGCTGAAATAAGCCTCACATTGGTCAAAGTTAAATATGTGTGTTTGGAATGCTAGATAGCTCTGTTCTGCAGTGGCCACGTGCATTCATATCAGTTCACCCCAACCTGTAATCCACAGGGGAAGCCTTTTATCGTGAATATTTTTTCAACTTGTGCATGTTAATCAAAATGATGCTAATATGTTAATAATTGCTTATATTTATGATATACAAAATGATTCCTTGTACAAAGTCAATGAAGTCCCCCTTCGGATATTATTTCCATCATTTTTGTGTGTTTTCTCAATAACAGAACTGAACAACTTCAGACAGAAGCGAATAGCAGCATTCCGTAAAAATCTAATTGAAATGACTGAGCTCGAGATAAAGCATGCAAAGGTATATGTTCAAAAATAATACTTGCAGTACTAGGCTACCCAGATGGTATACTCTTTTCAAAACTGTACACCTGCATATTTCATCTTACTCTTTCTTTAAACTTCCAAAGGAGATTTTTCTAATATAAGAATTATCCAAGTGGAAAACTGAGAAACAATCAAAAAACTTGATCTAAACACCTCTTAATCAAATGTGCATTTTATGCTGTGTGAAGTAAAACTTTTGTGTCCTGAAGTCTGTTTGTTTCATGAAATGGGAGATAAATCTGTAATGTAAAAAGAAATCGGCAACGAAATCCCATTGAAATTAGCACAATGTAATTTTGTTATGGAAGTCCCATTCAGTTGCTTTCCTTTCAGTGGCTGAGTTCTACATGTCCATGGTGACCTTTTAGAAAATTCTGATGAATCCTTAAATGGAAGTTCATTTAAGGCAAGGGTAGAAAATTCTTTGCTCCCTTGGATGTTGTTAGTGTGCAGCTACCACCATACCATTACTTATGCTTACTAAGGCTGATAGAAGTTGCTGTCCACAGCATATAAACAGCCCCAAGTTGCCTTAATTTAGCATGCAAATACTGGCACAACTGCCCAAACAGCTGGGAGTTCAGATTGTGTGGGGGCATTTTGTTGCTTTGAGTGTCTCTGTTCTTTTGGCACTTCATCTTGGAGATGAATTGGATAAACACTTTGAATGATGTAATTTGAAAATATGTTAGATTCTCTTGTTAAGTTTTCTATCTGTCTACTGACTGCCTTGTTTATTTTCCAGAATAGTGTTTCTCTCATCCAAAGCTGCATTGAAGTATTAAAGAACAACTGAATCCATCTTCATTTGAATATGGAGCTGGCGTAAAGGCACTCAGTACCTGCAGTTACTTATAGCCGTATGGATGTTTATTTCTAACTTTGTTTCCTTGAAATAACTCTTTGACTGGAAAGTTAACCAGTCTGGCACTAATGGTATAAATATTGGATATAAACATTGTACTACATACAGATTTGCTTGAAATGTGACTAACACAGTGTAAATTCTTCAAGGGAAGCAAATAATATACATATTGATAACTGATACAATACTGTTGTACCAGAAACTGGCTTCTGAAAAAAAACGCTTAGCACTGAAATGGAGAGCATGTTGTAGAGAAACTGAAAATTGCAATCTGTTATAGTCTTTGTTGTAGATATACCATGACTCCAAATGCTCACGCTGTACTTGTAAATTACTACAGCAAACTCTTTTACTATTTTATAAGGAAGTACCTCAACATTCCATTTCATATACTTCCCTTGCAAAGTATTTTCAATCCAATGTTTGTATGCCATTGAATAATACAGAATAAAGATGCCTGCTTATTATGCTGTTCTTGATTTAGTATTTTTAAACAGCACTTAGTTCATCTGGAATCCTTTTCATTTTTCCTCATTCCTTATTTTTTTCTGTGAGTCATAGGAGGTAGAGAGCTAGTTTGACTTGCAAGTAGATACCAACAGTGTGAACAGCATGTCTGCTTACTTGCTGGAGAGATTTATGATCACAACAGAGATGATACAGCTTGGAGACCCTGTATGGGAGAACTGTGAGTCAATTGTTACCCTGATTTCTGGGGGTCCCGGGAGGGACACCTAAGTGCTCTCCAAATTACAAAGTTGGGGGAATTAGCAAAGAGCACAAGCTAGCACTGCGAGAGGCAGGGCAACGTAGCGAGATCTTTTACCCAGCATCTATGGGGTCAGGCCGAGTCAAGGAGCAAACAGATGTAACTAATAATAATTGTTTTTATTGATTGTACAGTCAAACACATGTGTGCAACGCACTCACACAGAGAACTATAGAAATAAACGTTGGAATGGGACAGAAGGATTTTAAGAGGAGGTTTGGTTTGGGAAATACTGTACCTGTCCTGAAGCCCGGAAAGTCTGACAAAAAGGGGTCCATAGAAGTAGAGATCTCAGCCCAACGAGCTGAGGGGAAGCTTGCTGAACAAAGCGACAGCAAGGCAGGATGGAAGCCAGGAGCGATCCAAGGAAGCGCTCAAAGTCAGGGGTTCTTATAGGGGAAAGTGTGGCCGCAGACTAGTCCGTTCTCGGGGATAACAATGAGTTTTAGGCTGGAGACAAAGCCTCCGAAAGGTCAGTATTTTACACGATTGAGTTAAGACTGAATTGTCAGTGGGATAGCCAGTATGCAAACGCAGAGTGCTTGACGATTGAGTATTCGGCTCGTCAAGCTGCCTACTCGGGCAGGGAGTTCTTTGTAAGTAGCATGCATACATAATGTGGTACTTGCCTTGAGGTCTCCTGAAGTGGCAGTCTGGCTATTTCTGGCCTGCCTGTATTTGTTTGGAATATTTCAGCGATTAGCGACCGAGCCTGTATGCGTGCTTGTCCGGGGGCCTCGCAAGCACGTGGGAAGGAATAGGTGAAGAAGGCCAAATTATTGATATCAAATGATATCTAATATTCACAAGCTCGGGCTAGGAAACTGCAGTAACACAATAATGTAATGGCAAACTCACTACTAGTGATTCAGCACAACCAGCATTTGTGTCAAAAGTGGCATGTGGTGGGGATGGAGCAGAATGTAGGTAGTTCACAAAAGATTGTGCCAGAACAAATTTATTAGTCCTAAAGCACCACAAGACTGTTTTTGCTGCAACAGATTATCACTGATACCTTTCTGGAAGTTAATCAGCTATGGTTAATCACCTTGGTCTCAACTCCTAGCGATGACATAAAATTACTCTACTGGTAGAAGAGATAGTGCAAGTCAAAACACTCTCATTGAAGCTGATAGAACCAACTTTTGCCCTTCTTCTGCACTTCACATTTGAGCCACACAGGTATGGTGGAGCACTGATTGTAGAGTTATATCGCCAGTTACCAATGTTTGTCCATCAAGCTCCTATAGAGGATTGATCTATGCCTGCAGAACAAAATGACTGTGAAGACTAAGATAATAATATAGGGTGGAGGTTCAGAATTTGTGTGTGTGTTTGTGCCTTCAAGTCACCTGTTGACTTAATGGCAACCCCATGAATTTCATAGGGTTTTCTTGGCCAGCAAATTCTGGAGGTAGTTTTACTCAGGGAGGTTGAGTACAAATTCTGGAGGTAGTTTTACTCAGGGAGGTTTCACTATATTCTGTGCTTGTCAGGCTTCATCTGGGAAACTGTGTTCAGTTCTGGGTGCCTCATTTAAACAGGGAAATAGACAAGTTGCAGCAGGTTCAGAGAAGGGCAATATGGATGGCAAGATGTATGGAGAACAAGATGTATGAGGAAAGATTGAAGGAGCCCAGCATGTTCAGCTTGGTGAAGAGAAGACTGTGGGATGACATGATTGAACTCCTTAAATAATTCAAGGACTATCATAGAGGGGAGGGTACAGGTTTGATCTATGCTGCTCCAGAGGGTACGATCAGGGGCCTTTTCGCACGCAGTTTCTTTTGCGAGAGGGCCCCTTGAGTCCGTACGATGCACTCCCATTTACTCACGAGCCTAATGCAAACTGCGCACGCACCTTTTCATTTTCGGCTGCAAGCCGAAAATGGTGCGCAGTTGCGCAAGGCTCCCGGGGCCCGCGCGCACTTACCTGCGCTGTGGTATATCGTCCCAGGCGCACTGCTCGCGCTTCCTCCCCCAGCGCAGCCTACAGCTCCCAGGCTGCACTGCAGAAGGAAGGAAGGGGTGGTCACGCGACCAGGAAGCCAGCTGCAGGACGAAGGAGCAGCGAAGAGATCGCCTCGCGCAAGAACCTGCTTGCGCAAATGGCATCCCCCACCTCTGCAGTAAAGTAACATGCAGAAAAGGCCCGGGTCTAATGAAGTTACAAGAGGATAGATTTCAACTGAACATTACTCTTGACAGAATGGTTCAGCAATGGAACCAATTGCATAAAGAGGTGCTGGGGTCTCCTCTGGATGTCTTCAAAAAGAGACTAGACAGCTACCTGCTTGGGATACTTTAGCTGGAGATCCTGCACTGAGCAGAGTTGGGCTCAATCCATGAGATTCCTTCTAATTCTATGATTCTAAGGTGAACCCTAGATTTCTTCAGCAGAGGATTTCCATTACCGCCTTCTGAAGCTGAGGAAGTATGACTTGCCCAAGGTCACCCAGTAGGTTTCCATGTCTGAAAGGTGGATTTGAACCCTGGCCTCCCAAAGTCCCTGTCCAACACTCAAAACTGCAACCTCCATGTTGGCTTTGTATCAAGACAGACAATTCAATTTTATAATGAATTTTCTGCAGTTTAACTTGGAATTTCACCTCCATAGCAGCACCAGTTAAGTGCAGTGGTGAAATGACAAGCCCTAATGTACAACTGACAAAAGTGTTACCCATGTTATCCCACCCTTCAGGTGTAATTTCATTTTTTTTAAAAAAACATTTTTATTAACAAAAGAACAAGAACAAACAATATGACAATACATAAATACAGATATATAATAATACAATGCAAAGAAGAAAAAGAATGCATAACACAACTATAAGCATCTAACAAAACTGTAACAAATAAAAACTACAAATAACTAAAAATTGGTTCTTCTTCGTGGTCTCTGTGCCTCATACATTAGGAGCTTTTGCACCTGCGCGGTAGCGTTTGGAAGATTCTAGAGCTCGATAGCTTGGCAAGAACCCCTCCCCCATGCTGGTACTGTGCATGCTCAGCCCGCCGAGCAACGGTCACTCCTCAGTTCTTTCTTGTCCGCTATTGCGAACAGATGGTTCTTCTCGTTAGCTTGTGCTTTTCTGCTTGATTCTTGGCTTGTTGACAATGGTTTTCGGATTTTGACTTTGCTTCTTGGATTTCAATTTGGCTTTGGACTAGTTTTGACGACTTCGGACTCCTCGCTTCCCCTCTTCTTCCTGCTGTTTCTTGTATGTCGGCGCTGTTCAAGAGTTGCGCCTCCTGTGGAAGGAAGGTCGCCCTCTCGGACAAACACTGTGAGTGCCTTTTTTGTTTGGGCGAGGGGCACAATGTTCAGGCCTGCCCGCTCTGTAAGCAGTTTACTCACCAGACCCTCCGCAACCGCTCCGCGAGACTAGTCTCATTGTTGGGAGGAGTCACTGCGTGCCCAGAAGTCTGAGGCCCACGGTACCATGGCCGAGAAAGCATCTCGCCCGACAACCTCTTCATCGGCAGCGGCAGCAGTTGCCGCACCTTCCACCTCATCGGTACCGGGCTCGGTACCGACCATGAAGCTGCCGAGGATTCCGAGGATCTCGGCACCTCCAGCGCAGGAGGATCCTGCGGGCTCGCAGGCCTCCTCCTCCTTCTCCAAGCTGCTGACTCCGGTTCAAAAGAAGCATCTTCCTACTCAGGACGCCGAGAAGGAGAAAGAAAAGAAGAAGAGGAGAAAGGAGAAGAGACGCTCTCTCCAAAAGGAGACTCGTCTTCCGACACCTCCACCCACCCAGCCCGCTGAGGAACCTGAGGAGCTCCTGGAGGAGTAAGAGGTCCTCAAGGTGTCCGACAAGGAGCAGGCCGTGGAGGCCCTGCCCTCAGAATCTCCCCAGCTTACGGCTGTGGTTACACCGCCGGATCGCCGCTTGCCGGCTGACCACCGGGAGGAGGCTGTGGTTAGACACCGACCCTCGCCTGTCCATGGGCCAGCCTCTAGACATGGTGAGTCCTGCTCTCCTGACCAGAGAGCCAGGCCTCTATCTCCGTGACATCGGGAGATGCTTTCTAAAAGTTTCTAAAACTTTTCATAGTCTCTTCTTCAAGGATAGTCTTTCCATTATTTTGATCTGCCATAATATCCCACTGTTCTCCAAATCTGAACATAGTCTTCTGTCTTATCCCATCATATATCCTGTAGGATCTATCTCTGCCAATTTATAAAAGATCTGTATGGTTATGCTTATCAATATCATCTTCCTCCTCCAAGGATAAGGGGTTTTTCTACCATATATTTCAAAGACATCTGTCTTCATTCAACCATTCATCATCCCCACCACCTCTACTTCATCCTTGCAAACTATCTCTTCTAGTTGCATATTCTTCACAGTGGGGTTGGTTATCACATCACAGGCCTTCACCGACATAAGCAACTGGCTATTGGTGGTTCCATCCAGATGTTGGCTAGTTTATAACCCTTCATATGTAACTTTGCATACTTTATCTCCTAAGGTGATGAGTCAGTTTAGAAAAACTGCAGCTGACTCAATTCAGGGCATCATATTAATTGGTTTGTGTCTTCAATCCAGTTCACTACTGACTTCTCTACCCACAGATGAGATATGTCAGTTAACTTGTTCTGCCAACAGACTTTCAAAGTTAAGAAGTCTTGGCTTGCTCAGTTAAACAACTGGCAATTGACAACTGGAGTCTTGCCATAGTTGCATACATATCTAGTACAACTCTGATTTCTTCCACAGTTTGCACAGACGTGATTGCCAAGATGGTGATTCTTCAGCTGCTGATACAGATGTGCACATCCTGTAGTCATGACCACAGACCCCCCCCCAGTGCCCCTTCCACTACAGTCAGTGGTAACAGGGAGCACAGATACTTCCCACTAAGGTTAGGGTAATCACTACTGCATTCTTCAAATTCAGGGCCTGTAGTTTCACAAAGAAGTTGCATTACATATCAACACATTAAAACTCTTAGCAGTGACTGACAGAGAAAAAAATGAAATATATGAAACAAACAGAATTTGAACAAGTAAACGAAATTGGGAAGTGGTTGGCTTACAGGATAAAAAAGAAGAAAGAAAGGAATGTGATTGCAGAAATAAGAGAAGGGACGAAACTGCTTACTCAACAGGAGAAAATTAAACAGACATTTGAGAAGTATTTTTTGAATTTATTTCAAGAAAATAAGTCCCCTCAACAACAAGAAAGAGACATAATAAAATATTTAAAGATATACGAAATTATGGAAAATATTGGACCAAGCTCAGAAACAACTGAATCAACCTATTACATGTAAGGAATTGGAAGAAGTCATCAAAGATTTGAAAGTAGAGAAAGCTCCAGGACTGGATGGATTTACAGCATTATAATATAAGAGACTTTCAAAAGAATTAATAAGACCATTACAAGCTACAATAGCAAAGTGTAATGGAAGAGGGAAAACCAAAAACATGGGAAGCTTCAAATATAGTAGTGATACCCAAAGAAGAAAAAGATAAAATAGAGAAGAAGAATTACAGACTAATTTCTTTATTGAATGTGGATTATAAAATCTTTGCAACAGTGCTGGCAAGACGATTAAAAAAGGTATTGCAAGAAAAAATTCAAGAAGAGCAGGCTGGGTTTATACCAAGCAGAAATATGAAAGACAATGTGAGAATACTGTTAGATGCAATAGAATATTATGACAAAAACTGAGGGAAAAAATCAGCAATGATTTTTTTGGACGCAGAGAAAGCATTTGATAATATATCATGGAAATTTTTACAACAGATATTGAAAAGACAGGCAGACACTTTATTTCGGTCATTGACCAATAAAACAATAATAAATACAGAATAAATACATAAAAACTAACAAAAACAAATAACAAAATTTAAATGGCTCGCATCAGCCACTGTTGCTATTATTAACCGTTTGAGAACGTATCTTACACATAATATACAAAAACTTTGCTACTTTGAGCATAACAGTTTGCTCCTGATTATCCAGCAGATGGCGTAGATAGAAACCATCAGAATGTCCTGGGAACTGGGTTAGTAGAGGAGTAATCAGCTCTTGACGAATGTCTTGGTAAAACTGACAATATAGGAGTACATGAATTGTAGTTTCTACCGCACCAGTATTGAAAAGATATACCAGGACCAATCGGCAAGATTGGTGATTAACAGAGACACAACAGGAAAATTTGATAAAATTTGACAAAAGGAGTAAGACAAGCAATCACCATTACTATTTATTGTGGCTTTGGATGTTCTGATTATGAAGATAAAAGAGGAACAGGAGATAAAAGGCCTGAAGATAAAAAAGAAAAGAAATAAAATTGAGAGCTTTCGCAGATGATGTAATTACTTTTTGGAAGAACCAAGAAAATAATGCAGAAATTGCAAGAGTGCCTTACAGAGGAAAGGTAGCTGGATATAAAATAAATAAAGAGAAGACAATGATGCTAACTATGAATGGGTTGAAAAAGGAACAAATTGAATTAGAGGAAATATCAGGTTTCCAATCCTCTAATAAGATAAAATACTTAGGAATTCATGTAACAAAGAAGAATTAAAATTGTTCTGAAATAATTATGAAATGGTCTGGAAAGAACTGAAAAAAGAAATGGCGAAATGAAGCAAATTGAATCTATCTTTCCTGGAAAGGATAAATGCTTTTAAAATGACATTATTACCGAAAATGATGCTCCTATTTCAAAATTTGCCAATAATTGGAAATGGAAAAATATTTAAAGACTGGGAAAAGGAAATATCAAAATTTATATGGCTAAGTAAAAGGCCAAGAATAAGATTCAAAACATTACAGGACACTAAAGAAAGAGGGGGATTGGATTTACCATCCTTGAAAATATATTACCAAGCATGTTGCTTAGAATGGACTCAAAACTGGAAATCACTACAAAAATAATCAATAAAAGACTTAGAAGAACATGAGAATAGATTGGGATGGCATGGTTACTTGCGTTATAATAAACTAGCGGTTAACAAAGAATTTAATAACCATTGCATCTGGGAGACTTTATTAAAAGTATGGCAACAATTATACTCAAAATTTTATTCCAGCCTCCCGACTTGGACATCACCACAAGAAGCTTTTAAAATTTCCTCAACAAAATAAGCGAAAATGCTGACATACCAGGACATACTTTCTGGGATGGAAATAAACCAAGAATGAAAACGCTGGAAGAAAAGAAGGAAGCTGGACATGAAATTAATTGGTTTCCGTGAAGACAACTGACAGAAAGATACAAAAAGGACCTAAAATTATTTGGATTTGAGAAGAAGAAAAACTGGATGTATTCATGAAAGAAAATCAAAAGAAAAGAATATCCAAACTTTATACATTGTTATTACAAAGAGAAATGGAGCAAGAAGAAATTAAAGAAATGATGGTGAGATGGTCACAAAATACAGGACACTCAATAAATATTAAGAGCTGGAGAATGGCACGGAAAACAGATTTAAGATTTACAGTAAATTTAAATTTAAGAGAAAACTATTATAAAATGTTACATAGATGGTATATGATGCCAGAGAGATTACAAAAAATTACAAAGAATGGACATTCGAAATGCTGGAAATGCGGAGAAAAAGAGGGAACATTTTATCATATGTGGTGGACTTGTAAAAAGGCAAAGAAATTTTGGAAAGAAATACATGACGAAATTCAAAAAATATTCAAAATAAATTTTGAAATGATACCTGAATTATATTTATTGAATATAATAAAATCAAAGGCAGAAATTAGAAAGTATAAAAAAAGTTATACCTAGTTACAGCAGCTAGATTAATTTATGCTCAACATTGGAAACAAGATATTAAAATAAATTTAAATGAATGGAAATTAAAGGTTATGGATATGATGGAGATGGAAAACTTGACAAATGCATTAAAGAACAAATCTATCCAACAATTTGATAGAGAATGGAGCAAAATAAAAGAGTGGCTTCAATTGTAAAGCTAATGATCACAATGATATAATTTGAAAAAAAAAGGTAAAAATGTATTGACTGGTTAAAAGACAAACTACAATAGTTATGCCAAAGATTCTATGTATAGTGGAGTGGACTCTTTGTATTGTATTGTATTATATTGCACCTTTAGTTTGATTCAGCTGGGCAAAACTGGAGAAGAAAACTTGTTATGGGAGTTGGGAGGGGGGAAACATTTAGAAGAAATGCTCCCATTTTATATCTTTTTTAGAAATTCTAATAAAAATATTCATTAAAAAAAACAATTCTTAGCAGTGACTAATGCCATTTCCACATTACACTGTTACTGTGCTATTATTCCACTTTCAGCATCCTATGGAATCCTGGGATTTGCAGTTTAGGGAGGGCCGTCTTTGGCCTCAGTAAACTACAAACCCTAGAATGCCACAAGATGTTGAAAGTGGAATGATAGCACTATAACAGTGTAGTGCAAAAATGGCCTAAGTTATACAGAGTCTTTCTTTCACTCAGATGTGGAATGATGGTGGTGACAGGTGGACCAGGCGGTGACAGAAAGCATTACGTTTGTTTCGTATCTCAACAAACAAAGGGGTACTTGTTTCCTGATGCTAATCAACTTCTCTCTGGACCTTTGGCATAAATATTTGCAAACAAATATTCCTTCTCACAATATGCTTGGACAAGAGGCACTCACCAGTAGATACTCAATGGTACTCTGTAGTGGAACTGAGATAGAGACCCACGGAGACCCACGGTTTAGAAAAAAGATTTATTGTGCACAATGTCTCAGTGAGATAATTCTCAAAAGTCTGAGAATTTACATTCAGAGCAATTTATAGTACAAGACATCACATGTCCAAGAAAGGAAATTGACACATACAATGGTTCTCATCATCTTCCACTGTAATCTTACAAATGTTGCAAAGCATAGCGAAGCATTTCATCCTCCCTAACATTCTATTTCACAGTGTCCTATTGTTCTTCTTTCAAACACAGAGTCACTTCAATTGCAGGGAAAATTAACTGCTTTTCTCAACTGCTTTTCCCTCACACCCAGAGGTCATCTGGGCTGACCCAAAACTGCACATCCACTATACTCTCAATGTTCCAGCACTGAGGAATGTCACCATGCGTTTGAAGACATACTGCAACACAGCATGCACAGTAATTGGATTGCTGGGGACACATATTCTTTTTCTGATTGACTAGTTCTTTCCTTTACATCTTTCTGGCCTTCCTACTAAATTTTGATTGCACAACTCTAGATCTTGTATCTCTCTCATGAGGAATACCACATAGACTCCGCTTGTGAAGTAATGTGATCCTTTCGGACAAGTGGGTCTTGCATCCAGAGACAGAATCCTTCAGCTTACTGGATAGAGGATTTAGCCTCTTTGAAAGTCCAACAGAAAATGGACATCTTGCTAGGGGCAGAGAAGCAGATAAATATGCATTTTATCCACTTCACAGCTCTGTGGTTAATATTCTGACAGTTTTCTCTAACCTTGAGGACAGGGAGCCTTAGTCTATCTTCAGTCAGTGTGTATTCAGCAGCTGGGGCTGCATTTCATACCTCAACTAGGTCAGCTGCATAATTGTTCTCCTGTCTGCAAATGAAGCAGTGTCTCAGGGGACACTAGAGTTTACATTCTCATGTTCCTTCTCCTTCATCTCCATGAAGCTTATTTGTGGTGCTCTCACAACTGACTAAACCATTGTTTGAGCTACTGGCTACAGCGTCCCTTGATACGGCTTTTCTTATTGCACTGTTCACCTCACAAGGAGCCCATCAACTCTGTGCCCTCCAGGGTAGATTATCCTTAACCTTTGTGAAATAGAACCTGTTAGGCAAAGGTTGTATCATTCTTTCATGTCTCTCTGGAGATATTTCTGTTTACCTTTTACCGCACACTCTGGAATGCTCATTACTCTTTCAGTAGCCATTGGCTTTTTACCTCAGTTACTCTTCTTTCTTTTGATTAACCCAGAGACTGTTTATTTCTTTAGCCATTTCCACACTAGACTGTTATAGCGCTATGATTCCGCTTTCGACATCCTATGGAATCCTGGGGTTTGCAGTTTCGGGAGGGGCCAGCCAGCTATAGCACTATAACAGTCTAGTGTGAAAATGGCCTTTGTCCATGTTCTTCCCAGGAGGAAACTGCTGGAAATCCTTCTTTCTTTTTCAGTATTTTTCAGTATTTCTAGATCCCTTCTTCAAGCCTCCTCTCTTTTTCCTTTTCCTCTAAGCAAGCCCTGTGTTTGCATAGCCCCATACCACTGCCATTTTGTGGCAATGAAATGTACTGTAGCCATCTAGGCCTTGAAACCACGACTCAGCTCTTAGAATCCTCTCAGGCTTTAATCTCATGGTAAGTATGCTTCTTTGAGTTAATTCTGAAACAACCACAGTTAACTCACCTGCTTGCCTGCTTTATTCAATTGTGGCTTACATTTATGAGACACCAAAACACAAATTTCCCCTGTGAAATAACTTTTGTGTTAGGCCTGCTTTACTGGGACCAGTCAAACTTTGCTACACTACTATCAAGTTTCAAAGATCCCTTATATGTCTACAGTTGACCCTCCACATTTGGTAGGGTTAGGAGCACAGGGCCCCCACAAAAGTGAAAAAAACACAAATATTGAAATGTACGTGTGTATCTATGAGAAGGGAGTCAAGGCATGGGGAGAAGGGGCACCAATCATAGAATCATAGAATCATAGAAATGTAGAGTTGGAAGAGACCACAAGGGCCATCCAGTCCAACCCCCTGCCATGCAGGAAAACCCTCAAAGCACTCCCGACAAGTGGCCATCCAGCCTCCGCTTAAAAACCTCCAAAGAAGGAGACTCCACCACACTCTGTGGCAGCACATTCCACTGTCGGACAGCCCTGACTGTCAGGAAATTCCTCCTGAGGTTCAGGCGGAATCTCCCCTCCTGCAGCTTGCATCCATTGCTCCTTGTCCTGGTCTCAAGAGCAGGAGAAAACAAGCCCACTCCCTCCTCGACATGACACCCCTTCAAATATTTAAACATGGCTATCATGTCCCCTCTCAACCTTCTCTTCTGCAGACTAAACATACCCAGCTCTCTAAGTCTGTCCTCATAGGGCATGGCTTCCAGGCCCCTCACCATTTTGGTTGCCCTCCTCTGGACCTGCTCCAGCTTATCCATATCCTTCTTGAATTGGGGTGCCCAGAACTGGACACAGTATTCAAGATGAGGTCTAACCAATGCAGAATAAAGTGGTACCAATACCTCCCTCGATCTAGACACCATACTCCTATTGATGCAACCAAGAATTGCGTTGGCCTTCTTGGCTGCCGCATCACACTGCTGACTCATGTTCAGCTTGTGGTCTATGAAGACTCCTAAATCCCTTTCACACGTACTGTTAGCCAGCCACGTGTCCCCCATCCTATATTTCTGCATACCATTTTTTCTGCCTAAGTGTAGGACCTTACATTTCTCTCTGTTGAAATTCATTTTGTTAGCCTTGGCCCAGCTCTCCAATCTGTCCAGGTCCTTTTGAATTTTGATCCTGTCATCAGGCGTATTAGCAACCCCTCCCAATTTGGTGTCATCTGCAAATTTGATCAGCGTGCCCTCTATTCCTTCATCCAAGTCATTAATGAAGATATTGAACAGCACCGGGCCCAGGACAGAACCCTGTGGCATCCCGCTAGTCACTTCTCTCCAGGGTGAGAATCTGCCATTGGAGACCACCCTTTGGGTACGGTCAGTCAACCAGTTACAAATCCACCTGACAGTAGCCCTGTCCAGTCCACATCTTACTAGCTTCTTTGCAAGAATGTCATAGGGAACTTTGCCAAAGGCCTTACTGAAATCAAGATATACTATGTCCACAGCATTCCCTTCATCTATCAAGCAAGTAACTCTATCATAAAAAGAGATAAGATTAGTCTGGCATGACCTATTTTTGAGAAATCCATGTTGACTTTTCGTAATTACGGCATTGTTTTCTAAGTAATTAGAAACTGACTGTTTGATGATCCACTCCAGGATCTTTCCAGGTACTGATGTCAGGCTGACTGGGCGATAATTATTTGGGTCCTCTTTTTTTCCCTTCTTGAAGATGGAGATAACATTTGCCCTCCTCCAGTCTGTCGGAACTTCTCCGGTCCGCCAAGAGTTTTCAAAGATTATAGCAAGAGGTTCCGCAATGACCTCTGCTAGTTCTTTTAAAATCCTAGGATGCAATTCATCTGGCCCTGGAGACTTGAATTCATCCAGTGTGGCCAGGTATTCCTGTACTACCTCTCTATCTATTCTGTGCTGCATTTCCCCCACTTCCTCACCTGCTCCCCAACCGCCAGGTTGAGTGTTTTTATCCTTTTGGGAAAAAACTGAGGCGAAGAAGGTGTTGAGGAGTTCTGCCTTTTTCTTCCTCCTGTTATTAATTCACCATCTTCCTTGCGCAGTGACCCTATCGTCTCCTTCTTTTTCCTTTTGCTACGGACGTATTTAAAAAAGCCCTTTTTATTGTTTTTAATGTCTCTGGCCAGCCTAAGTTCGATCTGTGCTTTAGCCTTTCTGACCTCCTCCCTACATCTCCTGGCTACTTGCTTATAATCTTCTTTGGTGATTTCCCCCTTCTTCCATTTCCTGTACATGTTTTTCTTAATACTTAGCTCAGCTGAGAGCGCTTTAGTCAACCATTCCGGTTTGTTCAGATGCCTTCCATTTTTCCTCCTTAATGGCACAGTTTTAGCCTGTGCCTTCAGTACCTCCCTTTTAAAGAACTCCCACGCATCCTGAACTCCTTTCTCATTGACTATTCTTGACCACGGGATTTCAGCCAGCAGCTCCTTCAGTTTACAGAAGTCTGCTTTTTTAAAATCTAAGACGAATGCCTGGCTACACTTGCCTTCTCTTCCCCACTGAATGCCAAATTCTAATAGGGCATGGTCACTCTCTCCTAAAGATCCAACCAGTTCTACGTCATTAACAAGGTCTTCCCTGTTGGTCAGGATCAGATCCAGAATATTTGATCCCCTTGTCGCCTCTTCCACCTTCTGGACCATGAAATTGTCTTCAAGACAAGCAAGAAACTTGCTGGACCTTGCCGCCTTTGCAGAGTTTGACTGTCAACATATATCCGGGTAGTTGAAATCTCCCATTATTACTGTATCTCTCCTTTTTGAATGTGCAGTCATTTGGTCTATGAAAGCGCCATCGAGGTCCTCAGTCTGGCTTGGAGGTCTGTAGTAAACCCCCACTATAATATCCCTATTGTTTCTCGCTCCCTTAATTCTTACCCAGATGCTCTCGACCTGGCTTCCGGTGTTCAAGTCATGGATCTCTTCACAGGTGAAAACATCCTTGACATATAAGGCTACTCCTCCTCCTTTCTTCTTTGGTCTATTTCTACAAAATAGGCTATACCCCTCTATTCCTACATTCCAATCGTGAGACTCATCCCACCAGGTCTCAGTGATGCCTATCAAATCATATTTATTTTGCTGTACTAGGAGTTCAAATTCATCTTGTTTGTTTCCCATACACCGTGCATTAGTGTAGAGACACTTAAGTCCCCGTGCCCTTCCTGCAAGTCCCATAGCATTGTTTCCACCCCTCCCACGATTGGATGCTATTCCTACTTGGCCAATATCATTTGGGCCTTTTCCCCCCGCACTTGCCGAGTCCTTGTCCTGAATAATCTTGTCTCCCTCCCCAGTTGTACTTAGTTTAAAGCCCTCCTAATCCTCCTTGTGAGACTGTTTGCAAAAACGTTCCTGCCAAGTTTTGTGAGGTGCAGCCCATCCCTTGCCAGAAGCCCATGTTCCTGGAATTTCAAGCCATGATCCAAAAAGCCAAATTGTTGGCGGTGGCAAAATGTGCGGAGCCAGCTGTTGACCTCTACTATTGTCCTTTCCCTTCGTGCACTATATCCTTGAACAGGGAGGATTGATGAAATGACCACCTGCGCACCAAGGTCCTTAAGCTTTCTCCCCATAAGCTCATAGTCCTTTGTGATGTGGTGAAAGCTGCGCTTCACCGTGTCGTTGGTTCCAACGTGAACCAAAACGAGTCCAGGCTAAGTCAGGGAAAGGTGAGGGAAGGGGGGTCAGCACGGTGGTCCTCTTTCTCGCTCATCTCCTTCACTGACTGTGTGGGGGACTTCAGGAAAGGGTTTGTGGTACAGAGAAATTGAGCTATGAGCCACCCTTAGCTGGCCTGGCAGCAGCTGGTGGAGGAGGAAGAGGACCAGAGGTGGGCTTTAAAAGGGCTGTGCGGCCTGACTGGAGCCACTGAGAGAAGATTTGCCTGGAAAAAGAAGCATTTGAGGTGGGGAACGGGTTAAAGGAAATCACAAATAATCAAATCGGCAAAAGTGAAATCTGGAAACAGAGAGGACCAACTGTTCGTTCTTAGAACATGTATGAACTCATACTCCTGGTACCATGCCATAATTTCATTTTTAAAATTTCCCTTATAAATCAAATAGACTTAAATTATTTACATATATGTGAAATTTATACAATGGGTGAACTGATTTGTAGGCTTTTGTAATCTATTGTATTTTTCCTATTGAAAATAGAGGAAAGGGATAGGATAGGATAGGATAGGATAGGATAGGATAGGATAGGATAGGATAGGATAGCTAATGTTTGAGGCAGCCTGCCTCCTGACCAATCTGCATTGTTTTGTCACCGGTACCTAACTGCAAACACAATAGTGACTATTGCATACCTGAGGTTATACCTATGCACAGCATCCTCGTTCATTTTGGAAGGTGGTTTGCCTTCCCCCTGCAGTTTCAATATCTACAATTAGACAAGAAGGGAGCAGGTGAGCAGACATTCTTTGTAAAATATTTTGATTTTGATCACTGCTGTAATTGAGTGGATTGGATATTAATATGTTGTTGTTATGTGCCTTCAAATAGTTTCCAACTTATGGCGGCTCTAAGTCAGCCCATTCATAGGGTTTTTGTGGCAAGATTGGTTCAGAGACTGCTTGCCATGCACTCCTCTGAGACTGAGAGAGTGTGACCTGCCCAACATCACCCAGTGAGTTTCGATAGCTAAGTGGAGATTTGAACCCTGGTCTCTAGGGTTGCAGTCCAACATTCAAACCACTATGCTATACTAATTCTCATTTACTATTATGCCTGGGTTCTAATTGGGATGGTCTCTAGCTTTAAGGTAGAGCACATGTTTTGCCCACAAAAATCCCAGTGATCTGAACCTTTCCAAATTTCCCCCTGTCCTCCAAAATGGTACATTGGAGAAGACTGCCTAATGGATCATCTTCTGCCACTTTCCCCGCATTTATTTATTTAATATAGACACAGAAATTAAATACATTGAACTGATACTGAGTAATAGTTATCTAAAACCATGTAATACAGTGGATTCTCCACTTTCATGGGTTCAGCACTCACAGCTTTGATTATTTGTGGATCATTTTATTTATTTAACTTTTTATTTTAAAAAAATCTTACTCTATTTGTCCTTGTCATGGAAAAAATATGTTCTCTCTAGGAATCTTTGACTCTGTCACAATTGCATCTAAGTTGGCATGAGTCAAGGTGGTTTTATCCATGAAATGTTCTGCATATGGGTCATAGTGAACTTTGTTCAAGGTACTATATTCTAGAGCCTATGTCACTTTTGAGAAACCTATAACCCTAAGGTTAAATTGATAGAACTGTAGAGTTGAACATTACTGCAACAGCCATCAAGTCTAATCCCTGCTGATACAGTAAATCCACAACTAAAGTATCCTGAATAAATGCTACCTGCCCTCTGTTTTAAAATGGCAATGAGGCAGAGCCCACTGTCACAAAGCAGGGAAAACTATACCCACAAAACTCTAGGTTAATACCAACTTCCTATGGTAGAAGCTGCCACATTCCATATAACTTCCACTCAGCCTAGGTCAGGAGAAACAATTACTCAGGACACCCTTAAAATTTTAAGGGCCATGGTGCCAAGCCCATATCCTCGGATCTAAAGCCTTAGGCCAAATAATTGAAAAAGGACCAATAGCTGAAAGACTAGAAACAACTAAATTAAGGTCGTGGATTTATTTTCAAAGGATGGGGAAGAGGTCATAGCTACAAACAAAGTAATGCTTTAGGAAATATAATGCTACAGGACAATGGAAGAGACATACAACTAAGCAAAGTATACATACCAAGTGACCTGTATCTCATCAAGTGATTTCACTAGTCAGGATCCAGGTCTGCAGGACAATCTATGGCATCAGTTATCTCCTTTCTGGGTTTTTAAACAGCCAAGCTCTGGACTGCATTAATATCTAGAGATAAATATGAATAAAGAGAATTTTCAAATGATGTAGCAGAGGAATTAACACTATGATTCAGGACTTTAGACACATCTTGTAGAAGTATTCATCCCTTTGACCTTTCCACATTTTGTTGTGTTACAGCTTGGAACTGAAATGGAATTTACCACTTGATGTATACAAGAAACTCAACACTGTGAAAGGGATATTATTATCGTTGTTCTTGTTCTTAATCTTGTTGTTATTATTTTGCTGCAGCACAAAAATTAAGCAAATGGTTAAATAAGTGGTTGCATAAGAATTCACACACAAAAAACCCCACACACACACACACACACACAACACGTTTCAATACTTGTTAGAAGCACTTTTGGTAGCAATTACAGCTGTGAGTCTTCTTGCCCAGATATCGCAGCTTGCAAATTTTGCCCATTCTTTGCAAATTAAGTTGATAAGGACGGTGAGTGAACATCAGCTCTGAAAGCCTTTCCACTGATTCTCAGTCTGACTGAGGTGGGAGCTTTGACTGGGTCATTTAAAGACATTTAGGTTCTTGTTTTTAAACCGCTTGAGCATTATTTTGGCTGTGTGGTTACAGTCATTGCCCTGCTAGAAGGAGGCCTCTCTCAATTCCAGGTCCCTTGTAGATTGATTTTCCCCTGGAATTGCCCAGTGTTTGTTTCCATGCATCTGACCCTCAGTCCTGAATAGCTTCCCAAACCCTGATGATGAAAAGCATTTTCTCAAAATGCTGCTGCTACCACCATGCTTCTCCATGGGAATGGTGGTCTCAGTTCAATGAATAATGTTGACTTTATGCCACACATAACACTTAGCAGAAAGCCAAAAGGTCCAACTATGGACTCATTAGACCAGGAAACTTTTTCCTCACGTTTGCTGCTTCTTCCATGTGCCTTTTTTTTTTTTTTTGAAAACTACAAATGAGCTATGATTTGGATTTGTTTCAGCAATACCTTTCTTCTTTCCACTTGCCTATAAAACCTAGCTTTTTGTATGCCCGTGTGATACTTGTTCCATGAACTGTTTTTCCTGTTTCAGTTGCAGATCTCTCTGCCTCCTTCGGAGTCATCATTGCCCTCTTGGTTGTTTCTCTAATGTCCCTCCTAACTTTGTCACTGAGTTTTGGTACAGACCTTCTCTGAGCAGAATCACAGTTAAGCTATATTCCTTCACTTTTGTAATGATAGATTTAGTGCTCTATTGAGTGTTCACAGTTTGGAATATTTTTTGATAACCTAACACAAGTTGGTGCTATTGCACACCTTTCTCTTAGATTTGTTTAGATATCTTCATGGTCTTCATGATGCTATTTATTTACCTATGTTCTCCAATGATCTTGGAACCTTCCAGAAATAGGTGCATTTAATCTGAAATCATGTGGCATTGGAATTGTACACAAGTGGACTTCATTCAAACTACTTATCTGACTTTTGGAGCCAGTGGGTTGCCCCAGAGCCTATTTAGGCATGTCACAGGAGTGATTTATGTAACCAACAAGTGGATTCAAGCTGCAGGAAAGGAGATTCCACTTGAACCTCAGGAAGAAATTCCTGAGGGTCAGAGCTGTCTGGCAGTGGAATATGCTGCCTCAGAGTGTGGTGGAGTCTCCTTCTTTGGAGGTTTTTAAGCAGAAGCTGAATGGCCATATGCTGGGAATGCTTTGATGTGTGTTCCTGCATAGCAGGGAGTAGGACTAGGTGGCCCCTGTGGTCTCTTCCAATTCTATGATTTTAATAGGATGTCTATATCAAACAATTCTTAGAAGTATTGTTTAGGAGAGGTGATAATTCCTGGAAGTCACAGGACATTGAGATGTTGTTGTTGTTGTTGTTACTTACAATATTTCTGAAATAGAGGGCTGTGTAGTGTAGTGGTTTACACACAGGATTACAATGCTAGAGACCAGGATTTGAATCCTCACTCAGGCCATTTCCATTTTTTTATGCTTTTTGGGCTGAGGGGAACATCTGATGTATTTGTGCATCTGATCAGCAAATTGCTTCATGATTATTTATATTAAGGAGTGCTAGTACAGTAGCTCCTCCACATTCACAAGTTGAGGGTACAGAACCCTCATGAAAGTGGAAAAAAACGTGAATGTAGTTTAGGAAGGAGCATTTAGAATTTTCAGCCAGAGTGCTCTTTGGCCTCAGTAAACTACAGTAGGACCCCTATATCCACAGAGAATTGGTTCTGGCCCCCCCCCGCAGATACGGAAATCCATGGAGGATTGATTCTGGAGGTGCCTGCAAATACTGAAATCCACGGATAGTAGCAAACGCCCTGTCAACACCCCCCAAAAAATGATTTTAAAGTACAGTTCTCCTGCAGTGACATGTAGGGTCAGTACGTGTCACATCCCTGAGGCCTGAGCTTGTGTGGGCGCCCGGTATCAGGCCCGCAGCAACATGTAGGGCCGGCGTTCACCATGTCCCTGAACACCCCGGGCCTACACTCATTCACTCCAGCCAGCAGGGGTGTGCAGAGTGGGTGATTACCCATTCTCTGCATGCCCGCTGCCACCACCCATGCAGGCATGCTGGTTCCTAGCTGGCAGAGTCATGCAGAGTGGGCGATCGCCCATTCTCTGCATGCCCATTGTCAACTGTGGATAACTGAATCAGTGGATAATGAATCCGCAGATATGGGGATCCTATTTCTCCTGGATTGTGTAGTGTGTTCTCCTGCTGGTCATATAGCATTCCCACTCTTGGTTTACATTTTCCTTTGATTGCTCCGATCTTGCAGAAGAGGTCTCTTGTTCCTCCATTTTGGTTTTCATTCTATTTCTCTGCACTCATTTTTATAGTAGTTTTCTTTGTCCCTGTGCACAAATCTCAACTGTTGTGTTCAGGACTCTGATCCTATTTCTGTTACCTTTTTCTATTGCTTCTTGTCTGCCTGTACCTGTTTTAAGAGTTTCATCTGTCATCCAATGAAGCTTTTCTTTCTTTTTTGGCTGAAGATGGTATCTTTGTTCCTTCACAGTTTCCCTGTCTTCAGTCCAGAGATATTCAGGCTCCCAGTCCGTTAGATTTAATAGTGCAAATCCATTTTTCATATTATCTTAACACTCTACAGAGATGCTCTTCAGGGTGCATTTTGGCATGATGATTGATCTGGTGTTCTTCTTTAGGTTTACTCTAATTTTTTGATATTAACATTTCATGGTTGGTGCTATAATTGTTCTTGGTCTTGTTTTTACAGAGAGAATGTAGCCTCTCCAGCTTCTGCTTCCAATTATTCAGTTTATTTGATTTCTATATTAACCATCAGGTGACATCCATGTATACAGTTGTTTCTTTGGTTGCTTGAAGAGTGTATTTGCAGTGAGCAAACCATTGGCCTTTCAAAATTAAATCAGACACTCTCTAGCTTCATTTCTTAATCCTATGCCAAATTTTCTGCTCTGGTTCCTACTTTTTCATTCCAATCTCTTATGATTATCAACATAACCTGTTTAGGTGTCTGATCAGTTTCCCCATGGATTCCAACACAGAATCTTTCAATTTTATCTTCTTCTGCCTCTGTAGGTGGGGCATAATCTTGGTTTATTGTTATATTATCCTTTTTAAAAAATGAAATCATATGGTCCTAAATGGGACCAGGCAGAATGTCTAGAATCTGGATTAAATCCGGCCAATTGGGCCATATGGGAGACCTACAATATGAGCCTTGAGTAACACTTCCCAAGATGCTTGAAATCTCCACTGTACTCACCATTCTGCAGGAAAGAAAAGACATTGAATAAGGAAAATTATAACTCCTACTTGAGGATGAATAAAAAAGAAAAGGGAGAGGGAGGGGGGAAGTAATCTAGTACTCCCTTTAAAAAAAATAATCTAATAGTCCCTTTATGATCAACTGATTAATATCATAGCATGAACTTTTGTGAGTTATCAATCTACTTCCGCAGTCATAGCATCTGAGAAAGTAGATTGACATTCACAAATTATAATGCTAAAATATAAATCAGTTGATCATAAAGGGACTATTAGATTTTTTTTCTCCCTCTCCATTCTTGGGATGGCAGGACGAGCAATCCACAATGATTGGGTTGTTCCCCGCGTGCCAACCGGAACTGGCAAGAGTCCACATTCTAAATCCGTTAATTCCATTAGGACTCCACTCTCCCTCCGTCAGTTTTATTTTTTCTGCCAAGCAAACCAGACAGATTTTTCAATTCTTTCTGTCAGTGTGTGATTGAGGTGAACTATTAGTAGGTTTTTGGAGTTGAAATAGACTTGGAAGATGTCGATGGAAACAGATTCCCAGATGCCCGCCACACGGCGAGGCTCTGAGGAAGAAAAAAGGAGTAATATTAAGAATGTCTCCCCTCAGATGCCCACCACACAGTGAGGCTCTGAGTTGGAATCTAATAATAATGGAAATTATAATAATGCTTCTCAGACGATCGCAAGTGCGTGAGTCTCTGGGGAAGGTAAAACAACTGATTTAAGAAAAGTATTCCTTTCCTTCAATGAAAGCGATGTAGAGGAGGTAAGAGCTGTAGGAAATAAGCATGTAGGAAAGAAAGACAGTAAGGAGAAAACAGTTAAAAACAGGAAAGTGGATACCGCTCAAAAACGGGGTCAAGATCTGCTTCCAAAGAAAGTTAAGGTTAAGACAGTGGTAAAATCAACAAAGGTCACTTTGAGCCACCATGCTGAATTTGGAGATTCCACAGAGATGGGAGGGGCTGTTGGAGAGTGAAAACCCATCTCTGGAGCAGGTGCAGTTGTGATGAACGAATGAGTTCCAGAGGGGAGAAGCACGGTCCTGAACCAGACTGAAATGGCTGCGCGCAGTGCATTGTTGTAAGGAGGGGTTTGGATTGTGAAGCGAGGATTCCTTGAACTGTGAAATTGAGAACACACGGAATGCCGATTTGGCTTGAGAAGAAAGTTTGCAAAACAATAAGGACTTGGCACCAACAGAATATACTCTTGAGATGCACAGATCCAGAAGTGTGGCTTCCTTAATTGCCATGTGATGTTGCCTACAATGCATATCTTCTTTGATTGTCTTTATGTTTCACCCACCTTCACGAATTTACGATATTCAACAGTGATCAATACCTTTATTAAGAAAACAGTTAAGTTCTTATGTGTAAAGGCAGAAGAAACCAGGAGCCGTGAAAAGCCTGGCACACCCTCAGACGGGCAAGCGGTGATGTATTTCTGACCCTACCCTACCCTGCATGGCCGAGAACCACTGAGGCATTTGATACATTTCCTGACAACATGATATATGACCAATTCTTCTGCAAGCAACCTTTTATTAGTAAGGTACAAGATGATATGAACTATTCTTTTAATTGCTTGATTGCCTTTATACAGTGGAAGTCTTGGAACCCTAGCAACTAGCAAAACATGTCCTTTTCCTCAAGAAGTGGGGAATATGACTATAAAGAGGGGAAGATTTTCAACTCACTTTCATGACCCTTGGCTGCAGCAGAGGGCATCCATACCTTCGAGGACATCTAGCCAATGTTCGGCGAAGGACCGTCTTGTGAGTATGTAGAATGAATGTGAAATGTGAATGTGTGAGTGAAAGAAAGCTCTTGATACGGAAATGTGATTTTTGTATTTCATGTCTTAATAAATGTTACATGCATAGTGGTTAAACCCAGATCTGGTTTCCTATGTGTCTTCTGTTGGGATCCTATAGTCCAGGGTGGCTGAATTTCTCTCTGGGTCAAACGTACCAACAATCTCGGTCCATGACACAGTCCATCTAGTCGCTCAGAGCTGAAGGGCGGGGACAAGTTAGAATGCTTGGGAAGTGCATGTCATTACTCAAGCACCGGGCTCTCCATGGTCAGCAGGAATCAGCTCACGTTGCAAAACGGAGAGAGCCGCGTTTAAGGAGAAAAGTGACTGGCTTTCCTCCATTATGGACACAGCCTCAGACCTGTTCATTGTCAGGAATATGGGTGAGAGAGAAACAGTTAGAATGCCTAATAATCCGGTTGAGAGGCAATATGTAGAAGGAATGGAGGAAAGACGTCCAGCGCTAAGACAAGGCAGCTGAACTGGGCAAAGTCCATCTGAGGCTAATTTTATGATGAATTCATTGAATATAAGTGATTTGCAGTACATGATTAGACAGACTATTTCTAATGAATTGCATCAAACTATTTCCAATGAATTGAATGCAATGATTTTACCTTCATGAAATCAATTTAATACATCTAATGAACTTGATTCTTTGATTGATAGAAGACTATTTAACTTAATGAATTCTCAGTCAGTAATGGGTGTACATAATTTAAACTTGCAAATGTCATTAAAATCAAATGTGTTGCCTGAGAGAGTTAAACTTGGAAAGGACTGTGAGCATGGAAGCAAGTAAGGATAGTCAGAAAAAGCAAAGAGACTCAGTACAGAAGAAAAGGAGAATAGTTGTTCTGCAAAGTGAACAGGTGGCAGAACATCATGATGGTATGGAAATTCCTATAAAAAGAAAAGATCTGGTGCTGAGTTAGAGGAAAGATCTAATGATGAATGGAATGAAGAAGAGATGCAAGAACAGGTAGAGGATTCAGATTTGGACAGCTCCTCAGGAGTGGAGGAAGTGGAAGAGTTAGGTAGTGGCAGCTTGTTTCAAGCAGAAAACTTTAAAAATGTATTAAAGAGGGTTTTACATACATTAGGTTTGGAAACAGATGAAGATAGAAATCAGTCAAAGGAATCAAAAGGAAAGGAGGCTAAGACAGCTTCTGTAATTAAAAGAAGAGAGTTGCATGGGTTTGATATGCCAATGCCTGATATGTTTAAGGAGTTGATTCGTGTGGAATGGAAGTCCTCTTTAAATACTCATAGGTTTTGTGGTCTTACTAATAAATTATATTCCTTTGAAAAGAAAGATGTAGAATTGTTAAAGGTCCCTTTAGTGGATGAGCCGATATCTGCACTTATTTCAGGGGCTTGTTACCCTGAAAATTGGGGGTATCTCAAGGACACCCAAACAGGCCTCAAATTAAGAGAATTAACAGAGAAACTCAAAGCTTGCGAGAGGTCAGGGCAAGGGATCTGTAAGCCTATGTCTACAGGGTCAGAACCACGCAAAAGTCAGAGGAACAATCTAAAGTAACTTTATTAAAACTAACAGAGAAGATCGCAACACACGTTAACAAATAATCCTACAATCACACAAGGGCTACAGAAATGAAGTTGGAAAGAAGAGACAGTTGGGAGAGAGGGCATACGGACCTTAGTCTAGGCATCCTGGAGAAGGAAGAGATTAGCGAAGGCTCGGTGTAAAGCACCAAGGAGAGGCTGGATCCCAGGGCTGGAAGGCTGGAAGCAGCAGGATTCGCGGCAGGCCAGAGACGCAGGTCACGTTTAGCTCTCAGCAGCGTCTGAGAGGCTTGAGTGGGACACCTCGGTAGCAGCGAAATGGGCCCTTGTCCGGTCTGGGGGGCTCTCCAAAGAGGCTCAAAAAGTGAGGATTTTTATAGCCACTTTCTGTCCTCAGGCCAGGTATCAGCTAGCAAAGTGGCATTAATGGGCGATAATTGCGGAATATAATGTTAGGCAAATATCACGACCTCTCCTTGGTATTGTTTCTCCCGGGAAAGTCCAAGTACATGATAGGCTTAAAATTCCAAATTGATAGGTTTTGTTTGTTTGGCTACGCACAGTTCATCAACGTAGCTTGGGGTGTGACAGTGTCCAGGAGTGAGTCTATTGTCTGCCTAGAGATACGTGACTCAAAACAATAGGTCAGCCTACAATAGGTTAGCCTAAAGGACGTTGTCTACATTCCCATACAGCAGCAAAGGGCATTGTTGGTCTTAAGAATCTAATTCAAAACCAATTTTTACTTTCAGCCAACCTTTGCTAGCCAATATCCAATATGGGGAAGTCATGCCAATTTTAAGGGTCCTCTCTTAGGGTTACTCTGGGGTGTAACAGCTCTGGTTCCCCAAGAAGGTGATACTATGTTAAAGGATATGAATGAGAAGAGGGCTGATTCTGCTTTAAGGAAGGCACATGAGAATTCAGCTCTAGCTATGAGGGCTTCTGTGGCAATTTCTGTGTTTGCTCGGCTGTGATGTGGATTCAAGACATGATGGAAGATGAAGGTATACAGTCTCGGTCTTCTTTGAAAATTTTATCCAGAGTTGGAAAAGTCTTAGAGTATGTGGTGGATGTGTTACCACAGTTTCTAGCCCGGGCTTGGGGGATATTAGATATCATTTGATATCAATAATTTGGCCTTCTTTACCTATTCCTCCCCACGTGCTTGCGAGGCCCCCAGACAAGCACACATACAGGCACGGCCGACAATAGCTGAAACATTCCAAACAAATCCAGGCTGGCCAGAAATAGCCAGACTGCCGCTTTAGGAGACCTCAAGGCAAGTACCACCTTATGTATGCACGCTACTTACAAAGGACTCCCTGCCCCGAGCAGGCAGCTTGACGAGTCAAATACTCAATTGTCAAGCACTCTGCGTTTGCATACTGGCTACTCTGTTGACAACTCTGTCATAACGCAATCATGTAAATACTGACCTTTCGGAGGCTTTGTCTCCAGTCCGAAACTCATTGTTATCCCCAAGAACGGACTAGCCTACAGCCACATTTTTCCCTATAAAATCCCCTGACTTTGAGCACTTCCTCGGATCACTCTTTGGCTTCCATCCTGCCTTGCTGTCGCTTCGTCCGATGAGCCTTTCGCTCAGCTCCCCGTGCTGAGAACTCTACTTCAACGGACCTTTTTCTTCAGACTTTCCGGGCTTCAGGACAGATGCAATATTTCCCATACCAAACCTCGTCTTAAAATCCCTCTATCCAACTCCTACCTTTATTTCTATAGTTCTCTGTGTGAGTGTGTTGCATGCACGTGTTTGACTGTATGTTACCCTGATTTCTGGGAGTCCTGTGAGGGACACGTAAATGCTCTCCAAATTATAAGTTGGGGAAATTAGGCAAAGAGCACAAGTTAGCAATGCGAGAGGCAGGGCAACGGAGCAAGATCTTTTACCCAGCGTCTACGGGGTCAGGCCGAGTCAAGGAGCAAACAGATGTGAACTAATAATTGTTGTTTTTATTAAAATACAATCAAACAAGTGTATGCAACACACTCACACAGATAACTAGAGAAATAAAGGTTGGAGTTGGACGGAGGGATTTTGAGAGGAGGTTTTTGGTATGGGAAATACTGCACCTGTCCTGGAGCCCGGGTAGTCTGAAGATAGAGTTCGTGGATATGAAGGTTCTCAGTACGTGGGTCTGAGGGGAAGGCTCACCGAGCAAAGCAGCAGCAAGGAGGGATGGAGGTCGGAAGCAATCCGAGGAAGCTCTTGAAGTCAGAGGTTCTTATAGGGGAAATTGCAGCCATAGGCTGGTCCGTACTTGGGGAAAACAATGAGTTTTGGGCTGGAGACAAAGCCTCTGAAAGGTTAGAATTTAGCATGATTGAGTTAGGTCCGAATTGTCAATAGGGTAGCCAGTATACAAACACAGAGTGCTTGACACTTAAGTATTCAGCTCGTCAAGTTGCCTGCTCGGGGCAGGGAGTTCTTTGTTTTGTTTTTTTTATATATTTTTTTATTTTTTATTATAAAAAAAATTAAACAATACAAATCCAAATAAACAAAACACCACATAATTAACAAAAAAGTGAATAAACCCACCTCCCAGAGCCAACTTTTTGTTTACTCCACTTTCCAAAATTGCCATTCTTCTTGTGAAAGGGTAGCTTTACCATCTCTTATCAAAGCTTTTTCCAAGAATATTTTCCAAATTTCTTGAAAATCATTCCCTTTTATAAGACCTTTCATAAATCTAATTCTACAAGTTAATTTATCATTAATTACAATTTTCCACACTTCTTTATACCATTCCTCTATTTGAACTTTTTCATTTGTTTTCCATTTTTTTGCTATTATTAACCTCGCTGCAGTTAACAAATTTGTTATTAATTCCTTCATTGCCTGAGTACACTCAACCTTATTATATATAGACAACAACCCTATATTTGGACATATTGGTATCTCAATTTCTATTGTCTCTTTTATTTCTTTAAAAACCTTTTGCCAAAATTCCATTATCCTATTATAGTTCCACCACGTATGCATATATGTACCAATTTCTTGACATCCTCTCCAACATAGTCTAGAATATTTCTTATCTATCTGGTTTAATCTTATTGGAGTCAAATACCATTTCCAAACTATTTTATAATAATTCTCTTTTATTCTTATCGATAATTTTTTTAAATGACGTTGTTTCCAAATTTTTCTCCATTCTTGTATATCTATATTTTGTGATATCTCTTCCTCCCACATTTTTTCTCTAAGATAATTAACCTCTTCTTGTTCTTTTGCCAATATTTTATATATTTCACTTGTAATACTCTTTAATATTTCATTTTCTTCCATATTTTCTCTTTGAATAATAATTTGTTCAAATTTAGTATGTACTTTAAAATCTTTAACATATCTTTTCATACTCTTTGTCCATTGCTCTAACTGTATATAATTTAACCAAGATTTTTGGTTTCCTGCAGTGTCTCTTTTATTTTATCTTTGTTAATCATTATTTTCATCCAATTGTTTAATCTATATATTTTTTGTTTTTTTATTTCTTTCTCTATTCTTTCTCTTAAATTTATTGGAAAATTTTCCGTCATTACTATTGGAGTTAATGTTGATATTTTTGGAATCAATTTTCCTTTGTTTTTCTTCCAGATTTCTATTATATTTTTTATAAAAGGATTTTCTATCTTTTCTATTTCTTTCTTTAAAAAATTCCTGAAAAATATATTTTCCAATTTCATCTCAATATTTGTATCTTCTATCTCTAACCATTCTAAGTCACCTTTCCTGAGACTCCTTCTATAATATACCTCAGTTGATTTGCGTAATAATACCATTTTAAATTTGGAAGTCCTAGGCCACCTTCTTTCTGACTTTTATACCAATATTTCTTATTGATCCTCGCTCTCTTATACCCATTGCAAAAAATATTTAATAACTTTTGCCACTCTTTTAATTCTTCCTATTGGTACTTTATTGGTCATTATCCTAAACAAAAATTAATTTTCAGGTAGTATTTTCATTTTTACCACTGCTATTCTTCCAAACCATGATAAATTTATATTTTTATAATCCTCTAATTTCTGTTTAATTTCTAATTTTAATTTCTTATAATTTTTTTCCTCTAGTCCTTGTAAATTTTTTGTAATATCTATTCCTAAATATTTAATTGATTCTTTTACTTTAACTACTATTCTTTTATTACTTATAAAATTTTGTACTTCTCTTTTAGTATAATTGAACAACATTATTTCTAATTTGGCCCAATTTATTTCTAATCCTGTCTTCTCCCCAAACTCTTTTAAATGTCTGTCTATTCTATCTATCTTTTTAACCGGATCTTTAATTGTTAACAATGTATCATCTGCAAATAAACTTATTTTATTTTTCTCCTTAATTCCAATTCCTTCCAAATTCTCATCATTTCTTATTACATTGGCTAAAGTTTCTATAACTATTGCAAATAATACTGGAGATAATGGACATCCCTGTCTTGTTCCTCTTGATATTTGAATCTGTTCTGTAATTCCATCATTTACCATCACTATAGCTGTATTATGTGAATATAATTGATTTAGCAACCCTTTAAATCTCTCTCCTAATCCTATTTTATTTAAGATTCCCTTAACGCCGGCCATTCCACACAATCAAAAGCTTTGAATATATCTAATGCTAAGATTCCGGCTTTTCTTTATCTCTATCCATTATATTTATTTTATTTATCGCTTTCCCTATTAAATTTGCCATCTGTTGCTTCCTTGAATAAAACCACATTGATCTTTGTGTATGTACTTATAAATAAATTTATTCATCCTCTTCACCATTATTGCTGTCAATATTTTAGCATCTTGGTTTATTAAAGATATTGGTCTATAGAACCTGGATCAGTTGGATACTTACTTAGTTTTAAAATTAATATTATTAATGATTGCTTCCATGATAATGGGATTTTATCACCCCTTAATATACTATTATATAATACTTTTAATTTAGTAATTAAACATTTTTTAAATGTTTTCTAATATTCTAGATCCAATCCTGGTGATTTTCCTCCTTTTAAATTATTTATTACTTCTTCTATTTCTTCTTCTGATATCATTTCTTCCATCAACCCTTTATCTTTTCTGTTAACATTACTTTCCAATTCTTATTAATATATTCCTCTAGATTCTCTACATATTTTTCTTCTGCTGAGTACAATTCTTGAAAAAATTCCTCAAATATTTTTTAATTTATCTTTCATCAGCCTATTTTCTTTGCCTAACTTATCTTTTACTACTCCAATCATATTTCTAGTTTTTTTTATTGTACTGATCTAGCCAGCATTTTAGAATTTTTCTACTGTCAAAAAATTCCCTTTTCAAATATATTAATTTTTTCTGGACTCCATTTCTATCTTTTCTAATTCATTTCTTTTTGCTTGTAACTGTATATCTCTGTTAGTCCTATCTATTATATATTCATTCTCTAATTCCTTTATTTCTTTTTCTAACTTCAATTTTTTTTCCTTAGTTGTCTTCTTTAATTTTCTTGATTCTCTAATACATATTCCTCTTGCCACTGCCTTCATGGTATCTCATAATACATCTTGTGATACTTCCTTATTATTTATGTCCCAAATATCTTGCCATTCTTTCTCTATTTTATTTCTATACTCTTTTATAGTTCAGTAAGTTAGTGTCCAATCTCCACCTTTTTGCTTCTCTGTAATTCTTTTTTTGCATAGCTATATCCAAATTCATCAAAGCATGATCTGTTACTTTTATTGTTTCAATTTCTGTATTTATTAATCTTGGTATCATATTCTTTGATACAAAAATATAATCTATTCTTGAATAATTTTTATGGACTGATGAATAGTACGTATATTTCTTTTCCTCACCCCTTATTAACCTCCAAACATCTAACAATTCATTTCTACTCGCCAATTTGTTTAAAATTGTTATATTATTATATCTGTCTCTAATTAATGGATCCGATTTATCTTTCCAACTGTCCATCACCATATTAAAATTGCCTGCCATTATTATATAATCTCCTTTCATATTTTAATCTTACTAAATATTTCTTCATAAAACTCTTTTCTTCTCATTAGGTGCATAAATATTTGCCAAAACATGTATTTCTCCATCTATTTCTCCTTGTATAATTACATATCTACCTTTTTCGTCTGGTTCTACACTTAATACAATGAAATTACATCTTTTAGAAATTATGATTGCTACTCCTCTTGATTTAGATGTACAAATGCTTCCTTATAAGTGGCAACCCAATTCAATTTAAGTTCATTTCTTTTATCTCATTTTCCGTGTGTTTCCTGTAAAAAAATTATATCAGCCTTTTTTTAATATCGATTCTATCCTTTTTCTCTTATTATTGACCCTAATCCTTTCACCATTTAATGGTGACACTCTCAATCTATTTTCCATTTTTCATATTTCCAATCTCTTAATCCTACTTCCCACTGGCTCTTTAGTGTAGTGCTCCCCTTCCCCTTCCCCTTCCCTTTCCCCTTCCCATTTCCCTACCCCTTCCCTCCCTCCCCATTTATCCCTCCCCCTACCCACACATACATTTGTCCCCTCCTTTCCCTCCAAAGCATTCTTACTTTGCCACAACCACTAATGGCCTTTGGGGGGGGGTAAGGGTCTCCAACTCCAGGCATAGAAACTAATACCTTCTCCCGATTATTTTTCTTTCCCAGTATTTTTTTCCCCTCTTCCCCTTCCTTCCTTTCTCTACCCTTTTATTTTATATATACATATATCTATCTCTATCCATTCTCTTTCTTCTTCTGTTATATCGTGATGTTTCCTCCAGTCCTCCTCTACATCAGTCCTTTCTTTCTTCCTCCCGACATCTCCTTCTCATCTCCTCCAATTGCTCCTCCCACTGCTCTTTCTTCTGCTCCTCCAACCGCTACTTCTTCGAAGCTTCTCCCATTTATAATTTTACTATCTTCCTTTTCATCTTGTTGCATAGACTCAAATTTCTCAAAAGTTGCAATCCTTGTTCAAGAGAATTTATTCTGTAATATTTGCCAGCCCACTGAAATTTCAGAAAGATGGGATATCGCAACTGTATCTTATTCCAGCCCTCTGTAGAACTATGATACAAGGTTTCATTTCTCTCCTCCAATTTATTGTTTCCCCGCATAAATCATTATAGATTTCCACTGTATTCTCTCCATACTTCAATGGTCCTAAACATTTTCTGATAGCTTTCATCAAATCATCCTTTTTATTGAAATTTGCCACTCTCATAACAATGTCTCTGGGAGTTATTCCTTCTTTTCGTGGCTATTACGCAATAAATCCTCTCTATATCCTGTTGTTCCCATATAATCTCAGGAACAATACTTTTAGCCATTTTAGAACTTCTTCTTTCAAGGATTTTACAGTTTCATGTGGCAGCTCTGCAAAAGCACGAATTCTCACATTATTTCGTCGACTTTGATCCTGCAACTTTATGATCTGCCTCTCCAGCTGGGAATGCTTCGTCATGTTCTATTATTTTTGTCTGCTGATCAACTTGGATTTTTTTTATACCATCCACCTTACTGTCCAATTCTTTTATTTCTTTTGAGATATTTTTATACATTTCATTCATTTCTCCCCTTATATTAGAAGTTAATGTAGTTACAAGAGTTTGATTAAACTCTGTTATAAGTTTCTGTATAAAGGCTTTCATTTCTTCGTTGGATTCCATTGGTTGCTTGTTTCGTCACCGTTTTTGTTTCTTCTTCGTCTCTGTTAGAGTTTAAGTTTATATTTTAGACATCTCTAACTAGACGGTTAAATGTTTTATCTGTTGCTTTTAGTCATTTCCAAGTGGGTTGTTTATAATTTTTTTCCCCTTTGCTTATACGACATAAGTGTCTCTGGCAATGAAACCGAAAGTAGCTTTACTTCCGCTCGATCACAACTATTTCCCAACTTAGAAAGAGTCTTTTATACTTCTCCAGTTGGAGAAGAATCAAAACTGATCCAGTATCTTATCTTACATTCCTTCCCACATTATTTTTTCTTAATTACTCACAGTCTTTTTTTTTTTTTCATTTAGAAGGGATTCTTTGGGGGTTTTATTCTCTGCTCCAGGAGAAGGAATATCAGCCTGCTTCTGCCATTGCAGCCTGGCTCCTCCCGCAGGAGTCTTTTGTGAGTAGCGTACATACATGATGGTATCCCTGGAGGTCTCCTGAAGCGGCAGTTTGGCTATTCTTGGCCAGCCTATATTGATTTTGAATATTACGGCGATTAGCGACCGAGCCTGTTTGTGTGCTTTTTTGGGGGCCTTCGCAAGCATGTGGGAAGGAATGGGTAAGGAAGGCCAAATTATTGATATCAAAATGATATCTGGTGCCCCCCAAGTCTGGCTAGAAACTGCGGTAACATGTATATCAATGAAACAATTATTATTTACATCTGTTTGCTCCTTGACTCAGCCTGACCCCATAGATGCTGGGTAAAAGATTTTGCTCCATTGCCCTGCCTCTCACAGTGCTAACTTGTGCTCTTTGCTAATTCCCAACTTTGTAATATTCGGAGCCCACTTAGGTGTCCCTCCCGGGGACCCCAGAAATCAGGGTAACAGATGACAGTTATGATACTGTGCCATCTATGGCAAGAAATATAAATGCTGTGACTGTTAGAAGGTTGTTATGGTTGCATCATTGGGATACTGACCAGAAATCCAAGAATAATCTTGCTTTTGTTCCTTTCAAAGAAGAGTTGCTGTTTGGTGATCAGCACTTGGAAAAAGTGTTGGTCAAGAGTAAGAGAAAAGAAGCAGGTAATGCCTCTTTTGCAGAAAAAGAAACCTGAAAGGAGATCTTTTTGAAATTCATATTATTCCTTTCAGGGTAGAGAAAACGGTAGACAGCAGGATTCGAGATATGGTCGACAGCAGTGGTATAGGCCAAAAGGTCAGTATGGAAGGTCAGGATCTTTGGTAGAAAAGGACAGGTTGGTGAGAGAGGTGGGGTAAGACCTAGTTCTGACAAACAACAAAATCATGTGGGAGGAAACTACAAGGGTATGAACTAATTTGGGAGCAAGAATAGATACCATAAAGGGGAGAATTTATCTCTCAGAGGAGAGAATTGTGAAGGTAAAGAAGGTAATGCAGAGGTTACTGAAAAATTCTTTTGTGGACGTGATGATGTTGGCTCAAATGTTGGGAACTTTGGTGTCAACAATTAAGTGGGTACAGTGGGCCAGATTCCATTCCAGAGGATTGCAGAGGCCGCTGATTCCTCATCAATGGAACATAGCCAAGAAAAGGCATGATTTAATCAAGCTGCCAACCCAACTGAAAGCAGATTGGGGTTGGTGGATAAGGTACTCAAATTTGAACAAGGATGCCTTGGAAGTAAGTCAGTATATAAAGATTACAACCGATGTGGCTCCGACAGGCTGGAGAGCCGCATGTCAAGCAATGTCAGTTCAGGGTATTTGGTCAGGTTTGGATCTGAAACAGAACATAAATTTTTTGGAGCTGAAAGCAATTCAGCTAGCTCTTCTCAACTTTGTGAATATAGTGAAGGGCCATCATGTCATCATGTTCAAATTTGGACAGACAAAATGACAGCAAGAGCGTATGTAGTGAACCAAGGAGGTCTTCAGTCAAAGGCTCTGGGAGAAGAGCCAAACAGGCTCTTTTGTTGGGCGGAGAAAAATCTGCAATCCTTAACAGCAGTGCATCTAAAAGGAAAGTTAAATGTCAGAGCGGATTATCTCAGTCGAAACAGATTGCACCTGGGAGAGTGGACACTGAATTATTGGGTGTTTCAGAGTTTGAACAAATGGTTTGGACCTTTTCTGATAGACTTATTTGTCTCAGCCAAAAATACCAGGCTAAAAAGTTTATTTTCGATCAATGGAAGTAGGCGTGTGGAAGCAGCACATGCTCTATTAGTACCATGACCATGAGGTCTGCTGTATGCCTTTCCTCCTGTGCAGATTTCACAGAGAATATTAGTAAAAATAAAAAAAAGGAAAAGGCAAGAGTGGCGTTGATAGCACCTTATTGGCCAAGGTGGCCTTGGTTCTCCCTACTGAGACAGCTGTCTGTAGGAGATCCTTGGAAGTTGCCACTTCAAAGGCATCTTTTAAGCCAGGGACCAGTGTATCATCCAAACCCTCAATGGTTGAGTTTGATGGCCTAGGATTTGAGAGGAAAGCCTTAGAGTTTCAGGATTATTCGCCAGTGGTGGTGGACACTATCATGGTGTCTAGGCATCAGTCAATGCAAAATATATATAATGTGACATGGAAGGCTTTTGGAAAATGGTGCAATTCAAATAAGTTGAGCATGTCAGACATCCAAGTGAAGCATGTACTGCAGTTTCTGCAAGATGGTTTACAGAGAGACCTGAGACCAAACACACTAAAGCAGCAAGTATCGGCATTGTCGGTAGTGCTGAAGTTTGATGGAGTATCTCTGTCAGTGCATCCTCATATAAAGAGATTCTTGAGGGGTGCAGTGCTGACTTTTTCCCAGCAAAACATAGATTTTTTAAAAAATATTTTTATTAAATATTAAAAAAAGAAAACATAACCAAAAAACAACCACATATTTACACAAACTAAAACAAAACAAAACATACATATACATAAACTACATCCTTCCTACATACTTATACATCAAACATAAAAATTAATATATTACATTACTACTTACATTATTTATGTAAATAAAGCAAAACATAGATTTTTGAGTTGGGATTTGAATTTGGTATTGGATTCTTTAATGAAGGTGCCTTTTGAACCAATAAGGGATGCTTCATTGAGGTTAATGACCCTCAAGATGGCATTCTTGGTAGCCATAACTTCAGTGAGATGAGTCTCAGAATTGTCTGCTTTGTCTGTAAATGCAAACTTGTGTAAGTTCGAGAAAGACAGATTAGTATTGACTTTGGAGCCAACCTTTCTTCCTAAATGTGCTTGGAAGAAGGTAACACCAGATGTTGTTTATTTGCCAAGTTTCTTTCCTAAGCCAAAGGATGCTGAGCAAAAGAGATATCATACTTTGGATGTCATGAGAGATGTGCATCTTTATATTAAGAGGATGGCAAGAATTAGAACAGAGGCTCTGTTTGTCTCATGTAATCCTAATTCTATGGCCCAGAAAGCTTCCAAAACGGTGATTGGCAAGTGGATCAAGAACTGCATTTTTCAATGCTATGATGCTGCAGGTAAAGCAAGACTATGTAATGTGTATCCTCATTCAACAAGGTCTATGTCAACAAGTACAGCTTATACTGTGACTTCTTCACTGCAAGATGTTTGTGATGCAGCAGGATGGTCAGAACCATCGACCTTTGTTAGGCATTATAAGATGGATACATTTCAGTCAGAGCAGGCAGCTTTCGGGAGGAAGGTGCTTCAGGCAGTTATGAACGGTAAATGAGATCCTGCCCAGAATTAGGCTTGGGTATTTCCCAATCGTTGTGGATTGCTCCTCCTGCCATCCTGAGAATGCGAAGTTGGACTTATCGTGAAGTTTCATTCTGGGATGGTAGGAGGAGAAATCCACACCCACCCTGGGATAATTTAAAAAAAAAATTATTAAGAAGGAAAATGAGAGAGTATGGACAGTGGTTGTATGTAGAGTTGATCTGCTGTGATTTTTAACTGTGAGAGATTATCAGAGTTGATGGAGTTTACAGTTTGACTTGGCTAGAGAAGGAAACTGACGGAGGGAGAGTGGAGTCCTAACAGAATTAATGGACTTTGAATGTGGATTCCTGCCAGTTCCGGTTGGCACGCGGAGAATAACCCAATCGTTGTGGATTCCTCCTCCCGCCATCCCAGAATGAAACTTCACAGTAAGTCCAACTTCTAATTTTTCCTCCATTTTTGCCATTGGACAGATAAGCAGCAGTATTTCTCTGAGGACGGATGGTTTCATTTGAAAAAAGAAATGGCACCTACCATTACTTCCCCCACTCCTGATCTCCTCTTTTCTTTTTTGCCTTACTGAAGGAAATCCCAATGGGAAGGGAAAGGAGAGGAAACCAGCTTATTTTGAGGCAGGTTGCGAGTGTCTGCTGCTCAATTCACATTCCTCTTCTCATTTCTGGGGCCTCAGTGAGTACGTAGGGAGTGAGGAACTGCCATTGTACCTTGTTATGTTTTGAACCTGGGGTGGAGAACCCCATTATTCCCTCCCCCTTTCAGATGACTAACCTGAGGCTGTTGTACCTTGGACTCATCATGAGATGATGAGACTCATTGGAAAAGATTCTAATCCCTGGCAAAGTGGAAGGAAGTAGGAAAAGAGGAAGACGACATTATAAGGGATAGTCTCAATCAAGGAAACCATGGCCCTGAGTCATTAACTGCCCTGCTCAGGTCTTGTAGTGACTGGGGCTCTTGGAAGTCTCTCTTCATAGGGTCACCAAAAGTCAAAATCAACTCAACATTGTTACCGCAGCTTCTAGCCAGACTTGGGGGGCACCAGATATCATTTTGATATCAATAATTCAGCCTACCTTACCCATTCCTTCCCACGTGCTTGCGAGGCCCCCGAACAAGCACGCAAACAGGCTCAGTCGCTAATCGCTGGAATATTCAACAATACAGGCTGACCAGAAATAGCCAAACTGCTGCTTCAGGAGACCTCCAGGTAAGTACCCTCATTATGTATGCACGCTACCTACAAAGAACTCTCTGCCCCGAGCAGGCAACTTGACGAGCCAAATACTCAAGCGTCAAGCAGTCTGCGTTTGCATACTGGCTACCCTATTGACAATTCGGACCTAACTCAATCGTGCTAAATTCTAACCTTTTGGAGGCTTTGTCTCCAGCCCAAAACTCATTGTTTTCCCCAAGTACGGACTAGCCTATGGCTGCAATTTCCCCTATAAGAACCTCTGACTTTGAGCACTTCTTTGGATTGCTTGAATTGCTGGATCGCTCCCAACTTCCATACTGCCTTGCCGCCGCTTTGCTTGGTGAGCCTTCCCCTCAGTCCCACATACTGAGAACCTTCATATCCACGAACTCTATCTTCAGACTACCCGGGCTTCAGGACAGGTGTGGTATTTCTCGAGCCAAACCTCCTCTAAAAATCCCTCTATCCAACTCCAACCTTTATTTCTCTAGTTATCTGCGTGAGTGTGCTGCATATATTTGTTTGACTGTATTTTAATAAAACACCAATTATTATTTTACTTCTGTTTGCCTCTTGACTTGGCCTGACCCCGTAGAAGCTGGGTAAAAGATCTCGCTACATTACCCTGCCTCTCGCATTGCTAAGTTGTGCTCTTTGACTAATTTCCCCTATTTATACAATTTGAAGAGCATTTAGATGTCCTTCACAGGACCCCCAGAAATCAAGGTAACAACATCAAACAACCACAACAATATGGCAGGGAAACAAGAATGTGGTTCTAGTACCATAGCCTTGCCCTAATTTCCAAGGGAGAAGTGTTTAATCATCATAGAGTGTGTCACAATGTTGGAAAGCATATTTTATCTACAGAACGTAGGAAGAGGAAGAGAGGTTCTGTGACAAGAAATAAAGGAATCCATAACAGCATTTCCAAATAAGCAAACTTTGTGACCTTCCTGGTAATTTAGCAGGAAACCCCACTGAAATGGAAAACAAGAGTTGGGAGTTACAGGCCAGATTCAGTTTGGTACGTCTGTTGTTGAAGGAACTTCTGCCAGAAGATGCAAGATGAGATGCCTAAGTCCCTTGAAACTGCTCTGGGAGGTTTTCCAGACATTGGGAGCTGTCACTAATGGTACCCAGGGAGCTGCATGGAAGAGGATCTTCCTAGTCCAGCACCCAACTGGCTCCTGGGATGAATTTCAACACATGGCTGCGAACCACCTCTTTCAATACTGGCCTCTTGATAATCAGGGCAAGTTCTTAAATTACCAGTTCCTCAACATTAATGGAGTGTCACCACATTATAAAAACTATAATTACAGTGAAATCCAGCATGGTGTAAGCGGTTTGAGTGTTGGAATAGGACCCTTGGAGGCCAGGGTTCAAATCTCCACTCAGCCATGTAAGCCCATTGGGTGACCTTGGGCAAGTCATACTCTCTCTGCCTCAAAGGAAGGCAATGGCAACCCACGTCAGAACAAATCTTGCCAAGAAAATCCTGTGATAGGTTCATCAGGGACATCATAACTTGGAAATAATTTGAAGGCATACAACAGCATTACAGTTCCAATCATACAAGGTGGGGGAGTCAGGACTAGAATCTATGCCTTGTGCTCTAGAGAGCAGTGCTCTAACCTCACAATTATGTGTAGTCAGACACACAATGGGTTATTTGTATTCTCCCAGGGCCACGCCATAAAGGGAAGGACTGAAGGAGAAATGTAAGAAACTGAAGCCAAAGGGAACAGCATAAAGTTATGTGTGTGAGAGCCCAAATTTGAGCCTTGAATGCAGCTTCCCAGCATAAAATGATAGAAGACTCCATAGGCATATTTGAGAAAGTCATTTGGGGGTGGGGGCAAGTTGTATAAAAGCAGCCTTACACTGAGTCAGATCCTTGGTCTGTCTAGCTCAGTATTGTCAACTCTGACTGCAACAGCTCTCAAAGATTTCCAACAAGGGCCATTTCCACACTATACCGTTCTACTGCTCTTATTCCACTTTCAACATCCTGTGGAATTTGTAGTTTACTGAGGCCAAAGAGCTCTCTGGCTGAGAATTCTAAATGTTCCTCCCTAAACTGCACACTCCAGGATTTCACAGGATGTTGAAAGTGGAATAATAGCACTGTAACAGTGGAGTGCAGAAAGGCCCCTAGTCTTCTCAACCTCACCTGATTTTGGAAGCTAAGCAAGATCAGGCCTAGTTAATACCTGAGAGAGCATCAGGATTATTCAACCAAGCCTGATCCTCCTTTGCTTCCAAAATCAGATGAGGTTGGGCGTGTTAAGGTGGGTACGGTGACCTTGACACGAACAAATAGCTCCATTTACTTAGCTGGTTCCCTGGCACAGGATTCTTTTCATTTCAACCTTTTGAATGGCATCTAGTCACACAATCCCAGCATTTGTTCATTAACAAGCAAATTCTGCCAACTGTTTATTGTAGATCATGTTATCCATTTCCTACTCTCCACTTCCTTCAGTCCAAAGCAGGTCTATCTTGTCTGGTGTAACTAAGGATTTAATAGTCAACACAAGGCCTTTTTTAAAAAAATTTATTTGGCCTGCTGCATGTATAGGTTACACTGTCAGCTTTGTTTTCTACTCTGAACAGGTAAATACCATAAATACCATGAGTTGTTGGGGAATTGAGAGATTTTTAGTAATAAGTTTCCCAATCAGCAGAGTATTTTGTAAATGCATAGGCAGAAGTTGAACAAATTACCAGTCTCACTTTATCATCTCCACCCCAGACACACTTAATCTAGCTCGAAATAAACATGAACAGTTTGGTTAAAAATACGTAAAAAAAGGATTTACTCACATAAGAATGAATGTGAGTAAATGAACTCAGAATGAACTCAGGCTTGCCAGAGACATCAAAAACAATAAAAAGGGCTTTTTTAGATATGTCCGCAGCAAAAGGAAAAATAAGGAAATAAAGAAATAAGAAAATAAGGGTCACCGTGTGGAGAAGATGGCCAATTAATAACAGGGGGAAGAGAGAAAGTAGAACTACTCAACACCTTCTTTGCCTCAGTTTTCTCCCAAAAGGATAGAAGTACTCAACCTGGGGGGGTGGGGAGCAGGTGAGGAAGCGAGAGAAATGCAGCACAGAATAAGTAGAGAAGTAGTACAGGAATATCTGGCTAAACTAGATGAATTCAAGCCTCCAGGGCCAGATGAATTACATCCAAGGATATTAAAAGAACTGGTAGAAGTCATTTCTGAACCACTTGCAATAATCTTTCAGAAGTCTTGGAGAATAGGAGAAGTCCCAGCAGACTGGAGGAGGGCAAATGTCGTCGCCATCTTCAAGAAGGGGAAAAAAGAGGACCCAAATAATTATTGCCCAGTCAGCCTGACATCAATACCAGGAAAGATCCTAGAGCAGATCATTAAACAGTCAGTTTGTAATTACTTACAAAGCAATGCCATAATCACTAAAAGTCAACATCTATTTCTCAGAAATAAGTCATGCCAGACTAATCTTATCTCTTTTTATGATAGGATTACAAGCTTGATAGATGAAGGGAATGCTGTAGATGTGGCATATCTTGACTTCAACAAGGCCTTTGACAAAGTTCCTCATGACATTCTTGCAAAGAAGCTAGTAAAATGCAGGCTGGACAGGGCTACTGTTAGGTGGATTTGAAATTGGTTGACCAACCAAACTCAAAGGGTGCTCATCCTGGAGAGAAGTGACTGGTGGGGTGCCACAAGGTTCTGTCCTGGGCCCAGTGCTATTCAACATCTTCATCAGTGACTTGGATGAAGGAGTAGAGGGCATGCTCATCAAATTTGCAGATGACACCAAAATGGGAGGGGTTGCTAATACCCAGAGAATGGGATCAAATTTCAAAATGACTGTCAATGTCAGGCGGCGGCTAAGCAGACACAGAGGCAGGAGCTGAGTTTATGGCTTTAGTAATAAATAAAGCAAGAGGTTACGTCACCAAAACAAACATTCAAGTCCCAGGGGCAGCAAACTCAAACAGCAAGGTTTAGCCTGGAACGGAAAGCCCACGACACAGGACGCAAATTCCTGGTTGGTAGACGGTTGTTGCCCCGTGCCCAACTCCAACATCGGCTGTCTTAAATACACAGTCTTTAGCCCAGCTGGGGCTGATCAAATGTCTGTTGGCCCAGCTCACAGCTGGAGCCCCTCAAGACTTCAGGGCCGATTCATCAGACACTTCTCCCACAGCTGCTGAGACCTCCGAACTGCCCCCTTCTCCAGCCGCCTCTGAAGGAACGTGGGGGGAAGGTTGGCTGTAAACTCCGGGCTGGAGTCAGAGACACCAGCCTCTGTCGGATCAGGAGCACTACCCTCTGCCTCTGGAGCACAAACATCTGCTGCAGGTACTGGCTTGGGATCCGTGCCCGGGATAGCTGTGAGGTCACTGGCAGACTCCTCCCTGGCCTCTGAAGGAGCCCCCACTCCCAAAGGCCCCTCCAAGGGATCCTCCCCCGGTTGGGAGTCTAAGTCTAAATCGGAGTCCAAGTCTGAATCGGCAGCACGCTCAGCCTGGCTCATGACATCGACCTTGAAAGATTGGAGAGCTGGGCCATAGCTAACAAAATGAATTTCAATAGAGAGAAATGTAAGGTCCTCCACTTAGGCAGAAAAAATAGAATCTACAAATATAGGATAGGGGACGTGTGGCTGGATAGCAGTATGTGTGAAAGGGATCTAGGAGTCTTGGTAGATCACAAGCGAAACATGAGTCAGCAATGTGATGCAGCAGCCAGGAAAGCCACCACGATTCTTGGTTGCATTAATAGGAGTATGGTGTCTAGCTCAAGGGAGGTAATGGTACCACTCTATTCTGCATGGGTTAGGCCTCATTTGGAATATTGTGTCCAGTTCCGGGCACCTCAACTCAAGAAGAATATCAACAAGCTGGAACGTGTCCAGAGGAGGTAACAAAAATGGTGAAGGGTCTGGAAGCCATGCCCTATAAGGAATGGCTTAGGGAGCTGGGTATGTTTAGTCTACAGAAGAGAAGGTTAAGAGAGGATATGATAGCCATGTTTAAATATTTGAAGGGATGTCATGTTGTGAAGGGAGCGGGCTTGTTTTCCGGTGCTCCAGAGACTAGGACAAGGAGCAGTGGATTCAAACTCCAGGAAAGGAGATTCCACCTGAACCTCAGGAAGAACTTCCTGATGGTCAGAGCTGTCTGGCAGTGGAATATGCTGCCTTGGAGTGTTGTAGAATCTCCTTCTTTGAAGGTTTTTAAGCAGAAGCTGAATGGCCATCTGTTGGGAATGCTTTGATGTGTATTCCTGCATAGCAGGGGGTTGGACTGGAGGGCCCCTTTGGTCTCTTCCAACTCTACGATTCTATGATTCTGTGATTCTATAATCTTGTGCATAGTTTACACAGGTTCAAATTCTTGAAGAAAAGTAAGACGAAAATAAGAACTCACATGCTTACAAGAAAGCATGCTTGCTGGAGAATTGAAAACCACATGCTTGCAGAGAAGCCGAAGAACAAAAGGGAAGAGGAAGAGAACATGCAAGGGAAAGTGGGTGTTGACCAAACAACAGGAAGTTTATTCTAGGCAGTCCCCTCTATGCCTACAATAGACATGAAAACTAACTAGCCAGTTAATTAAAGCATGCAAAGGATGCCACTCCCAACATGAATGCATAGGTCTGATCAATTAATAGAAACAGAGAATGCTCATTATTTGCAATCTGTGTGTAATTTAGATGGATTATCAGCTCTGAGTGCTTCAGAACCTCCTTCGTTAAGTGGAGGTACTAACTGCATCTTCAGAGAAACTGAAAACAAATACCGCAGTTAATAAATGCTTGTTTGAAAGTACTAAATTTGATGACAATGAAATCAGAATTGAGTGTAATAAAGAATCAGAATGTTTTACACAACTTAAGGAACATAAAATTGCTCTAATTTCTACATCTAAGTGTGGTGGAGACAGTTTTGGGTCAGGCCAGATGACCTCTGTGTGTGAGAGAAAAGCGGTTGAGAAAAGCAGTTAATTTTCCCTGCAATTGAATTCCCACTGTGTTTAAAGGAGACAAGGAAACTTTGTGTAATGGAATGTTATCAGTTTGGCTTGATGTGCTAGCTCTTGGCAGCGTTACAGAAGATTCGCAACATTAGTAAGATTACGCAGGAAGATGGTGAGAACTATTGTTTGTGTCAATTTCCGTTCTTGGACATGTGATGTATTTGCACTGGAGATGTATAAATTGCTTTGAATGTAAAGAGGCGGGGCCCAGACTTTTGAGAAAGGATCTCACTGGGACATTGTGCACAATAAATCTTTTTTCTAAAACTGCGGGTCTCTATCTCAGTTCCACTACATAAGGTTTCTTTAGAGTTAAAATTATGCTTGGTCCAGTAAAAAAAATGATGCTTCAAGTGTACTGGATACTGCCACATCTATTTAGGAAGAATTTAGCTAGTTCAGCTTATAATGATGATAATATGCAGAGTGAACTTCCTTGATATATGATCTACTCATACAATACAACCATGTGTGATGGTATCTCCTTTTTTGCTATTTTTGCAGCATAGTAATTAAAATTTATTTGCATATCAATTTTTGCATTAGAAAAATCTTTGATTTTTTTAATTTTATTTTTATTAAATGAAGACAAAGACAACAAAGCAGGAAAAAGCAGGAAAAAGAGAGAGAACAAGTGAAGCATCATATAAATATATTATCTCCATGATGTATCTTCTATAACACTGATCTTAATATCCTTGTAACAATCTTCTTCTAAACTTGTGATTTTTCTAAATAAGATAAAATTAAAACACAATTTGAATTATGTTTCAACTTCCTTTCTACCCTTCCTTGGAAACTGTTCATCTATCTGCATCATACAATTCCTTTTCATTTAAAAACCTTTGATCTTTAAAGAAGATTATGTGTCTTTAAATTATATTTATGTGATTTGGGCTTATGTTGATTTGTTAAAATCAACCAGAATATACCCATTGAACCAATACATATTAGATAACTGTTATCTCACCAAGTTTTCATTGATTCAATGGATCTATTATTGTCAGTAATAACAATGGAATTTAGACCTTCCTCCAGCAGTAGAGACTCAGAGCCAAATCAGAATGAGTGAGGTCAGATGTAATGACAAGTTGCAATATCTGCAGATATCAGGTCAGTTTTCCTCTCCCTGCCATTCATTTTAATGCCATGTAGTACTTTGAAGTTTAATGCCATGAAGTGCTTTAAATGAAGGCCTGGAAGGGGATGATGGGACTGAATGAGAAAACTGTGTGTTGGGAAAGAAAGAATGGTGTTTTAATGAACTCTGATAAGAAACAGAACAAGCACAGATGCAAGGTCATGCCTTTGATAGGCAGGGTGTAAGCCTGGGAAAAGAGTAGTTTTAATTAGCTATCAAATAAGATATCGAACATGCAAATTTGTAATGTTACTGTTTATAAGACACTGAAAATTCAATAGTTCTTTAGTCTTGTCAATTGCCAGAATGGGCTGCTGTTACTCTGATGTTCCTTAATAAAGCTTTTGTAAATTTCTAAGCCTAATATCTGGAACTGGAGTTAGCCTATACATGACAGCTGGCTTGCAAAAAGTTGCCGATCTGCAAACAAAAATGCCTGTTCTGTGAAAAACCTTGCCTGTTTCCAAATAAGATAATGATTTACATGTAAAAGCTCTCGGCTTCCTCCCCGCCTTGCTGCTGCTCCGTTTGCTGAGCCTTCCCCTCAGCCTCCACGTGCTGAGTATCACCGCTCCCAACATTCTGACTCTTTTTCGGACTCCCGGACTTCAGGATCAGGTGTACTCCTCTTTGAATCCCCTATCAATTTTCCTCTCTTTATTTTTCTTAGGTCTGCGTGAGTGTAAGTGCATAGTGATTTAGGTTTTAAATAAAGAAAATAATTGTAAATTAATTTTGTCTGGGTTTTGACTCAGCCTGACCCCGTAAAAGTTGGGTACAAGGTCTCACAAGGTTACCCTACCTCTCGTGTGTGCTGGGCGTGTGCTTGATGTAACTTGGAAATCCCCTTTAAATCGGGGTCAGACTAGGTGTCCTTTGAGGGATCTCTGGAAACTCGGGCAACCTACCCAGTGACCAGAACCCCTGGAAACATGGGCAGCATACCCACTGACCAGGACCCCCTTGACTCAAAATGACAGATTCAGTGACTGGGACCTCTCTGAATTCAAAATAACTGATTCGGCCACCGGGACCCCCAGGACCCCCAGAAAATTAGGGTAACAGTCTGTATCATTTTCTGCCCTCATCTTGCATTGCTCCAAGAAAACAATGTAATGTTTTGGCCAATACTTCATTCATGTGGAATGGCTATGAGTCAATCTTCTGAAAAATGATCCAAATGCTGTCAATGTGCCAATCCTGTGCCAAATTCTCCACACAGAAAACTAATGTACCCCATTGTTCGTATTAGGCAAACTTTATGAGCTGGGGGTTCACGAATGCTTCATTTTCTGCAGACAGGGAAAACCCGGGACAGCAAGGATGCAATTGATTATTACCAAGTATGCTTTCAAAAAAGGTTGAACTCCTATGTACACTACTCTGAGTATACACAGCTGTAACGGATGTTTCAACATCAGTAATAATATGTCAAAGATTAACCCATTTCCCCACACAGCTGTTCAAAAGGGCTTCTTACTGAACATGCATAAATCAAAACCCATACCTTGGTTGCATGGAGGAATAGCAAAAAAAAGGGCCCAAAAAAATAGTGTGGCCAATCAATGAATAAAATAACTATGTAGTAAAATTAATTTGCTTAATAGAAGCATGCAGACAAAGTTGAGAGGTCCTATGTTCCAGATCATGATCACAAGGCTTCTATTTAAATCTTGACAAGGTTTTGCAGTGACTTAGGAAGGAGTTAGATTCAGATTTGAGGTGGCCAGAGTTAGAGCTAAGCACTTTGGGGACCATAGGTTGCTGAAAGGGGGGGAAAAAACCCGGGTTTAAAAAGGAGGACAATCCCCTAGTGGTATGTAGTCTATATGTGCACACACACACCATAAAATGGGGAGTTGGTGGTGGAGCTGCACTTTTAAAGAAAATATTTCCAGAATACAGTTTTAGGCTGATAAAAATTACCTACCTTGCATTCATTTGGACTGTCATGAAGTGAAGCTAAGACACAGTGCAAATAAAAGAAGATAACTGGCAGAAATCCCAGAAAAAGAAAAACCCGGGTGATCCCTGGAGCCAAAATGGGATTTATGAGAGGGAAAGAGGTTGATGAGACACTTGGCTAAAACTCCAGGTTCAGTGGCTTCAAAATAGTAATATCAGACTAGCCTAATCTAAATTATGCTTCTGGCTTTATAATAATTAATTCACCCAAAAGGGAAAACAGAAGCAGGCCTTCTTCCGGGGGTCAAAAAAAAACCAAAGTATCTAGAGACTGAAGCAGGAAGGAGGCCTGACCAAAATGATTTTACAAACAATCATTGCTGCTGGTTACAGAATGGGAGATAATGCTCCTTGTCTGGGTGCTCATGCCTAACATCTGATTCACTGCTCCCTCCTTTTTATAAGAGTACAATATGTAATAGTGATTATAACAGAGGAGGGCAGGTCCTGTTTTTGTCTCTGTGCCCCCACAATGGCCCATTTGCATCTGAAAATTGGAAAAAAGGGGTAATTTTGGGGGGTGTTTCAGGTTGTTGAGGTGCATGTTTTGGCAAAACTGCCACTTTTGGAAACCTCTAGACATGGCAGCTGCTTTTTGTGAAAGTCATTCCCCCCCTTTTTTGGGGGGGGGGGGGCCCGGGTTTTGGGGGAAATTTGGGGGGCCATAAAAAAAGAATTGGGGCCAAATGCTTCCCTACTCTGATTTAGAACTTGTCATTTTTTTATTTGGATGCCTGAGTAGTTTTCAATTCCTGGTATCCCTTGCCTTCCTAAAAAATCCCCACTTTTGGGCAGATTTTTCCCAAACAAGCAATTATGCGTACACATATGTATGCAAGTCATTGTGGGTATGCCATCCCAATACAAGCAGCTTACCAACATGATTTTGGCTTTTAATGGAATTTTATCATTTTGTGCTGTTTCTGTTTTAATTCGTATTTCATTTTGTGTTGTTCTTTGTAAACTATTTTGGACATTTCTGTTTGTATATGGAACAAACGCTTTTAAAATATCTAAGTATTTTATAAAGATTTTGTTGCAGTAGTATTCAGTTAAAGGCCAAGCTGGGTACAACTTGTGTTCCTCCTAAATTAGATCTCTCATAGTACAAATCTGTGATGGCTCAGAAAGAATGGAGCAAAGAAATATAAGAACATTAATGGCATCATTACGAATCAGGCAAGTTTGGAAAGACATAAATGGGGGCTTTTTAGATAATACATTTTCTTTGTTTAATTACCCAGTACTATTGATATCTAATAAGAAGCAAATCACACTGAACTAAATGGGGCTTACTAGAAGGTATTGAAGGGGTTAAATCCAATGCCACTTGAATAGGAAAAATAAGCGAATTGAATTGTGCCTTGAGTAAATTGCAGATGTCTTTGTCTTATCTCAAATTTTAGGAATGGCCTTGCAACACTCAAAGGTCTGGGAACTAAATGGGAGTAGGCATACTCCCTCTTTTTGGGGCTACGGGCATTTTTAGTATATTTTCTAACTAACTCTTTGTTCATCTCTGTGCCAGTCAATGATGTAATGGAAAATTTTAACTAAAGATCTTTTTCTCCAGTGATGGGCGGGCTAAATGAATGATTCATTGCTGACATAGAAGGCAAAAGGTATATAGTGATGCTACCTCAATTAATTGACACAACAGTTCTGGGATAACTGTTGTCCTTGCGCAGTGATTGTTAAACAATAAAATGGCTTTTCTGATTTTTCCCTGGAAACCTGGTCTTTGTCTCTTTCTTGGCCACAACATTTCTGGTGCATTGGCCGGGAAAGGGGGGAAAGGGGCTATTCTGCCCCCCTTGACGGATGTTTGGACGTGGGGGTTTGCCCCCCCCCTTGACAAAACCCAGGGTCCCCTTTCGCCCTTTAAAGTCGAAGAGGTTTGGTTGGGGAGTGGTGGCAATCCCTGGTGACAGCGATCCAGTCAATGGACCTCAGGTTACAGCTGGAAACCAAGCCCCCCCATGGCCCTCTGGTGAGTCCCCCCCCTCATTTTTGGGGAAAGGGGGAAGGGGGAACTTTTTTCCTCCCCGAGTTTGGCTGAGTACCTCTCAGCAGTGGGAAAGAAACCCCAAAACTTTTGGTAGGGCAAAAATAATAAAAGAACGTCTCAGTTGTGGTTTAAGGGGCCCAAGATGGGAGGTTGTTTGTCTGAATGAAAGATGCGTGTATGAATTGCATGGATATTGCATTTCCTACGTCCATGCTGTTGGAACTTCCAGGTGGCTAGGTCAATACCAGAGTGGCTGGAGTCAAAACCCCTTTGTGGGGGCCCAGGGGAAACCCCTTCACCCGTGCGTAAAATCCCACCCCCATTGTGTCTTGTCTGGAACTTGGGAGGAAATGGGTCGGGGAGAGAACTGGCAGAGCCTTTGGGCTGTATGTTAAAGAATTTAAAGGAGGATTTATAAACTTTACTTTTAGCTGCTGTAGTGTGAGAAGAAGAAAAAATTGGTTTGTTTCCTCTCTATTGTCTTGGTGTTTGAAGCCATTTCCTGAAGCCCCTCCTCCTTGGGCTCTCTGTTGTTTTAAGCCAGAAGTTAACTCAGCCAGAGGCTGGGAAATGGCAGAAATGAAGTCAGTGCAAAAACCTAGGAGTTAATGAGAAATAGTGAGGAAGCAATGCAGAATCTCATTGTTTTCTCTAAGTGTAAGGAAAAAGCCTGATGTTGCAATTCAGGCAGTGGGAGTTTCAATCCAAAGGGTTTCCCAAGAGCTATTACTATGTCAAATGCTATAATTAACTGGAAAGGAATCCCTTTGTCCCATGCTAAAGGCAGTGGGAGCAACTCTCAGCCTGACAAAAAGGGTAAGGCGGAGATTTAAGGGGGCCGGCAATTAGCAGTTAAAGGGTTTCAAGGAAGAGCGAGGAAAGGCTAGCTCTTATAAATGGTGGCTGCATCTGAAAAGGAAGGGGGGGAAAAAGGAAGAAACTCTCCCACTCCCCAGGAATTCCCCCTCACCCCTCCCTGTTGAAAGAAAAAAAAGAAAAACAAACCTGACAGCCTGGAGACCGTAACACTGAAAGGGAGGGGGGACGGGAAAGTTTTCTCCCCTTTTAATGATAGAAGCAAAGTCTGGTTTCCTGGTAAATTCTCTCATGTCTCAAAAAAGGGGAAAAAAGGGGAAATTTCACTGAATATTTAATGAGCTGTCAGTTTGCAAATTCCCATCCATTCACCATCACTTAAGGCTGTGTATGCAGTGGTGGACAAGACTTAGAAGAAATTTGGAAGAGGTCCCATAAGTTTAATAGTCCCCCTGAGGAACCAGAAGAACTACGTACAGCCCCGCCATATGTTCCAGCAATTTACAACCAGGAGGCACAGGCAAAAGGGGTTAACAGTGCCAGCAGCAGAAGTCCAAGTGGCTCCTATGGTGGCACAAGCCATTTGGACCTCCACCTATGCAAAGTAACAGAAGCACTGGTGCTGCTACCAGGGGAACCGCCAACACTAATGCCCCCAGGGGTGAAGGTATTATTGGGAAGCTCAACGAATCCCTTCATCAATCAACAGTCTTGGCCCCCAAAAGGGCCCCCCCCCGGTACCTCCCCCCCCTTCGGTGACCAATATGCAGGTTCCCCAAGAAATTCAGGAACTTTGAAAAGCCTACATCCCATTTACCAGCAGGGGAAAGGGAAATGACACATCCCCTAAGCCCCACAGATGCCTTCAATCTTAGAAAGGGGCCCAAGGTGAAAGCAAAAAGGCCAAAGAGACCACAGGACCCCCCCCTCCCCCAACCCAAAGTGAAGGGAGTGGAGGGGGGAGAAGAGGATGACAGTGGTGAAAAAGGGGGAGTGGCCCCAGTCAGACAGATCAGCCGGTAGTTGATGCTCAGCAGTCAGGGGGCTACCAGCAGGTTCAGAGTTATTAATATACGCCCTTCATCACATAAACCTACTAAATTGGAAGACACACTGTGCAACTTATATGGAAAAGCCACAAGGAATAATAAATTTTCCCAGAATCATGGCCTCACATGTCTCTAACTGGCAGGATTGTCAATTTTCTTTTGACCTTTTTTCACTTTTGAGGAGGGGAGGAGAATAAATCCAACATGAGGAATGGTGAGCCAGCCAGGGGGGCACCAGAGGAGAGGCAGATTTCCCCCCCTAGCTGACCCAGGGTGGGATCCAAATAATCTTGACCAGATGAATATGCTCACTGATTATCAAGCCCCTTTAGTGAAAGCAATAATAGAAGGGATGAAGAGAGCTGTTAAGTTTTTCCAAGCAGGCAGGAGGAAGAGGCAAGTGGAGAGAAAGAAGACAGAGGCCTAGACTGGAAAGAAATCAGTGTGCAATTTGCAAGCAGGAAAAGGCCAGTCCTTTCTAAGTCAATAAATAGAAAGGAGGAAGTTGGGAAGTTCAGGAATGATGGACTTAAAAGCTGTAAAACTCTATCTGACAATGAGTTTTTGGAGAAGCAGTTGACATAGGAATCTTAAACACATGGGAATTGTAGTACCTGAATAAGTTTCCCCCAAGGACCCTTGGGAATTCCAATGCAAAAGAACAGAGAAGTAGAGCCCTCACAGAGGCTCTGAAGCTGCCCCCGGCAGCTCTTTAGGAGAAAGATGGGGAGGGGAGCAATAATACCACAATAAGGAGTGAGAGCCGCTGCCAGCATCAAGAGGCTTCCTGGAGGAGAAGCGATGTGAAATAGCAGCCCTCCCCCCCGCTGAGGCGCTGGCCAAGGAGGCCGGGCAGGTGACGGGGAGGGGGGAGAATGGTATGCGGAGGCTGCTCCAGGGGGTTTAGATTTCCCCCTGAGCGGCAAAGACTGGAAGGAATGAGCACCATTTCACCCCCTCCCTTCTTAGTTCGTCTGATGTTTGGAATTTTAGAACCAGGCGAAAAAGGAAATAAAATGCAGCAGAGCCAAGCGGCTGACAGAAAAAGCTAGCAGGGCAGCCAAAAATTAGGAGCTGCAAGGGGCTGGAAGGGAAAAGGGGGGCGGCTCAGCAGCCTACGGCCATACCACCCTGAACACGCCCGATCTCGTCTGATCTCAGAAGCTAAGCAGGGTCGGGCCTGGTTGGTCTTTGGGTGGGACACCGTCTGTGAATACTGGGAGCTGTAAGTTTTTGTAAAATCCAAAATAAGGTAGAGGTCAGAAGGTGAGAAGGTGGTAAGAGACCCCCGAAGAGGAAGAGGGTCTCTGGGAGTGTGCCAATGTGCCCAGTATGGGCAGAAGAGGCATAGGCGAGAAAAATTTGGGCAGATGGTGAAGACAGTCAGAGATGGATGTGGATATGTGGTGGATGTGGAAGAAGACAGCAGGGACCAAGTGAGAGGTGATGTATGGTAGAATCCCTTTTTTGGAAGACGATCAGAACTCCATGAACAATGTCAGTGGTCAGCAGTTAAGAGGAAAAGTTTTGTTCCCCCCCCCCATAAACTGAAAAGGGCAAGGGCTCGGAGTTTTGGGGCATTCTGGTGAGAAACGTTGGGGAGCAGAATATGGAGAATACGGGAAAGGGCCGAGTCAGAACTGCAAAGTAGCGCCCCCTCACCAGTTCCCGATAAGGTGGAAACTGGAAAGGCTCCCTGGCGCAGTCCCAGTGGGATGGAGGAGGTGATGGAGCACCCCTACGAGTAATCTGGGAGAAGAGGTGACGGTGCACCTCTGAGTTGGGAGGGGAAAAATAAGGGGGCATTTTGAGAGGCGACAGAGCGCCTCTCCAGTTTGGAAGTGGAGTTGCAGTTAAGGGACTCTGGCTGAAGAAGGCAGAGCAGGAAAAGAGAAAGCAAGCTGTGAGACAGCTAACAGACCGACAACAGCCCTGAAAAAGCCCCCACATCATACAGTCTCAAACAACAGACCTGCATTTGTCCACAAGATCATCAAAGATTAAACTACTGTGCTAGGAATCACCCGGAGGAGTCACATTGTGCCTGCAGACCTCAGAATTTAAGGAAACTGGAGAAGATGAAACAAAAATCCTGAAGACATAGTAGTTCAACGTGTGTGGCCCAGATAACAGCCCTGGCTATGTTTTTGGACTGGATGCCAGCACAGGGCAAGTAGCATGATACCACATTCATCTTCTTAGCCCATTTTTTAGAAACCTCTCACTCTCATTCCATGTGCAGCCCACAACAGAGAAACCAGGAGTGTTTTTTTTTTTCCCGAGCCCCCCTCAAGATGGGGAAGAAGATGCAGTACACACCTCATAGAGTCATAAAGTTGTCACCTTTCAGCAAAAGCCCTTTTGGATGGATTAAGGGAAAAATAACTCTACAGGAAAGAGTTAGTGCGTTACGGAAAGCTCTGAGTACGACAAGGGAGAAATTTTAAAATGGGGCTTCTTTCCCCCACAAGCACAGGCACACCCTCTCAAAAACCCGGAGACATGGGTGAAGGATTGGGGGCAACCCGGGGCATGGGTGGAGGAGACCTATCAGGTAGTAGTGACAACCCCCACTGTGGTAAAGGTGGCCTGGATGCTAAACTCGGGAAATCATGCATCATTCTATGCATGATCAGATTTTGAATATGGAAGAATATCATGGGTTGAGGTAGGTGTAGGAAGGGCAGGAAATTGGTTTGCCTATTTTATCACTAGGGATTGGAAGGTATGTGTATATGGCAAATAGGCATGCCTAGGGAAATGTCTTAATGTTAACTTCTTTCCAGTTACAGCATAGGTTTTACTGAGTTGTGTGAGAAAAAGGGGGGTTGGTCCTCCATAGTCAATTCTGGAAAGCAACCAGTTTTTACAATGGCAAATAGGTATATGGATCATCTTCTGGGATGAAATGATTTGGCCACTGAGGGAATCACTTTTCACTCGGTGCACAAATTGATATAGTTTGGCTGGCCAAAAATGAAAAGGATTCACAATAAAAGCAACAGGTACATGGGAAAAACATGATCCCCAGGGGGAATTGGTTTTCATATCAAGCAGGTTCTTTTTGGCTGTCAGCCCAGCATGAAACTATCTCTTCGTTTAAAGGGGGGCTATTTTTTTGGTAAAATACAACCTGTTGTCATTATGTAAATGAGTTGAATGCAAAAAATGGGGAAAATGCATTTTGAAGTATACAATATTAGAAGAACATTCTAGTGGTCTGCAGGCATGAAGACATGATTATTGGGTTCCCTAAGTAAGTAAAAGCACTGAATCCCGAAGTATTTTGCACTAACATAACGGCTTTCCTAAATCTGCCTGTCTATACTCTGCATGTTAAAAAGTGTTTTCTAATTTAATGCTAAGTCAATGGAAGGGAAAGCTGGAGGTTCCAAAAGGTGGTTACAGAAAAGGGGGGGGCAGAAGAATTCTGGGCTAGATTGTATAACTGGCACTCCGGAGGCTGTAGGCGTCATACATCAGACCCAGCAACTGGTGAGGAATAGAAGATTGGGGCTAGATTTCTGCTGGGGTTACACCAGGAAGCTAACCTCTCTACGCACAAATCAGACCCCCTCCATTATTGGGAACAGTGTGTAATGTGTGTTAGTGAATCCTAATGCTCTATGTAGTTTGCTGTTATATATTACTTGTGCTATAAGGAAGTAGGAAATGGTTTAAAAGCTTGAAATTGCAAAATTTTGAATTTAGCATGAAGGGGGGAATGAAGGGGTTAAATAAAAAGCCATTTTAAATAAGGGAAAAATAAAAAATTGAATTTGCCTCAGTTAAAAGACCCTGTCTTTTTTTTTATCTCAAATTTTAGGAATGGCCTTGCAACACTCAAAGGTCTGGGAACTAAATGGGAGTAGGCATACTCCCTAATTTTGGGGTACGGGCATCATTTAGTATCATTTTCTAACTAACTCTTTGTTCATCTCTGTGCCAGTCAATGATGTAATGGAAAAGTTAACTAAAGATCTTTTTCTCCAGTGATGGGCGGGCTAAATGAATGATTCATTGCTGACATAGAAGGCAAAAGGTATATAGTGATGCTACCTCAATTAATTGACACAACAGTTCTGGGATAACTGTTGTCCTTGTGCAAGTGATTGTTAAACAATAAAATGGCTTTTTTGATTTTTCCCCCGGAAACCTGGTCTTCGTCTCTTTTTTGGCCACAACAGTATGTGAGTATAAGATTGCAGCCAAAATGTCCTGTAGTCATCCAGGTTGTGAATCCTGGCCTATATTACCAGATGCTTCAGAGGAAGGAACTGGCAAAACCACCTCTGGGTATTCCTTCCTTTAAAAAAACCCTGTGAAATTCATGGGATTGCTGTAAGTCAACAGGTGAGTTGAAAACACACACACACAGTTTAGAATAAACCTTTGTGAAAAGGCTATTTATCATATTTATGGATCACCCTTCAGGATACCTTACGCATACTTGCTGCTGTAATAGAGTCTTATTACTGGATTTTTTTATTATTATGTATCTATCAATTTTACATACTATATAAATGTGTACAGAGACTTTAACTCTTCCATGTAAACGCATTTATGGTGTCCAATATATACTTGTTATAATGAGTATATTACAATTCTTCTGCTTTGTTTCTCTTTATTTTTTCACTGTTTTAGATTATGGTCATGAGAAAACCCAAAACATTTCAGGACTTTGTGTGTGAACCCATGGGTGACAAACTTATTACTGCAGTGGATGGCATTGATGAAGAACTTGGAGCAAAGCTGGCTGCAAAGGGCTTTGACAAGGTAATATTTTAATCCACTATACCCTAATTGTCATTGATTAAATAACATACACTACAGTCACACCATAGAGACTAGTTTTTGAAGAGACAATATAAACTACCACATCAAGAGTACAGACATAAAATTTCTGGAATTTTGAACCAAGGCACTCCAAGTCAAACTACTTGCTTAAACAATAGTTATTTTTTAGGCACCATTTCCAGATCAAACTACATGTTTACACAGCAGTTTTTTAGGGAACATAGTCAAACATCACTTACATAGCCCGTTACTAGAGATTTCTCCAAACAAAAAATCATGGAATTAATTGACCAAAAGGTGCCTAAAACTCATGCTCATCTTTTAAAACACGGACATACATGTCCCAAAGGCTTAGCAATCCTTTGTGCTCCAGTGAGCAGTAACAGGATTTCTAGTATGACCTGTTCATCTTCTAGTTTCCCTGCATTCAGAAGAAGAAACCAATGCTACAGATCGGTCATGGCATCAGACCATTGCAGTATTCTGGGGTACTCCCTCATTGCACCTGTGACCCATATTGGAGTTTCCCCCTCTTTCTCACATGATTCCTAGTCAATTCTTGCATCCCTACAGCCATTCTGACAGGTCATTTGGAAAGATTAATGAAGGGAAGTAGTCTGGCAGTACATAAATGATCTCAGGACATTCATGGAATCCTTGAGTGCAGTCCATTTGAAGATGGTGACCAAACGCTAACAAATACAGACTCTAGTCACTATTCTTTTAATACATTCCAATGGAATTATTGATTTGGAGTTAACTCCTAAAAACAGTCATATTAGTGATACTAAGCTGTGTTCCTTAATGACCACTGTGTAAGCAAGTAGTTTAATTCAGAAATACTATGTGAAAACAATTGGAGCAATTAAGTAACTTAATTTAGATATGAATCCTAAAATCTTCCAGTGATTTCTGGAGTCATCAAATGAGCCCGTGCATTTCAGTGGCCATTACATGTTCCTTTTTTGTATAAACTCTGTTGATCAAATGGTCATTAGTGTGACAGATATGTTGGGAAAAGGGGGGAGTTTGGGGTGCAAGGAATCCTAAGGTGAAGAGCTGTAGGATTGGAAAAGGAAACCCAGAGGTCATCTTATCTAAGTCCTTGCCAATATTTGTTCTGTTCTGTTCACCATACAGCAGGGAAATAAATATAATGCCAGTGGATCTGAAATTGCAAGGCCATGTCCTAGACATTGTTTGTTTTTAAAATTTCCACCTGGCAAAAGTGTTTTTGGCCTAAACTCATGGTTGGAAATCCCAGGTTTCTGCCTTAAACTGATTTCTGAGCAGCTGAATGATTTTGGAAAAGCTCACGTTAAAAGAACCCTTTATATAGTAGTAGTAATTGTTGTTATAATCATCATCATCTGTTACTTTTGTTAATGTAATAAAATATTGGGCAATCTGATCCAGCAGAAAGAGCCTTGAGAACTGATCTCCTATAGCAGTAAAAACATACTGAACCAATGTCTTAATTATTTTAAGCATCCCCTTGAATAAGTGGGTAAAAGAATACAACATACTCATGTGTTGACAGCAAATGTCAGTGCGCATTCATATCTCAGCCCCAAAATCTAAACCTGAAAACCACATATTTTTCAGATTTTTAACTTTAAAAATCATTCTGATTATTTGCTTTCACTGTTAATTGGGAAAAATAATGTCAATTTTCCCTCCCATTCTTTCAGACATACATCCTCCTGGGCCAGTTCCTGCTTCTGAAGAAGGAATGTGCAGCATTTCAAAACTGGTTAAAATTGTTCTGCGGAGCCAGTAGCAGCCAGGCTGAGCGGTGTGCCTTATGCCTTTTGGAATGGTGTTATGCATTCTTATATAAAGAGTAGGCATATCCTCTGCCTCCCAAAAAAAAAATCCCTAGTTCTCCTCTTCATGGCCTGAAATAAACAGTGTCACACATTAGATTCATATTGCTGTAAAGTAATTAAGCTTTTGCCATGCTAGCTAGAAAATCATTTGTTTAGTCTAAAATTATTTATATAATATGTATTTATATATACTTTTCATAAAATCTATTAAAAGTTTACAAATCTAAAATGTAATAAAATCACTTGAAGATAAGAGCAAGAGCAAAAGAGAAGACAGCAAAACAGACACAAAACATACAGTTTAGAAGTCAATTTCAAGCTTCAAAGGAACATCTGAAACACACAGATTTTTAACTCTGTGTAGAAAGCCAGCGTAGAATGAAACACAGGTATTTCTGCATTTTAGGACCCTCCCTAAACTGCAAACCCCAGGATTCCATTGGATGTTGAAAGTGGAATAATAGCACTATAACAGTCTAGTGCAGAAATGGCCAGAGAAAGCTTACATCTAGACAGAAAGCAGCCTACTCTTCTGACCAGAAGTAAACCAAAGCAGGTGGTAGAAAGGCCCATATGGGAGAAAATATTCCCTGAGATAATTTGGGACTGATGCCATTTATGCATTTTTCTTCTGTTCCCCACTTTTGTTTTTTAAGCACCAGTTAATGTGTAGCATACAGTCCTCCCTCTACATACGCAGGTTTAACTTTTGTAAATTTGATCATGTGCGAGCTGCTTGCCTTCCCCCATTCTCCCCCTCCCGTTCCCTTGCCTTTTGCAAAGGCGTGGAGAAGGAAGGCAGCACACCAGGATAGGGCAAGGGCAAAATGGGGGGTGGAGCATGTACACACCTTCTCCACAGGCAAGACTGCCCCCTCCCATTCATCTGCCTTTTGCCTGGGCATGTGGAAGGAAGGCATGCTTGCTGAGGCAAAAGGTGGTTTTTAATGAGTAATTGTTGATTTTTGCAGAAGAACAATTTTGAATTAAAAAATGGCTGTGCAGAAAGTGTATTTCAGACAAAAAATTTGTTTGCACACATATATGCATATACATTTGTGTGTGTGTGTGTGTGTGTGCGTGCGTGCAAAGGTACCATTTTTGCAGAAAAAACAACAATTTTGCACAAAAATTTGGGTTTCTGGAAAGTGTTTTATGTATGAAAAAGGTGGTGTTACAGGCCTATGCACCCCCCAAGTTTGATATGGTTTAGTCTGCGAAATATGATTTAATTGGCAAACACATTCATTGGAGTTAATATAAACTGGAACCTGAGGTGACTGCAGGGTCAAGCTGGGCAGAAGAAAATTACTGATTTAACACATGCAATTGTAGAGCAGGTCCCCTCAGCAGATTCCCCTCTAGACATAGCCAAAGACATTGTCAAGCAGTTTAGTGGGCAACTCCAGAGATAATAGGCTTAAGCTGAAGCATGAACATCTCTGATAGCATACAATGGTGAAGTTCTCACCAAAACACTGATTGTTTCAGCCCTGTTCCCTCATATCTGGACATTTCCATGCATTGTTCCTGTACTTCTCTACAATTACAAAGCTATTATGACAGCCATTAACTCTTTGTTACCTAACACTAAGCCCATTAACCCCATCTGGATCCCATTGTCCATGTGGTAACCTCCACTGTTTCCTTGCCAGAAAGCCACTCGCACCCATGCCCTCAAGGTAGATTTTGAGTATAAAACCCTCCATTTTGAGCAGTTCAATACAGTACCTTGCTTCCTTAATGACATGCTGTCATTCCAATGTCTGGACAAGTACTGTCCTTAGGCATTGATTTAAGCCACATTGCTGCTTTCTTCACTGCTCTCCAGATTGGAAATTATTGCTCATTACCTGAAAACTCCTCTATCCATGACTTTCTTCTCTCTGTCCTTCACTTAGCTCTTGTGTGAGTGTTTGGATCTTTTGTGTGAGTGACTGAACTTTCAATAAAACACATTTTAGTTAATTTTGGAATCTCTAGCTGGTTCTTTCCTGCAAGACCCCATAAACATTGGTGGAAAGGTCTTGTTAGGTTACCCCCTCTTCAAGGCCTTCTAATTGAGCTAATTAATTCCTCACCATCACAGGGAAGTACTGGCATTACAGGTGGACCCCTGAGCCACCCACGTTTTGGGGTAACAATGGTTTTTGTGTGGATACAACCAGCAACAAAAGGGAAGGCTTTCAGCCATAATCACAAAAGCACACGTGGAAAAACGTATTTTTTATGCAAAAAGAAACATTTTCAAAAACCCCACTTTTGGTGCAAAAGAACAGGTTGCTTACCTGTAACTGTGGTTCTTCAAGTGGTCATCTGTGCCCTCATACATTAGGAGCTTTTGCGCCTGCGCGGTAGCGTTTGGAAGATTCTAGAGCTCGTTAGCTTTGGCGGGAACCCCTCCCCCACGCCGGTGCTGCGCATGCTCCTCCCGCCGACTAACGGTCTCTCCTCAGTTCTGGTCCGCCGAAGCAGATGGGACCTGAAAAAGAGGGGAAGGCAGGGCGGGGATGTATGAGGGCACAGATGACCACTCGAAGAACCACAGTTACAGGTAAGCAACCTGTTCTTCTTCTTCGTGGTCTCTGTGCCTCATACATTAGGAGACTATGTAGCTTACCAGTAGGATGGTAGGTCAGGTCCCAGATCCTAGAGCACAGAAGACAGCACAGCACGTCCGAACCGGGCATCTCTCCTGGAACGGCAGTCGAGCCCGTAGTGGCGCACGAAGGTCGACAGCTGGGACCAGGTCGCCACACGGCAGAGTTCCGACAGGTCGACGCCTCGCAGGAGGGCAGCAGATGTCGCCACGGCCCTGGTGGAGTGGGCCCGAAGCAGGTCTGGCGGAGGCTTCCTGGCAAGCTCGTATGCCAGTTGAATAGTCTGTACCACCCACTTAGAGAAGCGCTGGGTGGATACCTTGTGGCCTCTCCGGCGCCTGCCATAACAGACAAACAGGTGGGGTGTCTGTCTGTAGGCTGCAGTCTTGTCTTTGTAAAAGGCCAGCGCCCGACGCACGTCCAGGGAGTGGAGGGACCGCTCCAGAGGTGTCGTCGGGTCCGGGTAGAAGGCCGGCAGGATGATGTCCTGGCTCAGGTGGAAGCTGGACACCACCTTCGGCAGGAAGGAGATGTCAGGCCGGACGACCACCTTGTCCCGATGAAAGACCAAGTATGGTTCATCACACCGTAGCGCCGTCAACTCTCCCGCCCGCCTGGCAGAGGTGACGGCCAGTAGGAACGCGGTCTTCATCGTGAGCAGCCTGTTGTCCGTCGTGGCCATGGGCTCGAAGGGCGGCCTCGTCAGCTGCGACAGCACCAATGACAGCGACCACGGCGGTAGCGGCGGCGATACCGGCGGGTAGAGGTGCTGCAGGCCCTTCAGGAACTGCTTGACGGTACCGTCCCTGAAAAGCGCGGCCGACGGGGATCGTGGCGGCTGGTATGCCACGATCGCGGCGAGGTAGACCTTGAGCGACGGGAAGGCCAGGCCCTGTTGCCGGAGATGGAGGAGGAAGTGGAGCACGGTACGCAGGGTGACAGGCGATACCGGCTCTCGACGTTCCTCGGCGAAGGCCACGAAGCGCTGCCACTTGTAGTGGTAGTTCCTTCAGGTGGACTCCTTCCTGGCCGCGGTCAAGATGTTCCCGATGGCCGGGTCGTCTAGAGCGATATCCTCCAGGCACGGAGGGCCAACACCGGCAGGTCCGGGTGCAACACCAGTCCGTCGGAGTGGGATAGCAGGTCCGGTACTGTGGGAAACCTGAGAGTCCAGCCCCGGGCGGCCTCGATCAGGGGTCCGAACCAGTGCTGCCTTGGCCAGTACGGTGCCACGAGGATCGCATCCGCCCGGTCCGCGATGATCTTCGTGATCACGCGGCCCAGGAGCGGGAACGGAGGGAAGGCGTAGATCAGCCCTTCGTCCCACGGAAACTGGAACGCGTCGCCGATGGAGCGGCGATCATGGCCGGCCCTCAAGCAGAACAGGCGGCACTTCGAGCAGAACAGGCGGCACTTCGCGTTCTGGCTGGTTGCGAAGTGGTCGATGGTCGGCTCGCCCCATCGGTCCCGAAGCATCCGGAAGGCCTCGTCGGACAGGGACTCGTGGTGGGAAGTGGTGTCCCTGCTGAGCGCGTCCGCTGTGGTGTTCTCCTGCCCCGCCAGGTGAACCGCCACAGGGTGTATCCGGAGCGGAACACACCAGTTCCAAAGTTCGAGGGCGATGCCCAGCGGCGTGGTGGAGTGCGTCCCTCCTTGCCTGTTCACGTAGCAGACCGCCGTCGTGTTGTCGGTGAGGATCAACACCGTGCGGCCCGTGACCAGGTGTCGGAACGCTCTCAGGGCCTTGTGGATCGCCAACAGTTCGAGAGAGTTGATGTGGAGGAACAGCTCGTCGTCGTCCATCCACCGGCCTCGGACCCGGAGATCTCCGGTGTGTGTTCCCCAGCTGAAGAGCGAGGCATCCGTCGTTACAGTGACTGACGGCCTGGGTTCGTGGAACGGCATGCCTGACAGGAGGTTCCTGTACAACTGCCACCAAAGGAGCGATCGGCGTACCTGTTGTGGCAGGCGGTATCGGCGGCGCTGGTCATCCCAGAGTGGATCGATGGCCCTGACAAACCAGTGCTGGAGCGGCCGGGCGCGTAACCTGGAGAGGTAGGTTACGGCGGTGGTTGAGGTCATGTAGCCGAGGAGTTGTTGGATCCTCCTTGCTGACACCGTCGAGGCCTCGAAGGCAGTGGACACTGCCCGACGAAGCGTCCACGCCCTCTCGTCTGGGAGGAAGGCCCTCGCTGATACCGAGTCGAGGGTCGCCCCGATGAAGTCGAGAACCCGAGTGGGCTCGAGATGGCACTTCTTGGGGTTGACCCTGAGTCCGAGCCGAGTGAGAAGGGACAAAGTCCGATGAATGTCCCTGTACAGTTTCTGTCTGCAGGACGCCACCAATAGCCAATCGTCCAGGTAAGGGTAGACGGAGACACCCTTCGTCCGCAGGAAGGACACGACTGGAGCCATGCACTTGGTGAACACCTGCGGTGCGGTGGAAAGTCTGAACGGCAGCACCCGGTACTGATAGCTGGTGCCGTCGATCGTGAACCGAAGGTATCTCCTGTGCTGCGGGCGGATCGAGATGTGGAAATAGGCATCTTTGAGGTCTATGGACGCAAACCAGTCCCCTCGGCGGAGGAAGCGGAGGATCAACGGCAGCGTTCCCATCTTGAACCTCTTGGGGCGGATGTATTGGTTCACCCCTCGGAGGTCTAGGATGGGCCACAGGGATCCGTCCGCCTTTGGCACCGTAAAGTACCTCGAGTAGAAGCCGGTGGTCTTGGCTGAAGGCGGGAGCCTCTCAATCGCTCCCTTCTCGAGGAGGGACTGGACCTCTTCCAGTAGAGCCGAGCTGGCCGGGGTGGAGTAGTAACCACCCCGTGGCGGAATATCCTGGAACTCGATGGCGTACCCCAGGCGGACGATGGTAAGTACCCAGGAGTCCGCAGTGATCTCCCGCCAGCAGTCGAGGTGCCTGGCCAGGCTCGGGTGGTGGAACAGTTCTACCGGAAGGGCGAAGGATGGCACGGGTGGAGTCCTGCGAAGGCCGTCAAAACTGGGACTTCGCTCCGGAGGACGACTTCTTGGACGACGAAGATGGGCGTCGTCTGGGAAGCCTCCTCGAAGTCGAAGATGTCGACGGCCTCGACGCGGTCGACCGCGGGGACCGCGGCTGGTACGCCGATGAAGAGGAGGACCTTCTCCACTTAGGCCTCGGCTGGAAAGAACGGTGAGACTGGGCAGGCTGGTTGATGCCCATCTTCTTCGCTGTCAGCCAGGCCTTGACGAGGTGATCCATAGCCTCGCCGGTGGAGGTGTGGAAGAGCCCTTCGCCGTCGAACGGTAGATCTTCAATCCGCCGACGGCTGTCCTCCTGAAGCCCAGAGGACCGGAGCCACACCTGGCGTCGGAGGGCTACGGCACTGACCATCACCCTCGAGGTAGCCTCCACGACGTGCCTCAAGGTGGCGATCTGGTGTGTAGCCACCGCAATGGCCTCGCCGAAGATCTGTGTGACTGAGGCGCTTGACTCCTCCGGCAAGTCAGCAAGGAGTGGAGCGAGTCGGTCAAAGAGGTTCCGATGGTAGGCCACGAGGCATGCCATCGTGTTCACCGTCCTGGCCACCAGGGACGATGCCGAATACAACTTTCGGCCGAAGGCATCGAGCTTCCGTCTTTCACGGTCCGGAGGGGTGGTATGCGCTCGGTTGCCCCCTTTCCTTTGAGCCGACTCGACCACAATAGAGTTCGGTACAGGATGATTGAAGAGGAACTCCGCTTTCTACTTCTGGGTCCTGTAGAGATGCTCTAGCCTATGTGGGATAGGCTGTGCTGACGCCGGCTTCGCCCACGGCTGCTTCATCGCTTCCACCAGGGTTGGTAGGAACGGCAGCGGTGCGGTCGATGGTGGGCGGGCTTCCAAGTACTGGAAGAACGGGTCCTGGGCTTGAGGAGCAGGTTCGGTCACCTTCAGGCCAAGGGCTGTGGCCATCCGGAGGAGGATCGCCGAAAACTGGCGGACGTCCTCCGGTGCAGACTACGGGCCTGGCTCTCCGAACCCCAGCGGGGGGGATTCGTGAGAAGAACGGGTGGACTCAGCAGAGTCAGAGTCCGAGTCGTAAGAGTCGCCGGATGGTGATGGCGACCTCTCCTCCTCCTTCTCCTCGGCCGGCCTACGGGCCGGAGATGCTAGGGTGACAGCTGGAGCTGCAGGCTGCGTCGGTACCGATGCGGTCGATGTCGTGACCGGTATCGGAGTTACCTGCAGGGGCACGACTGCGGGCCTAGGTCGGTGTGCCGCCTGCATGGTAGAAGTCGCCGCTACCGCTGGCTGGGCCACGGTGGGCTGTGGTGTCGGGCGGGTAGCTGTGGCCGTCGTCCGCGGTGGTGGAGAAACAGCCCTGTAGCACGGTGAGGGCTCTGGGGACCGACGGTGACTCGGCGAACGACGCAGCGGTGACCTCTCATAGAGGGGGTAGTGAGCCTCCCGTGGTGGCGAGGGAGACCGGCGACGAGGTGACCAGTACCTTGGATCTGGGAGGTACTGGTCCCTGTAAGACGGCGAATACGAATAGTTGAGCTGGCCGGCTCGTGCCACACCTGCTCCTGGGCGTACCTCCCTAGGTAGGCAGGAGAGTAGGCGCTCTCGCCCGAGCGACGCCTCTCCAGGCGCATCTCCCGATATCGCGGGGATGGAGGCCTGGCTCGCTGCTCCGGCGAGCGGGACTGGTCACGTTGAGAGGCTTGGCACTGCCTGATCACAGCCTCCTCTCGGCGTTCTGCCGAGGATGGACGGCGACTCGGCAGAGTGATCTCTGCGATCAGCTCGGGCGGTTGAGGAGGCGAGGCCTGCACGGCCTGTTCCTCGTCCGACACCTCGAGGACTTCCTCTTCCTCCGGAGGCTCCTCTTCCTCAGGGAGCTCCATCAGTTGAGGTTCCTCGGCGGGCTGGGTGGGTGGTGGAGTCGGGGTCGCACCACCATCAGTGAAGAGCATCGTTTCTCCTTTCTCTTCTTCTTCTTCTTCTCCCCCAGGCCCTCAGTGGCGGGGTGTATCTTCTGGGCCGTGGTCAATGGTCTGGAGGAGGAGGTTGAGGCCTGTGAGCCCGCAGGGTCCTCACGTGCCCGAGTTGCCGAGATCTTCGGTATCCTCGGCAACTTCATTATCGGTACCGAGCCCGGTACCGATACCGACGAGGTCGAGGGCACGGCAGCCACCACTGCTGCCGAAGAAGAGGATGGGCGTTTCTCGGCCATCGTCTCGGGTCTCTGGACGCGAAGAGACTCCTCCCAACAGTGGGATTTAAGCCTTGCCGCCCTGTTGCGGAGAGTCTGGTGTGTAAACTGTCTGCAAATGGGGCAGGCCTGAACGTTGTGCCCTTCACCCAAACAAATCAGGCACTTAGAGTGTCGGTCAGGAGAGCGACCTTCCTTCCACAGTAGGCACAGTGTTTGAAGAGAGCCGACATAAACCGGAGGTAAGGCAAGAAAACAAGAGTCCGAGAACGCCAAACACAGTCCGAGATCCGAAATCGTCGTCAAAGCCAGAAAAAGGTCAAAACCGATCGAGAAAGTACCAAAGCCAAGTCCGAAATCCGTGAGGGGTAGTCAAAGCCAAATCCGAAGTCGAAAAACACCAAAAGCAGAATCGAAAAGCAAGCCAACAAGCAGAACCTTCTGTACGCTGAGGCGGACAAGAAAGAACTGAGGAGAGACCGTTTGTCGGTGGGAGGAGCATGCGCAGCACTGGTGTGGGGGAGGGGTTCCCGCCAAAGCTAACGAGCTCTAGAATCTTCCGAACGCTACCACGCAGGCGCGAAAGCTCCTAATGTATGAGGCACAGAGACCACGAAGAAGAAATAATGTTTTCTGTGCAAATCCCACTAATTTTACACAGAATACTTAGGAGATACTAATACAAAATAAGGAGGCATCATTATTGAGTTTTACCTGAAGCATTAAAATTCTTAAATTATTAAAATTAATGAGATGCCATGAAATAAGAGTTGCCTCCACTTTCAAGCAAAACAAAGACCACCAAGCACCACATCAGTGACTCATTTTATGGTGTCTTGGTGTTGTAGAAGCAAAAATTCTGTATCTTGGTGATGCAGGCTAGAAACATCCACCAACCATGTTTTCTCGATGAAAATGATAGAAAACTATTCTAGTTATGCACAGACTCTTTGTCCACTGATTTGTCATCCCATCTATTCCAGGACTACATGTTTAGATCTAGAGCAGTGGTTCTCAACCTGTGGGTCCCCAGATGTTTGTGGACTTCATCTCCCAGAAGCCCCAGCCACTATGGTCAATGCTCAGGGCTTCTGGGAGCTGAAGTCCAAAAACATCTGGGGACCCACAGGTTGAGAACCACTGCTCTAGAGGGATCTCCCCCTCTGTTTTGCTTCTTAAACAAGAAATAAAATAATCAAACAGAGGCCGGAAAAGTCTTCACAATACATCTAGATAAGACAGAATTTTCCTGACCAGGGTCAAAGTGAATTCTGGCCCTATTAAAGAAAGAGACCTCACCCAGCACAATTTTAAAAAATTATTAAAAACAATTTTTAAAAGTACATAAACAAGATATAACAAAAAATATGCATTTATTATCAAAACAAATAGAATATCTAAAAATACAAAAACTCCAAAAGGGTAAAAAGGGCACACAGATGACTTCCAGCTCCCAAGAAAATGGTTATTCATGATTACCGGTACTTATTACACTTCTTCAAAGTTCAATAAAATATCTATAACTAAATCATCTTATTCTGAATCTACCAAAGTGGTTATATAGAATTTAATTAAATTTATATTTATAATATGATTACCATTTACTTTGTTAAATGTAGCAATGCTACAATATTAAAACTGTAATGTTGAACAACAGAGCTTTCCAAACTTTTCTTGTTGGTGTCACACTTTTTTAGACATGTATCATTTTGGCATATAGTAATTCAGTTTTACTAGCAAACCGGAAGTTAAATTAACTCCTTATAAGAGATACAGACACATACGTAAATTGTAACAATGAAATGTATGGGGACACAACATATATCATGAAAACCTTTTTTATAGTTTCAAAAATATATGATTTATAAATAATAACATACATTTCCAAGATTTTAGGCAACATGCCCACATACCTCAGGTGACACACTAATATGTCATGGCACACCATTTGGAAAGCCCTGTTCTACAATATTTCCAGTCATATTATTCAAATCCTACTGTTGAATGTCTCCCCCACACCTTTCAGAAACACTGTAACCTTTTCTTAAGTTTCTTAAACTTATTTAAAGACCATTTTTAAATTAATGTAATCAATTTATCAATTTGAGCTATATCCTACCACTTCATCACCCAGTCATCTTGAGGTGGTGTCATGAGATTTTTCCATTTCTGTGCATAAAATATTCTCACTGCCATTGTCATGTACTGTATAATTCTTACAAAGTTCTTATTTATCTGGTTATCCATCAGTCCAAATAAAAACAATGCAGATTTCAACTGAATTTTTATCTTTAAAATGTCCTCCTTCAATCAATGTTTAATAACCCAAAAGCTCTTTGCTTTTTCACATGTCCGCCGTATATTTTAAAAAAGGCCCTTCTATCTGGTTACATTTCCAGCATTTAGTTGAGAAGCCTTTGTATATTTTAGACAATTTTTCTCAAGTTACACCTAGGCATCATCTCATAAAAGTTTTCTTTCAAATCATAACTTATTTTCAAATCTTTTGTTCGCATCCTTTTCTCTTGTTCCATCTGAATAGAATGGTTCACATTTTGAGCCCACTTTATCATGTATTTTCTTACTTGTTCTTCTTCCATTGCTAATTTCAACAATGTGTTATAGATTTTAGCTATCAAATGTCCATCATCTTACACAATTTTTCCTAAAATTCTGTTTTTCAACATCAAAGCCAAACAAATTTTTATCCATTTTAAATCATTCAGACAACTATCTGTAAGAAAACCATTTGATATAACCATTTCGAATCAAATCCTCATTTGTTTTCATTTTCAATTGTTCTCCATCTACTGGTTTTAAATCTTTATATGTTAACCATTTATCTTTAACCATTATTTCTCTTGAGAAAAGAGCTTCATGTCACACATTGGGATCTTCGTGCATGCACAGTAGCATTCGGAACATTCTAGAACTAAGCGGCTTGGCGGGAACCTCTCCCCCTGCTCGTATTGAGCCTGCTTAACCCGCCAAGCCAACAGTCCCTCCTCAGTTCTAGAGTCCGCTGGAGCAGGACCTGAAGAGCGGATGGCCGGGCGGGTGTGTGTGAGGGCACAGATGACCACTCGAAGAACCATAGTTACAGGTAAGCAACCTGTTCTTCTTCTTCGTGGTCTCTGTGCCTCACACACTGGGAGATTGTGTAGCTTACCAGTGGATGGTGGGTCAGGTCCTAGAGAACGGAAGACAACACCGCACGTCCAAAGCGGGCATCTTGTCAAGCCCGGCAGTCCAACCGATAGTGGTGGACAAAAGTCACAGGTCGTGATCAGGTAGCCACATGACACAGCTCCTGTAGGTCCACCCCTCAAAGGAGAGCTGCTGAAGAAGCCACGGCTCTAGTGGAGTGGGCATGGAGCAAAGCTGGCGGAGGCTGTTTAGCCATTTCATACGCCAGCAGAATGGTCTGAGCCATCCATTTGGAGAATCTCTGCATGGATACCTTATGACCCTTTTGGCGACCACCATAGCAAATGAACAGCAGGGGGGGGGTCTAGCGAAAGGACAAAGTCCGATGAGTGTAGAAGGCTAGTGCCCAATGGGCATCGAGAGAGTGGAGAGATCACTCCACGGGCGTAGTTGGGTCAGGATAGAAAGTAGGAAGGATGACGTCATGGTTAAGACGGAAATCGGAGACAACCTTGGGTAAAAAAGAGATGTCTGGTCAAATGACCACCTTGTCCCGGTGAAAGACCAAGAAGGGCTCATCGGCCCGCAGTGCTCGCTTGCCTGGCCAAGGTGACAGCCACGAGGAAGGCAGTCTTCATGGTCAAGAGCCTGTCATCAGCAGTAGCCATAGGCTCGAAAGGCAGTTGCGTCAGCTGAGATAGCACCAAGGATAGCGACCAGGGTGGGAGTGGTGGCAACACCGGTGGGTAAAGATGTTGCAGTCCTTTCAGGAACTGTTTCAGGGTAGCATCCCTGAAAAGCGCTGCCAAAGGGGAACCACGTGGCTGGTAGGTGACGATAGCCGCAAGGTAGACTCTCAGAGATGGAAAAGCCAGTCCTTGTTCCTGAAGGTGCAGGAGGAAGTGCAGCACAGTAGGACGGGTGACTGGCGATGCTGGTTCGTGACGAGCATCTGCAAAGGCCACGAACCTCTGCCACTTGTAATTGTAAGACCTACGCGTAGACTCCTTCCTGGCTGCGGTGAGAACATCCCATATGGCTGGAACGTCTAAGGGATTATCCTCCATGCGTGGAGAGACAGGAGTGGTAGGTCTGGATGCAACACGAGACCGTCCAAGTGTGAAAGGAGGTCCGGTACCGCTGGAAACTTGAGAAGGCAGCCTGAAGAGGGGCCCGAACCAGTGCTGCCTTGGCCAGTATGGAGCTACGAGGATGGCGTCAGCACGATTGGCAAGGATCTTGGTGACCACTCAGCCCAGGAGAGGGAACGGCGGAAACATGTACAGGAGACCATCGTCCCACTGAAACTGAAAAGCGTTGCCCCGACCCAGGCCGGCCCTCGAGCAGTATCGGGGACGCTTCTTGTTCCGGCTGTTCTATGCCCCTTTCTGCAGCAGGGACTGGATCTCCTCTAGCAGAGCCAAGCTGGCCGCGGTGGAATAATAAACGCCTCGAGATGGTATATTTTGAAATTTGATAGCGTAACCAAGACAGATGATAGAGAGAACCCAAGAATCCGTCGTGATGTGACGCCATTCGGATAGATGCCGGGCCAAACTCGGGTGGTCAACGAAGCTGGTTGGCAAGTGGAAAAGTGGATGTGGTGGCGACCTGTGTGAGAAATCAAAACCTCGACTTTGTCATGGACGAAGACTTCTTTGAAGAAGGTTGGCATCTTTGCAGACGTCTCCACGCAGAAGACGGTACCCAGGATCGAGTTGATGTCCGATGCGGAGAGCGGGACTGATAGGTATAGGAGGAGCGGCGCCAAGAAGAGCGGGAAGCAAAGCTGCGACGAGACTGCGGCAGTTGGTGGATCCCCATCCGTTTTGCTGTGAGGCATGCCTTTACGAGGTGGTCCATCGCATCATCAGTGGTGGAATGGAAGAGGCCTTGTCCATCCTCAATACGCTTCCTGCTATCTTTCTGAAGACCCATGGAGCGTAGCCAAGTGAATCGCCGAAGGGCGACCGCCCCTACCATCACTTGGGCCGCTCCCTTGACCGTGTGCCATGAGGACAGCATCTGCTGGTTGGACAGCGCTACCGATTCGTTGTAAAACTGGATAGCGCTTGTCTGATGATCATCTGGGAGATGAGCCAGCAGGGAAAAAACCTGTTCCAGCTGTTGCACTGGTACACAGCGAGGCAGGCCTGTGTGTTCAAAATCCTCGCAATTAGAGATGACGCAGAATAAAAACGTCTCCCAAAAGTGTCCAACCGACAGCCCTCCCACTCAGGCGGGGTGGTGTGTGCTCTCTTACCGCCCTTGGTTTGGGAAGACTTGACCACGATGGAATTGGGCACAGAGTGGTTAAACAAGAAGTCAACATCCTTCTTCTGGGTCCTATAGTGGTGCTTGAGATGATGAGGTATTGGCTGCAAGGATGTAGGCTGGGCCCAGGGGTCTTTCAATACCTTCTGCAAAACAGGTAGGAACGGTATCGGTGCCGCAGATAGAGGGCGGGTATCCACGTAGTGAAACACAGGATCCTGCACCGTCGGAGGTGGATCAGAAACATCAAGACCCAGAGCATTAGCCATACGAAGAAGGATGTTGGAGAATCGTTTAACATCCTCAGGTGAGGGCTCCCCAAAAGTCAGTGGCGGAGACACATGGGAGTCCAGAGTAGAGTCACCAGATTCAAAGTCCGACTCATACGAGTGGGAAGATCGCAAAGGCGATTGTTAGGCCGATGGTAATTGAGTCGGTAGAGAGACGGTCGGAGCAGGTGGAACGGTAACCACCGATGGTGCCGAGGATGGTACCAGTGTAGAATTGTCAACTGTGGTACCGTGGACGTAGAAATCGGTAACACAGCTGGGATCGGGTGTTGAATGGATTGAGTTGAAGTTGGCACCGTCGATGACTGTTGAGACAGTGAAGGTGCCTCCGCAGCTTGGCGAGAGATGGTAGACGTGACCCGAGGAGGTGGCGACACAGCTCTGTAGCGTGGTGAACGGTCTCTAGAGCTCTGGTGGTAGTAAGAGGATCTTGACCGTGAGTGTGATTGAGAACGATGGTACTGGGATGCAGGATGATACCGGGAGCCCGACGACGGCAACCGAGATCGATGACGATACGGGGATCACCTACGGATGTCTGCGTGGTACCGGTCTCTATATGCGGGGGAATAAGAATAATAAGACCCAGTTGTTCGCGCCATAGATGTTCATGCCCATATCTCGTGATGTACAACGCAGATGAAAAGGGTGAATTGATCCTGGGCCTAGATCTGCCACGGTCAGAAGTGGCCTCCTGCCGCCGCAGGGATCGATGCCTGACAGCCCGTCTTGGAGAGCGTGCCGCACTACCGCGAGCACGGTCATGAGAAGACACCCGATGATGAGACAGAGCCCTTGGAGTCTCCAAAGAAGGGTCGGGCGGTCCATCCCTTGTACAGGGTGACCGAGTGGCATAGTTGGCGCAGACAACACAGGCAGATCTAAAGGTCCCGAAGAGTCTAGGGCAGATGGCACCCGGATCATTGGGAGCTGGGAATCTTTGTCACGCTCCACAGATATATCCAGCGGGCCTTCCTCCTCAATCGTTTACCTCACAAGTTAAGTTGGAGGGGGCGTCGGCGGACAAGTCGTCCGTGGGGAAGGCAATCTCCACTTCTCCTTGCGCTTCTTCTTCTTGTCCTTCATAGCCGGATCAGCCAAAGGAGGCCATTTGTGTTGGGCCGCCATAAGGGTCTTGGTTGATTTAGCCGCCTGCGAGCCCGCAGGGGCATCCCCCGACGCCGAGGTGACTGGCGTTCAATGAAGCTTCGGAATCCACAGTAAGGCGGAGACTGGAGGCAGAGCAGATGGTACTGAGCCCGGTACTGTCACCATCGATATTGCAGCCATTGATACCGACGAGGGTATGGTCGAAGATCACACCACCAAGGAGGAACGAGAGGTCATGGCCGTAAAGAGGGCTGTATTCTCAGCTGCCTGCTCTTTGATTTTTAAAGACTGTTCCCAGCAGTGGGATGTCAGCCTCGATGACCTGTTCCTCAGGGTCTGCGCCATGAAATCTCTGCACGCAGAGCAGGCCCGGACGTTGTGGGTTTCCCCAGGACAAAAAAGGCACTCAGAGCACCTGTCTGAGAGGGCAACCTTCCAACCACAGGATACACAATTTTTAAAGAGCGCAGACATAGAAAACTCTCACAAGAAGAAGTCCAAGGAGAAGGAGAGATTCTTTGAAAGAAGTCCAAGAAGAAAAAGAAGAATGAAGACAAAATGCCAAGAAAATAGCCGCTAGGCTGGAGAACCTTCCATACGCTGTGAACACACTGGTGGACGAAAAAGATCTGAGGAGAGACTGTTGGCTTGGCAGGTTGAGCATGCTCAGTACGACCAGGGGGGAGGGGTTCCCGCCAAGCCGCTTAGCTCCAGAATCTTCTGAATGCTACCGCGCGTGTGTGAAGATCCCAGTGTGTGAGGCACAGAGACCATGAAGAAGAAGAGGCAGTTATTCTTCCAGGGCAAAAATCCATTTAGAAGGTGAAGCCTACAAGATTATATGAAATGTACTTCCCTTCTGAGTCACTGCCCCACTAATCCAATGACAAACCTCCAGTATTTCCTGATGAGAGTTAAACGATATCTCTTCCTGTTCAGAAGTTGGCATAATCTGAAAATACTTCAACAATTCAGGGTTTTTTTCTACCACTGGATAATTGGAACCATCAAGTAAAGTTTTTCTGTTGGGTTAAGCCCCCTCTCTTTCGGATAGCCAGTTTAACATGGTGAGAGGTTTGAGAGTCTTAGGGAAATTGACAACAAAACTACTAGGAGACTAGACTCTGACCATTTTCACACTTTTAACATCCTATGGAATCCTGAGGTTTGCAGTTTAGGGAGAGGCCTTTGAGGCCCCCAGGATTTCATAGGATGTAGAAAGTGGAATAAAAACACTATAGCAATCTAATGCGGAAATGGCCTCTATTGAGAGACTGCTAAGAAACTGTGAAGAGGCCAGACAAAGATGCATCCATCCTCTTCAGCAAGTAACAGCCACATCAGCAGAAAAGAACTGATACTTCTAGTGGTGAGCACAGCAGAGAAACTCCAGTCAACAGAAGTCCTGAGAGCTGACACTGGCAGAGGATCTCCCAGGGACAACAAAAATGGCATGTTAGCTAACTCTTATTAGTAGTGCGCATAAGGAGACACTGGTAAATCACTTCTGAATTGAAAATTCTATGAAGACATGATCCAAAAAGAAGACATAGTGCTAGAAGATAAGACCTCCAGTCAGAAGGCACTCAACCAGCTGTTGGGGAAGAGCAGAAGACAAGTATACGTACTGCTCTCTAATGATGCAACTAGTCTGAAATCTAAAGGGCGTTCAGTTGCTGAAGTGCTGAGATCCTAAAGGAAAGTCTGAAGCTGCATAATGTATATAACAGGAACACAGAATGTTAGAAATATGAATCTGGGAATGCTCAAAATAGACTACCCAGTGGTTTCCCATGGCTGAGCAGGGATTTGAACACCAGTCTCCAGAGTCATAGCCCAACACCATGCCAGCTCTCAGAAAAAAGCTAAAGAAAAATAAAGCAATCATAATGCCAAAATGGATGTCAAAGAATTTAAAGTCCATATTAGTAATAAATTTGCACTAGTAAGCCTAACTAACCATGAACCAAAATAACTATGGACCAAAACCTGGGACATGGTCAGGGAAGAATGGAAAAAGACAAATATTGGTAACTGAAAAGGAAAAAAGTCTCAATGGATGACTAATATCAGGCATCCTTCTCACAGAGATGAAGCAAAATGTCCGGTTTGGTTCCCCACATCAAAATGACCCCTATCTTTCTTATCTAGTGCTGTGAGGATGCATAAATTTGTTCGTCTTAGCCTATTGGTAATTGGAAATCTGGATTATTTTATTTAATATGGCCTTTTTATATATTAAAGGGGATTGGGATGCATTTTCTGTGGTTGTTTTGCATTATTGGCATCAAGTCATATGTGACTGGTGGATTTCATTGATTTTACTTCCTCAGAAACTGAAGTTCCAGGCTGTTTTCTCTGATATGGAAATGTACATATTAAATATATTAGATTGTGGATCCTGTGGCAGTTTTGTGGCTTGTTGCACCAATCCTATCAGACTACATAGGAATGGCAAATTTGATTTATTCAGCAAACGGAGTAGTCAATGTTCTGGGACATTTTCTGGAACATGGATTTTGGATTTGGAAGTGGTAATGAAATACAGATCATCACTAGTTAATTTGGTTGATTTGGTCTGCTCAGAAATTGGAATTCTCAGCAATGTCCTGGAACACAATTTGGAGGTTTTGTTTGTGTAAGTTGTTTGGCTTGTGGCATCATACTCATCTAATCACATTTAACATGTGAATTTGGCCGTTCTGTCTTCCTTAGACAAAGGAATGTTCGAAATGCCTTCTAAACCTTTGAATCCAGTTTTCTAGGGACAGCCCATTTCACAGAAAAGATGACTGTAAGGTAAAGTAGGAGAGGCAACTGGTGCAGTGGTTTGAGTGTTGGACTACTGACTCTGAAGACCAGGGTTTGATTCTCTTTTCAACCATGGAAAATCACTGGGTGACCCTGGACAAATCACACTCTCTCATCCTCAGAGGAATGCAAAGGCAAACCCTCTCTAAACAAATCTAGCCAAGACAACCCAGCGATAGGTTTGTCTTAGGGTTGCCATAAGTCAGAAAAGACTTGAAGGCAACACAACAACAAAGGGAAGGTCGAAAGCAGTAAGAAAAAAGGAAGCGCGTATTACAGGTGGATAGACTCAATCAAGGAAGCCACCACTCTTGAGTCTGCAGGAACTGAGCAGCGCGGGTGACAATTGTTTCATTCATAGGGTCGCCATAAACTGATGTCTACTTTACCGCGATTGGCAACAATCATCTTCCCTAGCATATGCAATGCATGCTGTCCAGACCTAAGTTCCCTAAAGGCACCAGATTCCCCTCGGATCTTGGAAGCTAAACAAGGTCAGCCCTGGTTAGTCCTTGGATGAGAGACAGCCAAAGACTACCAATGGTGTAAGCGATATTTCAGAGGAAGAAACTAGCAAAACTACCTATTGGGTAAGAAACTCCTACTAAATTCATGGGGTACTTAAAGGCACACACACGCATGCATACATGCAAAAGAGCCAGGGTACAATCTGTGACACAGCGGGCGCTATAAAAAGACTTCGGGTTGAGATTCGGAAGAGCTGCAGCCCAGCCCAGCCCAGCAGAGCAGATGTGCCCGGAGGCAGCCTCTCTGGGTTCCCTTTCGCCCAGAGAGAGCAACCGGGTGCTCCCCTCCATCGCGATCTCACGGCTGCTATCTCGGCTCTTCCTATCGCAGACGGAGCTTCCTCCCGAGGGGCGTCCCTTTAGAAAGCCAGGCCTTCTGCAGGAGGCAAGAAGGTCGTAGAGGCTGCGGAGGGGGCGGGAGCGCCTCAATCCGCATTTCGCGCAACCCGTCCCCCGGAACATGGCTCCGGCCTTGAACTTACCCTGCATTTTGCTTCCAACCCGGGCCAATCAGATATACTCCGGGAAGCAAAACGAAGAGCATCAGGAGACGAGGGCAACCCTTTCCCCCCAGTACACTGTCTCTGAACCCACTCTCTCCACCCTCCTTTCAGCCAACCTTCGTGGTTGGCGGACGTCGATAAACCGATTAGCCTCCCTGAATTTGCTCGACCCCCCCGTGTAGTTCCGCACTAGACTGTTATAGCGCTATGATTCCACTTTTAACATCCTATGGAATCCCGGGGTTTGGAATCCTGGGGAATCCTAAACTGCAAACCCCAGGATTCTATAGCATGTTGAAATTGGAATCATAGCGCTATAACGATCTAGTGCGGAAGCCATGGGAAGCAGAAGCTGCTACCCCATCTCCGGGCGCTCGCGAATGATCCTCCTCCTCGGGTGAAGCTGCAGCGTCCGCTTGGGCTCGCCGGAGACGCGCCTGACCACAACTCCCAGAATCCGCCCGTCCGGTCTCGGTTCTCCTCCCCTCCTGGCCCCGTCGGCCGACCTCCCTCCCTCGCATTCCGGCCGCGGCTCGACTCGGGAGCCGCCTGGCCGGCTCATTGGGCTGGCACGCCTTTGACTGACAGGCCGGCGGCCGCTCCCCGTCCGAAGCCTCTCCGAAGCGGCTGCAGGCCAGAGGGGAGGGAAAAGCCTCCCGAAGCGGGGCGGAGTGGGGGGGAGAGAAGCACCCGCCTCACAAACTCCGGGGAGGGTGAGAAAAAAGTGCCACGACTTCACCCAGGCAGCGGCAGCGCGACGACGCAGCAGCCCCTGCAGCAGCGGCCGGCGGCTCTCTGCCTGCGCTCAGCCCCTCGGGAGGCAAGGCGGGAGATCGCCTGCGTGAGAAAGCGAACTATTCGTTCCGCGCCGCCAACGGAGGAGAGAGAGGAAGTTGAGGAAAGCCGAAAGCCCGAGCCCCGAAGTGCTTCTCCGAGCGGGGAGGTTTCTAGGAAGGCTGCGCGAGCCCCGGCGGCAGAGAGGAGGTGAGTAGAAATAAAAACGGGCGACGGAGAGAGACAGAGAGTTCAGCCTTCGAAGGGACACGTCATTCAAAGCCAGGCGCCGGATTACGAGAAGCAGGCGGCTCGGGCTGGACCGCATTACGAGCATGCAGTCGCCCACCTTGGTGGCGGGGAGGGGGCGTCGTTTTCCATCACCTGGGAGGAGGAGAAGACGCCCGCATCCCTGGCTCCTTCCTTGTCTGCCTGGTTGCAAGGCGTCCTGGCTGTTTGCTCGGCCACGTGTAGCCCTGCTGCGTGTCAAAGCGGAGTGGTGGCCTGGAAGGGGACATGAGCCCGGGGGCGGCGGCTCCGGCGTTCTCTCAGACGCCTCCTGGCCGCGGAACAGACCTGGTGGGGAGCGTGGCAGTAGTGGCAGTAACAGCCCGCCAGAGGAGTGCTTCGAAAAGAGACCGTATGGAAGCAGCTTACTTTCACGTCGCACTCAGAAGAGACATTTCCCGCACTGGCCTGTTATAGCGGTGCTATTGCACTTTCAACTTCCTATGGAATCCTGGGGCTTGCAGTTTAGCGAGGGCCCTCCCTAAACTGCAAACCCCAGGATTCCATAGGGGGCTGAAAGTGCAATAATAGCGCTATAACAGGCTAGTGCGGACATGGCCATAGCCTCGCTTCTTTGCACATGTATGAAGCATTGAAGGCGTGAGGGCATAGAAAGTGCATAAAGCATAAGGCCCAACAGATAACAACACGCAGAGTTTTGCGTGAGTTTACAGCGAACAACCTCAGCTCTCGTATTTTTACCTAAGGATGCAAATAACGCACCGACATTTTGATGGTAATGGCAACGCGGGAGGTGCAGGGAAATGTCTGGGGAAGCTTAGGCGAGCGAGACCTTTAGCCTTCTTCGCCCCCCCCGGCTTGGGAGGGCCCGGAGCAGCTGCTCCCCTTCAGCCATTGTCATTCCAGCCTGCGCTGTCTGTGCCGCTCAGCGCCGTCACGACTAAAGTGGTTTAAGGAGCCCATTGCCCACGTCCAAGGGCGACAGAGGGTGTCGGTAAGGCAGAGACGCTGCTACGAGACACTGGGCGGAATGCGGGGTTGCGCTGAGGGGAAGGCTTAAAGCGGGGCTCCGGAAAAAACCGTGAGGGTGGCCCTTACTGACTGCGGAGGGCTGGTTTGCCACTTCAAAAGCCCGAGGGGGCCGCAGGCGAAACACCCCGAGGGGGGCAGACTATGCTGGGAGTGTAGGCTTCGAACTGCCGTCTGTAGCCCACAGACTGGGAAATTGCCCCCCTTCTCGGGCTGCGTCTGAGGACCTGCCTCCAAGCAAGCGTATCTCGCACGGGGCTGGAACTGGCTGCCCCTTTCGGCACCGCGCCGCTGTGTTCCGCTGCCCTTTATATAACCAGGAGTAGGGCCTTCCCGCGCTCTCCTTTAGGACTCCTGAAGGGGGACCGGGCCGAGCCGAGTCAGGCTTCCCGGAATGGCGACGTGTCCAATTCTCCTGGTAGGAGGAGCGCTGGCTCTGCACAGTTCCGCCGCGGGCCATCCTCTTCAGCGAGCGCCCGAGCTCCCCTGAGCAGGTTCTCAGCGCTCCCTCGGCAGGACCGTTAAGTGTCCGCCTCAGCGTTGCAACGCAGTATGTGCTTCTCCCGCTCGTTCCCCATCCAGTGACTGGTAGGGCACCATGACCATTGGATCCACAGACCTTTCTCCAAATTTGTTCTGTTTCGCTTTGTCTAATTTTTTGAGCTTCATCTACCCGCTTTCTTTTTTTCTGGCTTGATGCTCCTTTCAACCCAGAGCTTTCCAGACTTTTCTTGTTGGTGACACACTTTTTAGACCTGCATCATTTCACTACACAGTAATTTCAGTTTCACTAGCAAACCGGAGGTTAAACCAGCCCCTTACAAGAGATACAGACACATACATAAATTGTAATAACAAAATGTATGGGGACACAACATATCTCATGAAAACCTTTCATATATTTTTAAAAATATATGATTTATAAATAATAACATACATTTCCAAGATTGTAGGTGACACACCTACACACATCAGGCGACATGCATGTCACAGCACGCCATTTGGAAAACCTTGCTTTAACCAGTAATATCATTCCTCACAAGGCTGTTAGGGAGCTGTTATTCCACTTTGAACGTCCTATGGGATCCTGGGGTTTGCAGTTGAGGGAGGGACCAAAGGATTCCATAGGAGGTTGCGGAGAGTGCTCTCCTGTAGTTAGGTTGTAGTGAAGGCCCAGACTGCTGTCTGTGGTGACCATTCTCCCCTCAGATGAGATGTTGATCTCAAGGAAATGGCACCTGCCTATCCACCCCCATGACTTTCCCCAGTTGTGTCTGATCTTGGTTCATGGGACAAGAGGAGGCAGATTTTTAAAAGCAATTATTGGATGGGTAGTATTTGAGGAGAAGAAGGAGGTCATAGATAACTGGTTCTAAGTTTTCAAACCAAGATTAGTCTTAAGGAGTCCCTGCCTGTCCTGCCAGCCTACTCATTCTCAACACTGCATGCTGCGCAACTGTTGCTGTAAACCAGGGTTTCCCAACCAGGGTTTCCTGGAACCCCAGGATTCCTCAAGAAATCAATAGGGGGTTCGTCCAGAGATTGTGACTGGAAAAAAAAATTTTTTTGAGCTGTAAATGTAATACTTTTTGGTTCCAGGAGGCCTGAAAATTATTCCAAGGGTTTCTCCAGGGTAAAAGAGTTGAGAAAGGCTGGACTAAAAACTATTAAGCAGGAACTGGATATTCCTGCTAATAGCACAGATTCCTTTGTTTAAAAGGAAGGTGTTTAACTTGTACTGATGTTGTTCCTATAGTTTTATAAGAGTGTTGGCTAATATTTATTTTTCATGCTTACACTTTAAACAGCATAACTTTTTCTAAATGGAAGGTGAGTGCCAGTTTGGTGTAGTAGTTTGTGTGCTAGGCTTGAATCCCCATCAGCCATGGAAAACCACTAGGGCACCTTACGCAGGTCACAATCTCAGCTTCAGAGGGAGGCAACACCAAACATTCTCTGAACAAATTCTGTCCAGAAAACCCCATAATAGTTTCACTATAGGGCTGCTGCAATTTAGGAATAACTTGAAGATACACAACAACAAGATGCTTTTAGTCTTTTGGAGACTTTTTCCTTTCTTCCACAGAAATCTGAATTGGCACGGCAGTCTTGGGTACAGTGTTTGAGAGTGACTTTCAGATTTAATGATGGCCCAAATAATAATTTAGTCTCTGATCTGAAAAAACAGGGATTCCAATCAGCTTGGTTAGGGATAGGAAGATACTCTCCATGCCTCTCTCTGCTCTGAGAATACTAGAAATGGATATGGGGAGGACAGCAAATGATGAGGAGAGTGCCTCCTGACATCAGCTGGCCTGTTAGATTTATCCTGGAGGGCAGCCTGGCCCTGACCTTGAAAATTGTTAATTGTCCCTAATTTAAAACATGTATATACTGTTTTTCTTTTTAAAGAAAGGCAGTCCAGAGGTCAGTCCAGAGTTCTTCTGGCTATTAGTCAACAAGACCCAAGAGTTAAAATCTATTTTTTACATTATCTTTAAATTCTGTGAGGATGTACTTCAGGTTGTATTTCAGCATATTGGTTAGTTTTAATGTTCTTTAGCTTCACTCTGATTTTTTTAAAAAATATTGACAGATCATGATCTGTGCCACAATCTATTCCTGGTCGTGTTTTTGCAAAGAGAATGAGCTTCTCCATCTTTTGCTTCCAAGTATGCAATCTATTTTATTTCTGTGTTGGCTATCAGGTGACATCCATGTATATAGTCATGCCTTTGTTTGTTTGAAGAATGTGTTTGCAATGAATAAACTACTGTTAGCCTCGCCAGATTCATTCAATCATTGTCTTGCTTCATTTCTTGATCCTAGGTCAAATTTTCTTAAAATCTTTGATTCTGCTCTGTTTCCTACTTTTGTATTCTAGTCTCTTTTGATTAACAAGAAGTCCTGTTTGGTGTGTGATCAATTTGCTCCTGGACTCTTGTATAGAATCTTCTGATTTTTTCTTCTGCCTCTATCATTGGAGCATAAACTTAGATTATGGATATATTGATAGGTTTTCCCTGAAGTTTTATTGCTATTATTTGGTAAGTCTTTGCATTATATCTTTTGACTCCTTTTGCTACATCTCTCCTCACTATTAATGCCATCCCATTTCTACTTAGATTTTCATTTCCCGAGTAAAACACTGTGTAATTATCTGACTCAAAATGGCCCATTCCTGCCCACTGTAGCTCGCTCACCCCACAAACTTCAATGTTTATACATTCAATTTCTTGTTTTATTATGTCTATCTTCTCCTGCTTCATGCTTCCCAGATCCCTATAATATGTGTTTTGCAGCTTGTGACTTGTATTTCATCTCTGAACCAAAGCTCTACTCTTAGTTGTCCTTTGCTGTACTCCAGTAGCTTGTTGAGTGATATCCAACTTAGGAGTTTCATTTTCTGGCACTATATTTGTTTCATTTTTGATTATCTCATCGTAGGCCTTTGGGAGTAAATGACATTTAAAAGGGGCTTACTGTGTCTCTTTCTGCATAGTACTAAGAAATGTTGACTATGGTGCCACTGCCAATGTATTTGAGAGATCCCCCTCCCACTGTTCCCCCCGCAACTACTGCTGGTGCCCTTTGAAATTCAAAGGTTGCCATTAGTTGACAAGTGACATGAAGGCATATACACCCAACACACCCTCTCTCTCCAGCAGTTAGTTGATAAAAATATGAGCTTTATGTCTCAAATCAGTTTCACTTGAAGAGTTTCATTTAATTCTTAAACTTCCCATCTGGGAGGTTCCTTTTTTCATCCAGTTGCCCATTCATCCAGTTGCAGTGGAATGCTAGAAGAAGAGGCTCTCAGCAGCTGGGCCAAGTCAGGATGGAAGTTTCTGTCCTTCTCTTCCCCCGTCTCCCGGGATCATGTGTAGTAAAGGGTGGTGGGTTGCATATGTGACATGCAATGAGAACATTGATGGAATGGTATCCCTACTCCTTGCATGTGTATTCCACTCTATTGTTTTTTGTGCTTTCAAGTTGTTTCTGACTTATGGTGAGCCTAAGGAGAACCTATCATGGATTTTTGGGAAACTGAGAGTATATGATGTGTCCAAGGTCACCCATTCATGGTGAACAGGGATTTGAATCCTGGTCTCCAGGATTATAGTCCAATACTCAAACCACTGTACCACACTGTCTCTCTATTCTACGCTATGAAGCCCCTGAATCAAGGTGGAATTAAACTTTTTTAAAAGTCTGCTCAAGAAGCTTAACATCAGTTGCCTCTTGCTTTAATTGTAGTGAAGTTCCTGTCATGCAGTTACTAAAGCCCTTGATATATAAGAAGGAAGTGTTAAAGCGCAACATATGTTTTAAAACAGAATCTGAATTTTAAAAAAAAATAGAATCTTGATAAACACATGATAAATTTTGCTATGCTTTGAGTGAAACAATGTCTCCTTCCTGATTCGTACTTACCAACCCCCTTAAACGACCAGGATAGCCTGGTTTTGTTTCCATACTCCTAGGCCATTTCCGCAGTTGACTGTTATAGCGCTATTATTCCACTTTCAACATCCTATGGAATCCTGGGGTTTGCAGTTCCGGCAGGGGCCGGCTGGCCCCTCCTGAAACTGCAAACCCTGGGATTCCATAGGATGTTGAAAGTGGAATAATAGCTCTGTAACAGTCTACTGCAGAAATGGCCCTAAGCTGAATCATATACCATATGCCCCATTTGAAGTTCCAACTCATCTTTAGACATCAAGGGGGAAATTTGAATTCCACATGTCTCACTCAATATGAGGAAGATATAAGGTACAGATCTGAACCTGATATATTCCTCTGTTTAGATACCAAATTCTAAATTGAATTGCTAGTTCTAACTAGAGTAGACACACTTAGTCAGTGGGATTTACAGAAATGTTGATTTTTTTTTCATTCAGTTCAGTGGGTCTACTGTAGTTGGAATTTAGGCCTAAGTGTATGAAAAAAAAATTGGTTACAAGATATTTACTCGTCATAAATCTAATCTACTTTTCTAGATCTGAACACTGGCTTGTTCTTCTTACTTTGTTGGCACTCTGTTTCTTTTTCTTTGGAAATTGCTTACATCTAGATTGATTTTTTTAGCTTGTTAAATCACAGCACAAGTGTTTTTAATAGTAAGTTGCTTAGTAAATGTTCTAGACTACATCAGCAAATGCTTCCTGATGGCAAGCAGTATATTTAAGGTATTTTACTGCCTGCGGTTCACTCTGTCCAGTAAGCTGCAATCTTTTTGTTTGTGACTTCGAGGGGATTTAGAGAAGAGGGACTCTTTTGGAGATTTGGATACAGAACAACAGTTCATTGATGAAATACACTATATGCAATAGGCCTCAGGTTCAATCCCTGGCATTTCCATTGAAAAGATCTTACATAGAAGGAAACTCTTGTTTCTCGAGAGCTTCCACAGCCATTTCTGCACTACACTGTTATAGTGCTATTATTCCACTTTCAACATCCTGTGCATTTCTGGGGTTTGTAATTTACTGAGGCCAAAGAGCTCTCTGGCTGATAATTCTGAATGCTCCTCCCTAATCTCCAAATCCCAGGATTCCATAGGATGTTGAAAGAGGAATAATAGCACTATAATATGGCCCAGGTGTCATACCCTTGTATAACACTACACATCCACATGTCAGCTTTAACATTGTTTCTGTTGTTTGGCAGGTTAATACTAGGGAGCCAGGATGGATATTTTCGACCCTCAGATGCTCGGTGTCATGGTCTTTGGAGGATTTATGTTTGTCTCAGCCATTGGGATATTCCTGGTGTCCACTTTTTCCATGAAGGAGACATCTTACGAAGAAGCTTTGGCAAAGCAACGTAAGGAGATGGAGAAAGTCAGTCAGCAGAAGGTGGAGAAGAAAAAGAAAGAGAAGCCTGCTGAGAAGAAAGGAAAGGCCAAAAAAGAGAGGAGAAACCTAATGGAAGAATACCTGAGCCAGACCTGCTTCTCAATGTTTCTGACAGTAATAAAGACGCAGGCCCTGAACCTGTTCTGGTCATTGAACCAACAGACTTTCAGTCACCTGTTGTGTTACTTTCAGCTTCTTCCCAGGAGAAAGAGAGACTAGTCCCATCTCCTAAAGATAAGAAAAAGAAGGAAAAGAAGGTGGGGAAGGATGAGCTGGCTTCTAGCCAAGTAATTTCTTTCCTGCCAGCTACTGCCTCAGAAGACCCTATTCCTGAGGTAGCTTCCAAAGAGGTGGAAGCAGGGGCTTTTCTACCAGTTGGCGCTCTACCGAATGCTCCCATATCTAACTCAGCGTCTCTTCAGAAAACAGAAGTTGTTGGAAACCAAGAGGAACAAAAGCATGAGGCAGTTTCTAAGAAGAAGGCAATTGCTAAGAAGAAGAGAGAATCAAGTAAGTCAGCTGCTGAAGTGCTGTGTTAAACTTGTTATAGAACGTCTACGTATGTATTGATTTGATTTATACCATTTAGGCCAGAGCATTCCAAACTTTTCATGTTGGTGACACACTTTTTAGACATGCATCATTTCGCAACACAGTTAAGTCAGTTTTACTAGCAAACTGGAGGTTAAACTAACCTCTTATAAGAGATACAGACACATACATAAATTGTAATAACAAAACGTATGGAGACACAACATATCTCATGAAAACCTTTCATATATTTTTTTAAAATATATGATTTATAAATGATAAAATACATTTCCAAGATTGTAGGTGACACACTTACACACTTTAGGCGACACGCTAACGTGTTGCAGCACCTTGTTTGGAAAACCCTGAGTTAGACACTCATCTCTGCCTTTCTTTACCTTTTTTTAGCTGTCAAAATGTAACTAGAATAATACCATTTAAAATCAGTTTCAGATGCTCACATTTATAGTCTTTGGCACACAGAATAATAATAGGTGTGGCACATGGACTAGATTATGATGGTTTCTAAAGCGCCTTCTCTGTATCCTGGTTCTGACAGTACACAGTAAATTTAAGGGAGCTACAATGGAATAGGAATCCAGGCATTTTGGCTGGCATTGACAACCAGATAGAATTTGTGGTCACCAGAACAGCTGAATTACAGCAGCACTAGAAGTGGAGTGGGAAGTCATGGGGCAGTTCAGACCCTTAAATCTCTGGAGGCAGCCTGTCAGATGTGCTGGATACAGCCCATTAAGAGTTTTATAGGTCAATGTCAGTAGTACTAATTAAGGCCCTTTCCGCACAGGGTGAGTGAATCGCTCCATGCCGTTACTTACTGGCTCTTCTTGGTTCCGAAGTAATGCAGACTTTCCCTTGAGCCCTTCCGCAGTGCTCCTCCATTAGTGCAGGGCGAACCAGAGCAGTGCAAGGTCTGTAGATCCGCACTGCTCCGGCTCAGAATGGTGGCTTCCGGTGTCTTCGTGGGAGTGGACCAACTGCTGACGCTGGCCACACCCATAGCCTGCCCACCACTGATCGCAAGCTCACATTGGTGCGAGCCTGCGCATCTGCACAGATAAGTAGGAACGCAGTGGCGCGTTCCAGAAAATGTAAAGGCCTGATTTTTCCAGTCTTTACTTAGCACTTGGGGGCGGGTTGGATTGGACTGAGGTGCGGAACTAAGTTAAATAGTCCGCACCTAGTCCAATCCAAGGCGTGGACGACCTCCGTGCCAGGACGCCTTGGCCCATTTTAACTGCCTGGTGCGGAAAGGGCCTAAGTCTGGAAAGCAATTGTTAGTATAGATCCTGAAAAATAATCTACTTGTCTGTGGATCCACTTGAACGAGGAAATGTCATATGTGATGAATTCTCCCATACCTCAATGAGAAAACTAGGAGGATAGATTTTTGGGTAAGTTAGTTGCCTTCTGAAACTTCCTATTGATTTCAGCGGGAGAGACTGAAGCATATATTGTATTTTCCCAATGAAATCATTAACTACTTGTCTGTGGCTGCGTTATGTCAATGAACTACATGTTTTTTTCTGTATTAAGATTACAATAGGGCCTCCACATTTGCAGGTTTGACTTCCATGGATTTTATTATTTGCAAGTTTCTCCAACCTTTGCTCCCCCCGGCAGTTCTTTCCCAGAGGAACCTTCCCTCTTGATGGCCCTAATCAGGCCACACAGCCCTTTAAAATCTGCCTCTGGTTATCCTTCTCCTCCTCTTTCTCCTCCACCACTAAAGACAGCTTGCAGCCCTATTTCTCATCACCACAAACCCTCTCTCAATACTCCTTACCCACTCAAGGAAGGATATGGGTAAGAGAGGAAGTATAGGACCACCATGCTGACCCTCTTCTTTCCCTGACCTGGTATGGGCCCTGGGTGCCCCTCTCCCCAGTATGCCTCAACACTCTTCCCAGACATACACACACACACACACAAACATTTATTTTTTCACTTTTTGTGGGAGTCCTTCGCCCTTAACCATAGCTAATGTGGAGGGTCAAGTGTAATGTCCTTAGAACTGAAGCAGACAGACTATAGATTAGAACCTACTGGTTTCCCTGTGATTTGTGGTACATCAGTAAGTATTTCCTAATCTCAGTGGTCAAACAACTGTGAAAACAAAAGGTTCTTTGAGTCACCCAAAGTAGGCTGCTAACCCCAAAAAAGCTTAGGTAAAATAAGGAGTAGATTTTGTTTGTGAAAATATTTGTGTGGGGGTACCACTTTTAAAACTGGAAAACAAAATTGTAGGGTTGAGCATAGGCGAATTTGTTTCTCAGTTCTGTCCTTTGTGTTAGGAAAACGTGTAAAGTAGACTAATGTTAAGAAATATTACATGCTATGTGCCAGGCTCCCCCAGCTTCTGCAGGTTTTGGACTATAGTTGCTATAATTCCTAACCATTGTCCATACTAATGAAAATTGATGTTCAAAATACCTAGATGACACCAGGTTAGGGTAGAAGGCTATATACCCTTCTAGAATACATCTAGAGGAACCATATCTTTTTAGGATTCCTAGGCTGAGCACATATGGCTCGGCTCTGACATGCTGCTTTTATGTGTACAGAAATATTTTAGTGGCGAGGAGGGTTCATTCAAATATTCAGTTCCCAAATGCATTCTGAAGTCCTAGGAAAATTGTTATTCTAAAAATACCTTTATTCTTCAACTTTATCTTCATTAGTAAGCTTTTCAAAAATAGGTTATGATATTAAACATTTTGTTTGAATCAGAGGGCCTTTCCACACTACATTGTTATAGTGCTATTTGACATGGAATCCTGGGATTTGCAGTTTGAGGAGAGATACTTAGAATTCTCAGCCAGAGAGCTCTTTGGCCCCAAAACATTACAAACCCCAGAATTCCACAGGATGTCGAAAGTGGAGTAATAGCACTATAACAGTGTAGTGCCAAAATGGCCAGGATCCCTTCTTATCAGATGCTTTATGTTCATGTTCCAATACTTTATACAAACTGCATGCATCTCATTTCAGGAACAGTGTTAACTAACTCTTACAAAACAAATGCCAGTGAATATCTGACCTGTGGTTATATCTCTTTCTGGATCTACACATGCAGAATGGGTTGTAACACTTCACCCTGCAAGTGGAAAATTGTATTTTTAATTCTCATCTCCATAGAGGATTTAACACAACATGGGCCATTTCCATACTATACTGTTATAGTGCTATTGTTCCACTTTCAACCTCCTGTGGAATTCTGGAGCAAAGACATACCTCAGAACAAATCTTTCCAAGAAACCCTTGTAATAGCTTATTATACTGTAATTCTGAGAAATATTCATCACTTCTTTTATGTAATTGAATATTGTATTATTAAAAGTTTTCAGTTTTTAAAAAAGGAAATGTATTGGAGGCCCTGATCTTTCTGTTTTCTAACTCTGTGCATTCTGTATCCACTAGATTTCCAGAGGAATAAATTACATGTTAGTTTAATGGGATCAAATATAAATAGAAAAAATAACACCTGTATTCAGCTATGGCTATAAATATTGTATTGGGGTTTGTACTGGTAGAGTAGTGAGAAGTTAGTAGCAAGAGCTGTCACCATGTCTTTATACAGCCTCTTGATATAGAAGAGTGAAATACAACCTCATGCAGTGGGCTTCTCACAGTTGGTGCCAGGTTGGCATAGTTCCAGATGTACACATCTTGCAGATGTCTGATACTATCTCCTTGCTATAACTTGCTGTCACTCCCCTTTCTTCATTAGGAAGACAGATACTTCAGTCTGTTTCCCAGTCTATGTTTCTCATGACAGTTTTGACTATCTAGAAGGAGGCCTATTTTGTCAGGAGCATATCCCTTTGTTATTGTTCAGGGGGAAGAAGCATGTTGCCTGGTAACACATAGAGCAGTGTCTTGGGACACCATAAGGAACCGGTACTATCACTAGGTGCAAGGAATTTTGACTTTCATCAGTTTAAAGAAATGTATGTAGATGAGCTTTCTTTGCGTTGATCAGTCATATTCTGCATTCATAGATCAGCCGTGTGCGTGTGGGTGTGCACATGTGTGCATACACACATACATACACATACACTAAGTGGCTTTGCTTCATGGCCCAGAGTTGTTGCAAAGCCATCCACAACTTATTTGCTGTCAAATCATCTGCAACTTACAGCAACCCTATAAGTAAGAGACCTCCTAAGTCATCCTGTTATCAGCAGCCTTGCTCAGGTCTTGTAAACTCATGGACATGGCTTCCGTGATTGAATCTGTCCACCTGTAATATGGTGTCCCTATTTTCTTACTGCTATCCAGCTTACCAAGCATTGCTGTCTTCTCCAATGAGACCTGTCTTCTCATGATGACAGTATATTCAAAGAATGACAGTCTCAGTTTAACCATCTTGACTTTTAGGTGAATTCAGGCTTGATTTCTTGTAGGATTAGTTTATTTGTCTTTTTCGCAGCCTACAGTATCTGCAGATTCTTTTTCGTGGTCTCTGTGCCTCACACACTAGGAGCTTTCACGCATGTGTGGTAGTGTTCGGAAGATTCTAGAGCTTAGTAGCTTGGCAGGAACCCCTCCCCCATGCCTCTACTGAGCATGCTCAGCCCACCGAGTAACGGTCGCTCCTCAGTTCTTTCTCGTCCGCCGTTGCGAACGGAAGGTTCTTACTTCGTAGCAATTCTTGGCTTGCTTTCGAATACTTTTTGGCTTTTGACTACGGATTTCGACTTTGTTCTTGGTATTTGGATTACAGACTTGGATTTTGGTATTTGGATCTCCCCCTGCCTCCTCTTCTCGTCTTCATCTTCGTCTCTACTCTTCTCTGTCTCTGCCTTCTCTCAGCGTCTTAACCTCATTATATGTCGGCCCTCTTCAACCACTGTTCCACCTGCGGCCGTAAAACCGCCCTGACCAACAGACATCGGGATTGCCTTTTCTGTTTGGGGGAAACCCATAATTAATGTTAAGGCCTGCGCTATTTGCCGGGAATTCACCGCACAGCCGCTTCGGAACCGCGC